>JAWNPA010000039.1:775000-1217500 GCA_035045345.1 Drosophila hamatofila | reverse complement strand
ATAAATAAACAATATTGTACCTATTGAGTAGCTGATGGGCCACTGGCTGCTTGATTGACTTATTGTACACACTGAGACACTGATGAGCAACTGATTGACTGACTGACAGATTTTATAGACATGTATGTACATGTACATGTATGTATATGTGGAATTTGTTAGATCAATCTATATAACAAACTACCTACTGGCTGACTGATGACCCAATGATTGACTGACCGAAACATATATGCCAAACTGCCTCTACTCACTGACTGATTGATGTCACAATGATTGACTGATTGATGGCTAAATGATTGACGATCGAAACACAAAACATCGTGAATGATGAGGAATAAAAAACTTTATTTTAGATATTTAGACGGTGAGCATTAAAATGTTATTTTTTAAAGAAGAATGGTCAGTAAAATGACATTCAAGGAGATATTTCGCAGCAATTTTGATTTTAATATTTTTAGATTCAGATTTATTTGATGTACTTCTTACTTTATTTTTGTTTCTTGGTATATTGTGTCAGTTGTGTGTCAGATGAATTTTTTTGCCGAAGCAAACCAAATCAATCAAGTGCTCAATTTAAAATCCCGCCCATTGTATATACTGATATTCTTAATTTGAGTTGAGAAATGTTCAGAATTGTAGAAATGACTCGCTCGGCGTCTAGTTTTTATACCCTAAACCCATTGAAAATGGGAAATCAGGGTATAATGGTTTTATTAAAAGAATGTAACAGGCAGAAGGAGGCGTGGCAGACCCCATAAAGTATATATATTCTTGATCAGGGCGACGATTTAAGTCGATTTAGCCCGGTCTGTCTGTCTGTCTGTCCGTATGTTTGAACGCGTCGATCTCAGAAGATATAAGAGCCAAAGACTTGAAATTTGAAACTGTAGGTCCGTGTATTGCACGCGCAGATCAATTTTGTGTCTGAAAATCGAAACCTGCTCCTATTTTTTTGTTTTCGATAAAAAACCTTATAGAAAATCAGCTATAAAATTATATCTCCCACATATTTAGAGCTAGAGCCTTCAAATTTTAAACGTAGATTCATTTGTATTTTATAGAATTTCGATTTTTGTTATATTTTACCCTTAACCCCCCAAAGCACCCCCTTCCCTACAAGTTTGCAAAAACCGTATTTCAAGTACTAGAGACTTGTGCTTTAGCACACTTTAATGTTATTATTACGGTCTAAAAGCTTTAGGAAGACTGTCCGTCTCAAAAAAAGTTATTAAACAAATAAGTTACCATTGTAAGCCCACACGCAGCCCATGCCTACTTGTACGTGTGTGCGTATGTGTGTATGTGTGTGTGCATGCTTTGTTTCTTTCATGAGCAGAAAAGAAGCGAAGACGTACTAAAATTGAAATATCAGTTCGTCGAAGGGTTCAGGGGATCTCGTAGTCGAGCAGTCTCGACTAGAGCTTTCTTACTTGTTTATTCTAATATGTGAAATATAGCCATATATCATATATATATATATTATGCTATGATTCACGCTTGTATATGTATGACACAGCTGCAGGATCTAAAGTTCTCAGTTCATCGTGAGTAGCTTGCTAACAATATAATGATAGCTTACCTTGTACTTCACATACGTAGATGTATCTGCACTCATATATCGGATAAGAATAGAATGTACATATATCAAAATAATTGTTTCTAGTGCCAACTGCTGGCCACATCAGCAAAAGTTCGTCATTTCAAATGATTCACACTCACACTCACACGCCCACTCAATTGAGCGTTTATTTTGTTCTCTGGTAGGCCGCTTTACTCCCTCTACCCCACCTAGCACCCCTTTGGGGTCGTCGGCTATTGTCTCCTCGCTACCGTGTGAAGGCAATTTGATCTGTCGCCGTTTCTAATCAAGTGCAGTAAGTGCCACTGTGCACGACCCGGGTTAACAAAGTACACACACTTACACATGCTTTGTGCCACGCCCGCGCAGGTAGTCACACCTTCTAAGCATTTTAATACGAATTTATTTAATTCATTCAAAAGCAAAAGCTTCCCTATCTTTTTGCTTGTACTTTCACTTTTCATCTGTCGCCAGCAACAACAACAATAACAACAGCACCAATGGTTTTGAAAAGTTATTTTCCCGGAAAATGTAATAAATAATAACAAAATGAAAAGAAAAAAATCAAAACAAAAACCGTTGAATCAGTTGACTTCAAAACAAGCTGTAAAATAATTGCTAGAAAATCTGCTAGAAAGAACAGGTGTAACAGAGTAGAAGATACCCTGTACCGAATATATTGCTTCATATAACGAACTGATTCATTGATCGACTAATTGATTCTATATTTGCCTTACTGATTGACTAACTGGTTAACTAATTAAATGTTTTACTACATGATTGTTTAGTTGATTGACTGATTGATTGATTGATTGATTAATGTTTTGGGCTCACTGATTAATGGATCATAGATTGACTGACTGTTTGATTGATTACATTACATTTTTAAATGACTGATTGATTAATTTTCAGTCTGTTTGACTAACAAATTGACTGTCTGATTGAATAATTGATTGAATGATTGACTCACTTTTTGATTAAGTAATTGATGATGCAGATGGGCTGACTATAATCGACTTCTGTTCTGTTTTGGACTTACATTTAGACTTCGTTAACTCACTGAATGATTGATTGAATGGTAGAGACTCGCTTGTTTATTAACCGATTAATTAGAAGATTAATTAATTGATTAAATCTCTGATCGGTGAACTTATTGACTGTTTGATTGCTTGATTGACCTACCATTCGCTTGATTGACTGTCTGACTGATAATTGTCTAATTGATGGACTGATTTATCTTGACCAGCATATTGACTGGCTGTCAGTGTATTAAATAAACGAAAAGGGATCTTTTACGAATTCGTGTGCTTGCTTCGGCCTGACCTTTCCATGCAAATACGGCCATTTATAACAAGTGGATATGAATGTGAATGGGAAATACGAAACAAGCTTTCAGATAACAGTATACCACAAGATCTAGTTTAGTGGAAGAATGATAAATACATATACTTATGTATATTTATGTGTGTGTATTGCGATGCAAAATTCGCACTCAACTCCAATTGGCAACCTTTCCGATTAGTATGCACACACACACTCACGTACATAGGTAGACATGCACACTTGCATAGAACAATGTCTAACGTACACACACACACACACACACACAAAGGCATTCAGACAAAGACAAAATTGCGCAATTATGTTTAACTGCAAATTTTTGTACCTCTGACCGCGATCGGTGATTTTATTGGAAGAAGGTCACATTGAGCTGCTCGGCTGCGTTTTTGTATTTTGTTTATTTTTATATTCATTCACGAAGTGATATGAATATATTGGTTTTGTGCAATGTCCGTCTTGCTGTCCGTCCGTCTGTCCGTCTGTCCGTATTAATGCAACTTTTTTTCGCGGCCATTGAAGCTAGAGACTTGAAACTTGGAAAATATACTCGTATATGTTTTCAAATTATAAAGTCTAAAAATTTTCCATATACGCCCACTAGGGGCGTGGCAAATCGGAAAATGCATTTTCCTGTATGCCAGAAATCATATTAGTTGAAGAGCTAGAGAGCTGAAATTTAAAATGTAGATTCGTGTTGATCACCCAAGATCAAAAAGATATGGCGGATATATCTACGCCCATTGGGGGCGTGGCAAATCGAGAAAAACTGTATCTTCTAAAGTTGTAAAGCTAGAATGCTGAAATTTGGCACGTAAGTAAATGTTACGATTCTATAAAGACCGAAGAAAAAATATATATCCATGCCCACTGGGGGCGTGGCAAATCGGATCTAAATATATAGTGATTTTCCAAATTCTCCTATATTTTGAGCACTATTGATGCTAGCGACTTGGAATTTGGTATGTATACCTGGGTTGACTACCCAAGATCAATAGGCTATGGCGGATGTATCTACGCCCACAGGGGGCGTGGCAAACCGCAAATGTTTATATCTCCTACAGTTTTAGAGCTAGAAGCTTAAGATTTGGATAGTTGAGTTACTGATAATCTTCTCTATCGATGACCCAAAAATAATTGTTACGCCTCTTTGGGGGCGTGGCATATTAAAAATACCCTGTAATTTTCACATTTTTTGAGTCTAAGCGTCCAAATTTTACAGTTACGTAGCTTTCAGCTCATTCTAAGAACTGGCCAAAAATTATGGGTTTACGACCACTGGGGGCGTGACAAATTTTAGGCGCCCAATAGCGAATTTCATATGCGTATGCCACCTATATATATAAATATGCTTAATAGGCATTAGTTATAAGGTAAGAAACATTTTAAAGATAATTAAAAAATATTAATTAAATTAAAACGAAAAAGTTTTCCGCGGGGTTCGAACCTGCACCTCAATCTACGCCCACTGGGGGCGTGCCAAATCGACATTTGCAGCGGCCAAATGCAAAATTCATATGCGTGTGTCACTCACATATTCATATATATAGGCTTAATAGGCATTGATAAGACAAAACGAAACATTTAATATAAAAACCCTCTTCCAGGAACTAATATTTCAATAATTCGGCGTTCCAGTTACGGTTTTTGCAAACTTGTAGGGAAGGGGGTGTTTAAAGAAGTGGGGGGTTAAATATGACAAAAACTGAAATTCTGAAAAGGAGGAGGATCTGTGCTAGTTTGGGGGTGCATGTCGGCTCGAGGCGTTGGCAAATTGATATTTATCGATGACATTCGGAATGCAGATATGTATTTAAATATCTTAAAAGAAAATCTGCTGTCCAGTGCTGATAAAATGGGTATCCAAAAAGAGGACTTCATTTTCCAGCAAGACAACTATCCAAAAAATACTGCCTGGAAAGTGAAAATGTGGTTGTTGTACAACGTAAAGCAACTTAATACTCCTCCACAAAGTCCAGATGTTAACCCCATCGAGAATTTGTGGGCCCATCTCAAGCTGAAAGTCCAGGAGCACCAAGTTTCTTCAAAAACGGAACTCAAGGCAGTGTTGCTAGAAGAATGGTCAAAAATTCCGGAAGAGACATGCCGCAAACTAGTGGACTCGATGCCAAGACGCTTAAAGGCCATTATAGAGAATAAGGGATTACATACTAAGTATTAAAATTAGTTTTTGAGTATCTAGATTTAAGAGAAAAAGTTGGAGACGAATACTTTTGTGGTGTTCAATTTTGTTAGGTTTTTGTTTTTTTATTAAATAAATCTAAAATGTTGAACTTTTAAATAAAATTATGTATCATTCAGTTAGATAAATATTTAATTTACCCCATCCTATAAAAAAACAGATTGATTTCATAGCTAATATCATGCAAAAATGAACATATATATAGGAGACCCCTAGCGACGAATACTTTTGTGACTATCTGTATGTATATACATACATACATATGCATATGACTGTATGCATAGAATAAACGATCAATATGTGCACACGTATAGGAAAAACGCTATGCTCCGCTGCTAGCTTGCTGCTTGCAGGTGCGTTTGCTAATTGGCCAAATATTTTGTTTATTAAATATGATCTACATTTCTATTGAATTTTTTTCATTTCTTAAGAAATACCAGCTCATTCACATTGCTACATTTGCAACTAAAATTAAAAGGAGAATTCGGTAAATTTTTGAGCCGATATTCAAAATATAACAAAAATCAAAATTATATAAAATACCCATGCATCTATATGCAAAATTTGGAGAGTCTAGCTCTAAAGATGTACGAGATATAAACGAGAATAGTTTTCTATGATTCCCCAATATTAATGGGTTCAGGCCCTGTTTTATATTGATTACTATTAGAGCTAGAGACTTGAAATTTAAAATATGCTCGGGTTGACAAACTAAAATCAATTAGATATGTAAGGCAGCGTTGGGACTGTGAATGAATATTCCGCAGTCGGTAACGCCCGACTGCAACGTTCTTACATGTTTGTTGTTTGTTTCTGTTAAAATTTTTTCCCTCTGTTCTGTTTCATTTGGATAGATTAAATTCATATAAAGACATATTCGAGCTGAGACTGAACTAAAGATGTCTAGATATAATCTGATTGTAATTTATATATGTGTATATGGGTGGATTACATAAATAAACTCATGTTCATATAGAGGATTTCCGATATATAAATAGATTTTAAATCTGTTTCTCGACTTCGGTAGTGATTGAGATACAGATATTCAAATGCAGATACAGATGCTGGCATTGATTCAGAATCAGATATTAATTGAAGTTGTATAGAGTTTCAGGTTCAACTAGAGATACTGCATCGAATTCGATGATCATTCATATGCAGTTTGACTACAGATACATTTTATGCAGGTATTTGATAAAAGCATATGATATTTCAGTTTGAGATTGATTTCCATGTGTTGAATTTTATTCAAATGTTGATTCAAATAAGGACACGTAGATACAGATGCAGTCATATATTGACTTTGAGTTACATTTACAGTTTGAGAGTCGATTCGAATTTAGATAAAGACAGTGACACGTTTACACAAGTCACCGTGGCTGGCTCATCACTGAAGCGTTGCAGTCATTTATTTGATTTAGCTTAACTTTGTCTCATCTGTTTTTTGACTCGTTTTTTGTTTTATGGAATCGCCGTCTGGTTTTTATTAAATTTCATTTCATACCACTTAATTCTTTGTGAGAATATAATTTTGAAGTTAATAAATTTTAATGCCTCTGCCATGAGCGACATTTTGCTGTGTGCAGAGACTTGTGGCTGTCACTCTTAAATATACATTTTGGCTTAATTTATTGCTTAAATTTGATTTCCAGTTGGTTAAGTGGATGACAGTACTGAGGATTTTGACTAGTTTCCGACCTTGACCACTAACAAGTTAACACACTCATACACTCACACTCACACATTAAATACTAAAATAATGCAAAAGTACAAAATATATTATACGAAATGATTTCTATTTTTGACAGAGTTTTTCGAGTTTTTGGCTAAATTGTTGAAAAGTTGAAAGTACAAAATAAACTTATAATAAGAAATTTGAGACATATGTATACATACAGGCATAGGTAGGCATGTGGCACGGGAGTTTAAATGTGCCAAATACAAATATTAATTAAAAGCTATATTTTTTTGTATATAAATATGTATTAATAAAATTTAACAAAAATTCAAATCCCATGTAAATAAAAAAAAAATAATGATAATAATATTTACCAATGGAGTAAATAAAATATGTAAGCCTGATTAAACAATCCCTCAAATATAACTGTAAAGTATATATAGAGTATATACACATCTAATTACATACACACACTTTACCACTATATAAAAATAAATATGTGTATAGTAATATAATATATATTAATTTATATATAATATATTTATTAGCAACTAACAAATTGTAGGCAGTCTTTTTACCAATTATCAACAAACATATATATATGTATATATATATATATATATATATATATATATATATATATATTTTGTCTTTAGAGGATGCACCAGGATAAGAAAAGAGCAGAATAGGTAATTAAATAAATGAAAACCAAAAATAAACGCAAAAAAATGTCTTTATATTTTACTAATGCAAATCTTTAAGAAGGTGAGAAAGCTACTCTTTAATAACTCAAATTTGGCATCGGCTTTGTCGCAAGTCATACTTCTGTTACTATGACAATGAGTGCATGTTATCAACTTCTCTTCAGCTTCTCTACCGAATGACAACATCTCGTCAAATCAAAAATTTTAATAAATCATATCCACTCAGAAACTCTAGCTCGCTGGACTATTCGTAACTCAAGTTACTGAATTGAATGGCACACGTTTGGTACATATGTCACCTCATCCCTCCCCAGACTTTGCTGTCATCAGTCTGGCATTGATTCGTGCTCCCTTACAGCCGTTTTTACAGCCTTACAACCCATATTTTACCGTCGTCTTGTCAATCTCCAGTAGTTGCCATATCTGCGAATTCTCCATAGCACAAGAAGAGTTTCAATGACCGTCATCTATCTTGTCAGATTTTCATTAAATGGGTAAGTCACTAAAACGTGCATTGTGTCTTATGAGGAAAAACATTCGGCGTTTCATTATGCCCTGAACCCATTGAAAATGGGAAATCAGTATAATGGTTTTGTTAAATGTATGTAACAGGCAGAAAGACGTGAGGCAGACCCCAAAAAGTATATGTATTCTTGATCAGGGCGGCGAGCTGAGTCAATTTAGCCATGTCCGTCTGTCTGCTTGTCCTTCTGTCCATATGTTTTGTGCTCGTCGATTTCAGAAGATATGAGCTTGAAATTTTTTTATACCCTGAACCCATTGAAAATGGGAAATCAGGGTATAATGTTTTTGTGAAAATGTATGTAACAGGCAGAAGGAGGCGTGGCAGACCCCATAAAGTATATATATTCTTGATCAGGATGACGAGCTGAGTTGATCTAGCCATGTCCGTCTGTTCGTCCGTCCGTCCGTCCGTCCGTCCGTCCGTTCGTCCGTCCGTCCGTCCGTCTGTCCGTCCGTACTAACGCAGAGATCTCCTAAACTACAAGTGCTAGAGACTTGAAATTTTACATGTATACTCGTGTATACCATACGCAGTACGAGTTTATCATATTTTTTCGATAACTCATCCCATTTCTTTTTTATCGATAACAATCGAAAATCGGACATTGTTTTTAAAGCCTAGTTTTAATACTGTTAGACCTAGAGACTTCAGATTTACTGTGTAGATTTATGTGATGAATACAAAGATTTGGTTTTTTTACAGATTTTGGATGCCACGCCCCCTTTGCCACAAATTTGAAAAAAACGTATATCAAGTACTAGAGACTTGTGCTTTGGCATATACACACTCTTGAATGTTATTATCACGTTTCTACAAACAAATTTTCATAATATAGCCCACACGGCAGCCCAAGCGCAGTAACTGCGCAGTTAGCAGAGCGTACGGATGTGTGTATGTGTTTTTGTATATGTGCATGAAAGAAGTGTAGAATGATTGGAATCAGTACTTTGCAGGGTTCAGGGTATCTCCTAGTCGAGCAGTCTCGACTAGAGCCCTCTTACTTGTTGTAGTTCCGTGTTATGCAGGTGCAGATCGACTCTTTTTTTTTTTCCAAAAATCGATATTTTGTCCACATCTTTAAAGCTAGAGTCTCCAAAACTTTCATATAGATTTCGATGAATTTGATAAAGTTTCGGTTTTTATTATATTTTGTATACCGGCTCGAACTTTGACCAGACCCCTCTTTGAAGGTTAGTGGCAATAATAGCTAATTGTGATAAGTTGATATTTTTTAAAAAGTGTTAAATAATTAATAGAATATGTACATAGATCATATGCTGAATGTTTATTAAGTTCCGTTAAACACCTATGAGTGTGCACACATAAATTCAAACAAGCACAGACTGTTAATATGCGTGCATTCTAGCATATTTTAAGAATCACAAATGTTGTTGAATTGAGTTTGCATTGTTTTTGAATTGTGTTTGTATTTTCAGTCACTGCATTAGTTTTTTTATACTCATTCATGAAAGTGAATTAGGATATTGGTTTTGTGCAATGTTCGTTTTGCTGTCCGTCCGCCTGTCCGTCCGCCTGTCCGTATAATTGCAAACTATTTCGCCGCTATTGAAGCTAGAGACATGAAATTTTGGAACATATCGTCGTGTATACCCTCAAATTTATAAAGTGTCAAGATTTTCCCGATCCGATCACTAAGGGCGTGGCAAATTTGTATACCCTGAACCCATTGAAAATGGGAAATCAGGGTATAATGGTTTTGTTAAAAGAATGTAACAGGCAGAAGGAGGCGTGGCGGACCCCATAAAGTATATATATTCTTGATCAGGGCGACGAGCCGAGTTGATTCAGCCCTGTCCGTCTGTCTGTCCGTCCGTCCGTCTGTCCGTATGTATGAACGCGTCGATCTCAGAAGATATAAGAGCTAGAGACTTGAAATTTGAAGCAGTAGGTCCGTATATAGAGCGCGCATATCAAGTTTGATTTCAAAAATTGATAACTGCTCCCGTTATTTTGTTATCGATTAAAAACCTTATCGAAAACCAGTTAAAAAATACTGTTTACTACATCTTTACAGCTAAAGTCTCCAAATTTGAAATGTGTATTCATATGTTTTTTTTTAAGAGTTTCGGTTTTTGTCATATTTCACCCCCACCCCTCAAAACAACCCCTTCTCTACGAGTTTGCATAACCCGTATTTTAAATACTAGAGACTTGTGAGTTGGCACATACAACCATTTTAATGTTATAATCACGGTCTGAAAGTTTTATCAAGATTGTCTGTCTATAAAAAAGTTATTGAGCAATTAATTTCCCAAAGTAAGCCCACACAGCAGCCTATGCTTGTTTATATGTGCGTGCGTATGTGTGTGTGCAAGTAGAAATGAAGCGACGAATTATTGAAATATTACTTCCTGGAAGAGGGTTTACCGGATCTCGTAGTCGAGCAGTCTCGACTAGAGCTTTCTTACTTGTTCTGTATGCCAGAAATCATATTAGTTGAAGCACTAGAGAGATGAAACTTGGAATGTTTACTCGCGTTGAATACAGAAGATCGAAATGATATGACGGGTATATCTTCGCCCATTTAGGGGCGTTGTAAATCGGGTAAAAATGTATCTTCGACAGGCTTAGAGCTAGAAAGCCCAGATTTGGCACGTGAGTTACTGTTACGGTCCTGTAAAGATCGATTATAAAATTGTAAGTCCACGCCCTATCTGGGCGTGGCAAAACAGATCTGATTATATATACGATTTATACGAATCTTATGTTTTTGTGAACATGTATGTAACAGGCAGAAGGAGGCGTGGCAGACCCCATAAAGTATATATATCTTGCTCAGGATAATGAGCTGAGTTGATCTAAACTACAAGTGCTAGAGACTTGAAATTTTGCATGTATACTCGTGTATACCATACGGAGTACGAGCTTATATTTTTTCGATAACTCATTCCATTTCTTTTTTATCGATAATAATCGAAAATCTGACTTTGATTTTTAAGCCTAATTTGAATATTAATAGACCTAGAGATTTGAGATTTACTGTGTAGATTTATGTGATAAATACCAAGATTGTGTAAGTTACACATTTTTGATACCACACCCCTTCGCCCCAAATTTTAAAAAACGTTTATCAAGTACTAGAAACGTGTGCTTTGGCATATGCACACATTTGAATGTTATTAACACGTTCTGAAAGTTTGATGAAGATAGCCCCACTACAAAAAGATTTATTCAACAAATTCTCATAATATAGCCTACACGGCAGCCCAAGTGCAGTAACTGGTAACTGCGCAGTTAGTACATGTGCATGAAAGAAGTGTAGAATGATTGGAATATCAGTACTTTGCAGGGTACAGGGTATCTCCTAGTCGAGCAGTCTCGACTAGAGCCCTCTTACTTGCTATATATCTTTAGCATTATTGATGAAATTTTGAATAAATACTCGGGCTGACAACCCAAGACCAAACAAAATATGGCGGATATATCTACGTCTATTGGGGGCGTGGCAATCCGCAAAGCTTTATATATTACATAGTTACTGGAGTTATTGGAGGCCTCTTCTATTGATGACCCAAAAATAATTTGTATGCCTCCTTGAGGGCGTGGCATACTAAAAAATATCCTGGTATTTTCATATAATTTAAGAGTAAGTTTCCAAATTTTGCACTTAAGTTACCTTAGATGCCTCCTTAGAATTGACCAAATGACATGTCTACGTCCACTGGGGGCGTGGTAAATGGGGAAAACCTATTTAGTTTTAGATATATAAATGACGGCACCCCGACTAGAGTTTTCGGACATTCCTTTTCAGCTACGTATATCTAATCCAATGGGTCTTCGCCTTAAAAAAATATAGCAATCATTAATGTTGAAGTCGGGCACTATCGACGGCATAGTACTTGTTTGCTGCTAAAAAGTCGTAAAATCATTAGCTTCCACAGTTCTAGAGAAAGAATTCAAAAATTTGGCTAAGCTAAGTTACTGCACGTTTCCCAGGAGAATTTGTATACAATTTTTAGTAAATTTTGCAGATTTGTCCACCACTTATGGGCGTAGTTATAGTTTTTATAAGAATATATCCAATATTCATATCATTAAATCAATATCAATCTGTAATACCAGATATATTTTTTCCCAATTTCTCGAGCCCTAGTGTGTAATCAGTTTATTTTAACTTTATCAGATAAGGTAGCCACGAGTATGTATTCCAAAATTTATTTCTTCAGCTGTAATAGCAGTGAAATGGTTTGCTCTCATACGGACAGACAGTCGGAGTGGATGCTCACGTGAACAAGTATTAATATTATATGAACTTAGAGAACATGGATAGGATTCTTATCTTAGCAAACAATGTCAACCCTAAGAAGAGCTTTAATGCTAAGTCTAAATTGCCAACAGGTGAATGAACAACATGAAAGCTTTGACAACTATAGGGAAAGACTGCTTGAGCCTTGTTCTGAACTCAAATGAGTCAATTAGTGAATCGATCATCAGAGAATCATCATCCATCTATATCAGTCATTTATCCGTTAGTCAACACATACAATGAGAGTTTAAGAGCTGATATCTCGAAGTTTTGCAGGTGGATCACTCTAGATCTCATACAAATATACCCATAGTGCTATGGTCCGCCCATTAAGTCGTGGCAGTTCAGTTGAGCAAAGCTCTCAATTGTTATTAATCATATAGATAGAGCTATTGATCTTATCTCTGAAAATTTGCTTATCTCAGCTGAAACACAATTAGAAGGCAACTTCGATGCTCTGCTGGGCCTCAGTTGGCATTTGAGAAGCCAGCTGTCCTCGACTGCCCCGCATTTTGGGGCTATCTGTGACTGTCACATAACTGGCTCAGCGGCTTTTTGCTCTTATCTTTTCCTTTTTTGTCCCTCTTGTTAAGCGTTAAGGCTGTGTTTCAATTTTTCCGTGTCTTGTTTTTTGTTTTTTTTTGTTTTCTTTGTTTTTAGTATAGATTTTGATGTCTGCAGCTTGCAGCTTGCAGCTTGAGCAGGACAGGTGCAATTCCTTAAATCGCCAACGTCAGGCAGAGCACATAAGCTTTCAGCGACTTTCGTACGCACTGAAAACAAAAATGAAGCAGTTGTATATGAAGTAGATAAATAATAAAATAAAACATATAATATATATATAATATACCTATAAATATAAATGGAGTTTCATCTGTATTTCTCTATAATAAGAGTTCTGATTTTATTGTGAATCTTTTTGTTTTATTCTTGGTTTGCAGGGATCTCTATTAAGTGTTAAATGCATTCACTTTATATGTGAATATAACTTACTACCAGAAGTATTTATATAGAAACCTAAAGCTGCTTTATACGAACGTTGATCGATCGTCTCGTTTCGGATTCCGAATCAATTTGTAGTAGCTTGAAAACTTTGGATTCCGAATCAATTTGTAGTAGCTTGAAAACTTTGAAAATAATTTATGTTCGTCTTCTTCTTCTTCGAGTCTTTAGTTTTATTTATTATAGATTATTTTTGTTCAAAATCTGAGCAGCAGAGCGATAAATACTTTATGAGTAACTGAATAGAAGATTAGGTTTAGGACGTTAAGTACGTTATTAGAAAGCTGTGCTTCGACGATCTAAACTGAACTTATTCAGATATCAGTGAATGGATTCATTTGGAAAAACTAATTTTGACGAAGAGGCTTATCCACAAAACTGAAGTACCCCAATTACAAACATGGTACTTAAGGGTAGGGCGAAGGGTCGGTTCGGTTTGCTTGGAATTGGTTTGGCTTTCGCAAGGTGTTTGCTAGGCACGGGCCGCAGCAGTAGGTATACTTAAAGCTGAAGCTGTACCTGGCACATGGGTACTGATTAAGGTCCGCACGACTTTGCGAACCAGCCGTCAGTCCGTCAGTCAGCCTGTCAGGCAGTCAGTGTGCGTGCAGGTTAATTGAGCTTAATGCAGCAGGCAGGCAGCCGGTCAGGCAGCCAGTTGAGGCAGTAGTAAGGAGGAAACTCAGTTTTTGATACAATTAGGCAGTGCTCCACCTTTTTAATGATAAACATTCGATTTAATGAGACCCAAAGGGTGCCACAGCTTGTTGTTTTTACTGAGCTGCTACTCGAGATTCGAGTTGCTTTTCGAAGTTGAGTTGTCCTCAATCTGCCATTGCCTAAAAAAAGAGTGCTATCAATTCCGGTTCTAAGACTCTTAGGGTTTCCACCATATTGTGCTTAATCGCATTCTCGAATACCGTCTTGATGCAATTGACGAGAGCCAGGGTGCAGAGCAATCGTATCATGGAAAAAACAGAGCTCAAATGCAATGTCAATCGACCTGTTAGCACCTCGAACACCCAAAAAACAAAGTCCAGACACAGCATCACAGTATTCAATATTAGCCATGGCATTATGAAATTGGGCTTTGTCTAAATAAGGGTTAAGTACGAATTAGTAGATGATAAGAAATCTGTATCTGTATCTGTATCTGTATCTGTATCTGTATCTGTATCTGTATCTGTATCTGTATCTGTATCTGTATCTGTATCTGTATCTGTATCTGTATCTGTATCTGTATCTGTATCTGTATCTGTATCTGTATCTGTATCTGTATCTGTATCTGTATCTGTATCTGTATCTGTATCTGTATCTGTATCTGTATCTGTATCTGTATCTGTATCTGTATCTGTATCTGTATCTGTATCTGTATCTGTATCTGTATCTGTATCTATGTCTGTGTCTGTGTCTGCATCTGTGTCTGTATCTGTTCCTAAATCTGAATCTGTATATGTAAATTTATGTATATCTATCTGTGTCTGCAGATATCTTACCACATATGTAGCACTTACATTGATCAGCGCAAAGATCATTAGCAGCCAGGCATAGCTCATGACAATCGCGCCTACCATTCTACTTCTGCGTAGCAATTCCATTTCGAATACGAAGAACTTACGGGGCCGCCACATCTGGAGCGGTTCACTGGAGATGCAATAGATGTGTACGCATTCGCCGACGCTACGATAGGCGCCCGTCACGCTGATGATCAGCACCAACCAGAAGATGTAAGGGAAGAACTCGTAACGGCAAGGCGTACAGCTGGCGATGAGCTCCCACAGCTGTTGCCAGCGTGTGCTCGGGCAGAAGTTCCATATGGAGAAGGAGCGGCATTGGCTTTCAGCCGCGCGAAATTGAAATTTTCGCACTTTGAACATATTCCACTCAGCTATATATGTGTGTACATGCGTGTGTAGACATACATACACATACGTAGAAAACTTGTTGATCCGCTTACAAATACAAAGTCCAAGCAATTTGTTATTAAATTGCAATTTTCCACGTACAATTTAAAGCGAGTGTTGCAGTCAAATACAAAAAATTACAAATACATATAAAGTGTAATGTTCGTAAAAAAAAGTGTGTTTATACAAATTTTACAAAATAAATAACACAAATATTCAATATATTTTTCTTGCTGAAAAATTGTTGCTTAGGTTGACCTGAAATTTTAAATTAAGCTCCAAAATATAAAATAACATAACGTGCATACCGTATCTTGAAGAATTTAAATTCTATATTATTATACGCTGAACTAGAAGTGGCCACCGGGCCGGGCTTTTATCGGGTATGCATGGGCATCCGCGGGTAACCGTAGGTACGGGCTGGAAAATCGGATTTCGGGTTGGGTGCGGGCGGATGTGGGCTGCTCAACCCTCTTTACCCGACAAAAATTAGGAAATATGACATCGTGCAGTAAGCTAAAAAAGCATTGCGAAGTTGAAATTTATGATTCCAATGTTATGGAACAAGTAAAAAGAAAGAAAGAAAGAAAAAGCCCCTCTCACCCTTGTGTATAAAACCACTCAAAACGAATCATTTTTATACGTAAAAAAATGGTTTATGTACTGCTGCTAACTGCGCAGTTACCAGCGACTGCGCTTGGGCTGCAGTGTGGGCTATATTATGAGAATTTATTTGTTGAATAAACCTTTTTGTAGTAAGACTATCTTCATTAAACTTTCAGAACGTGATAATAACATTCAAATGTGTGTATATGCCAAAGCACAAGTCTCTAGTACTTAAACTACGTTTTTTTCAAAATCTGTAAATGAAAAAATCTTTGTCTCTATCACATAAATCTACATAGTAAATTTGAAATCTGTGGGTCTAACAATAATCAATTTAGGCTTAAAAAACGAAATAAAATTATCGATTATTGTCGATAAAAAAGAAATGGGATGAGTTATCGAAAGAATATGACAAACTCGTACTGTGTATGATATACACGAGTATACATGAAAAATTTCAAGTCTCTAGCACTTGTAGTTTGGGAGATCTCTGCGTTCATAAGGACAGACAGACAGACGGACGGACGGACGGACAGACGGGCAGACGGGCAGACAGACGGACGGACAGACGGACATGGCTAGATCAACTCAGCTCGTCATCCTGATCAAGAATATATATACTTTTTGGGGTCTGCCACGCCCTTTTCTGCCTGTTACATACATTTTCACAAAAACATTATACCCTGAATTCCCATTTTCAATGGGTTCAGGGTATAATAACCAAATGGAGGGAAAGTGGCTTTAAAATTTCGGAACCTTAAACGCAACGAGCGAATGCACATGCGACCCTCACAATAGTGCTTCAGGTACGGTAAGTGGCAGAGGGGTAGGGGAGAGGGGAGGGAGCATTATAATTATAATTAGTCAGCCGCACTACGATACGTTTGGTAGTTTGGTAAGTAGAGTTAATTACCCAAGTGAGAAAGTAGGCTTTTTTCAATCTATTCGTGTCTGAATATATACATATACATATATATATATATATATATATATATATATATATATATGTATATATATATATATATATAGATTTATATATATATATATTTATATATATATATATATAATATATATACATATGTATATATATTAATAATAGTGCAATAATGGCGATGCTGATTTACAGCACCAGAACGTTGCATAAGAACGGGTGTTATCGACTGCAGAATACTCATTCACGATCCATACGGTGAAAATCCGTTTTCCATCTTGCTATGCCTCCAATTGGTTTATATATTACTTTTGTGCAAATCGATAGATTTTATTTATTTACAGTTTTCCCGATTTTTCACGCCCAGTGGCCGTGACATTGCTCAATTCTTAGAAGGCATCTAAGGTAACATGATTGCAAAATTTTGAAAGTTACGCTCTAAAAATGTGAAAATTAAAGGGTATTTATACTCATTCACGAAAGTGAAATTTTATACTTATTCACGAAAGTGAATTATTATTTTTGAGACGTTGGTCACTGTTACGATTTTATAAAGATCAATAAAAAAATGGCAACTCGGAGCTAACTATGTAGTGATTTATACAAATCATTATATATTTTAATCATACATTGTAGCTAGAGATTTCAAGTATTGAATATTTACTTGGTTTGACAACCAACGACCAAAAAAAATAACGGATATATCTACGCTTATTGGGGGCGTGGCAACCCACAAAAGTTTATATCCCCTAAATTATGAGAGCTAGAAGCTTTACAATTGACAGTTAAGTTACTGAAGGTCTCTCCTATCGATGAACAAAAAATAATTTTGATGCCTCTTTGGGGGCGTGGCATTTTAAATGTAGGTCAAAATATTTCACGTGCATATCAAGTTTGCTTCAAAAAATCGATAACTACCCCTTTTTTTGTGATCGATTAAGAAATCAGTTATAAAATTATATCTCCTATATCTTTTAAGATAGAAACTTAAAATTTTAAATAGAATAAAAATAGAGATATGTATTTTTACGCATTTCGGTTTTTGTCATATTCCACCCCTTACCTCTCAAAACACCCCCTTCCCCACAAGTTTACAAAAACCTTGTCTTAAATACTAGAGACTTGTGCGTTAGCACATACACACATTTTTTTCTTATTATCACGGTCTGAAAGTTTGATCAAGAATGTCCGTCTACAAAAAAAGTTATCAAACACATAAGTTCCCTTAGTAAGCCCACATCCAGCCCATGCTTGTTTATACGTGCGTGCGTATGTGTGTATGTGTGTGTGCATGTGTAAGTAGAAATGAAGCGACGAATTATTTAAGTGTTAGTTCCTGGAATGGTTCAGGGAATCTCGTAGTCGAGCAGTCTCGCCTAGAGCTTTCTTACATATTCTTACTTGTTTTAGTCTTGGGTCGTTAGCCCAAGTATATATTCAAAATGTCAAGCAAATGTCAAGGATTTGTATAAATCTCTATATAGTTAGATCCGCTTTGCCAAGCCAATAGCTGTCGTGGATATATTACTTTTGGATTGATCTTTAAAAGATTGTAACAGTAACTCACGTGCCAAATTTTGACTTTGTACCTCAAAAACTGAAGAAAATATGGTTTACTCGATTTGCCACGCCATACGCCAATAGGTGTAGATGTATCTGCCATATCTTGTTGATATTGGGTGGTCAATGCCAGTATACACTCGAGGTTTCTACTCTCTAGCGCATCAACTAAGATGATTTCTGGCATACAGAAAAATGGATTTTCCAATTTGCCAAGCCCCCAGTGGGCGGATCGGTAAAATCTGGACACTTTATAATTCGAGAGTATAACATGAGTATATGATGCAAATTTCAAGTCTCTAGCTTCAATAGCAGAGAAAAGGTTTGCATTTATTGCATGAGTATAAAAAGTAAATACTTTTGTACGTATGTATACAGCTATGAGTAAGACAGGTGTACAGGTTGTGAGAACAGGTAGGCGCCAGCCAGTTAGGTACTTAGGGGCCAAATGACATTGAGCAAGATGTCTGAGCTCGTTAAATGTCGGCATATTCTCTGGGCAATAACAGACAAAAGTAGTTGAATATATCAGTCTATGTGCATAAGTTTTACTGCCGGCAGCAGGCAATTGTACACCTTTTGACAACATCAACACACTGAGCGAAAACTAGTGTATATAAGTGTACTAAATTCTCTTATTTACTTGTAGCTATTTATAGAAATTCATAAAATAGCTTATAAAAAATATAATTATGCTAGTAATAGATAATAAATATATGGGAAATATTTAGAATATATAACTGAACGAAAATCTCATTGTTATGTTTATCTGCTCTCATATAGAAATATCTTTGCTTTTTCTATTATTTTGTTTGGGTTTTTGTCAGTGTAGCTGCATTACTATCTTAAATCCTGAAGTATTCCATATTCAGTTTCACGCCACAGCATTGCATTTTTATGGATGCACTTCTTATGGCACTTTCACCTCACGATTGCCGGTCATAAAAACCGAAAGATGATAAGCCATACAGCCAAAAAAAAATTCTTGGAAGAAAAGCAATTGCAACTGCAACTGCAGCAGCAACTGCAACAGCAATTTTTGAGAAGCAATTTGAGAGAAAGGGGAGATAAAATCAAACTACATGATGCAAGTGAGGATGTAGGAAGGAAATGCTTATTTTTAGTAGAGTTTTAACTAGCAATTTATAAATATGTATATATTTGATAGGTTATTAAATATATTTTATATACTATTTTACATTGAATATAAGTTACATTCTCATTAAAAACTATGGACTATAAGCTTTCTATAAAAGGTCTAGTGTTAAATGGATAGATAACAAATGATCGGTTTAATGATTTTAAAGAGTAGTAATTTAAATAGTAGTAACGGGTTGTTTGGCAAAAACACATGCTAGGTCTGTTTCAAAAATCTTTTATTTATTTATCAATTTAAATTTTGTCTCCTTGAAAGTAATCTCCACTAGAGATTATAACTAATCGTTTCTTCCAATCCTCGAACCACTTTATCTCATCAATTGTTGTCCAAGGGTCTTTTCAGTTTTGGGGACAAGCAAAAGTCACAGGTTGCCAGATCTGGGCAATATGGTGGCTGCGGCATCATAGGTGTGTTTGTTTCGACAAAAAATCCCTCATAAGTATCGATGTATGAACTTTTTGGGATTTTTTTTTCATTTTTTTTGTATAGGAGCCACGAAGATAGCACGCAAATCAGCTCTCAACAATTAACCATCTTTTTCAAAATGAACGAACTTGTCAGCATACGTCAGAGCCAAAAACGCTAGATTTTTTAAAAAGACCTCGTATTTAAACATTCTTTCAATTTTGCTTCGGCTAGGCTAGAACTTGAGTGTGTGTGTGATATCTTTCTCGAATGGGCTTCTGTTTATACCCTGAACCGGTTGACGATGGGAAATCTGGGTGTTACATGTATGAAACAGGCAGAAGGAGGCGTGACATACCCCATAAAGTATATATTAGATATTTTTTATCAGGACGATGAGCTATGTCGATATAACCATGACCGTCCGTCTCTCTGTCTGTACGTATGCTGCCCTCGCGTTGAAAGTACAAGAGCTAGAGAGTTTGTTACAAAAAATCGATAACTATTCCCGTTATCGACAATGATTGTCCATGAAAATCGATTGAAATCAATATCGATCGAGCTTAATTTGTTTATACACATTTATCATGTTTTTGTATTTTGATTTTCCGACAGTATAGACAGATATTGAGTACTTAAATTCTGAGATAAACCATTGTCGAGTAGAGAAATTATCAATTGTTCTCTCAGTATACAAATTTACTATTAAAGATGACTCAGAGAGCTCTCTCAAATAAATAACTGTCTTTGATAACTTGAATTGTTTGTTTAGTTTTTGCTTCTCTTTCATTTGAGGATACTAAATAGAGTATCGATACAATAGTGCGTCAGATGATACAAAGTGGTCAACGGAAAATTGAAGGAAAAGTAAATAGCAATCAGAAAAACGGTGGAATGGATTTGACAACTTCTCAGCTAGAGTCGACTGCTTTCTGCTGCGATTTGTCACATGAGTGGCATGAATGGAACAGGACGAGTCACAGGTGCTGCTGACAGGTAGAGTCGAAATGCATATGTATGTATAAGTGAACATGTGCATGTACATGTACATAGATATATCAGGGTTTGTGTGAAACTGTATTTCAATTGTGATGAAGCATTTGTCAGCGCACAGAACGGACAGCATGACATGAGGAATTTGGCTTGAAAGCATATCCTGTCTCCCAGGGCATTGAAGGAAGCCGGCGAGTGGAGCCGCTCGTTTTCACATTAATATAAGTCAACTTGGCCAATTGCAGTGCATGTGACCGGCAGCTCGTCAATTTCAGCTAGAGACAAAGCCAAATTCTAACAAAAACTCAGCAAACACTGAGTGAGGGCAGCCATGTCTAGGAGATAGTGTAAATACCTTTTCAGGGAACTAAATTTTTTATTTTGCTGTGCGATTTTCAGTAACTTCAAATCCAGTACGTGCACAAAACTCTAACTAATCGACTCTTTTCTTAGGACTTTCTCTGAGTACTTCAGAATTCTTATGCACTGAGCAAATTGGAAATGCGAATTCAGGATATAATGGTTATAAGCAAATACAGAAAGCAGTCAGAAGGTGGAGTGACAGAGCCCATATAGATATATAGTAAATATGTTCTTGATCAGGGCAACGAGCAGAGGCGATATAGCTATGACCTCTACTCGTCTAACTGTTCCCTGTATTAGCCCAACGATTTCGTAAGCCACCAAAGCTAAAGTCTTGAAATATAACACAGTCGAATCGCAATAATTTGTGCGCCGCGAAGTCGAAAATCTCATTAATTAGTAAAAGATTTAGTCTCCTTGAAAAATCTCATTATTCTGGAAAAATTCCATACATTTGGGATAATCCCCTTATTAATTCGTAATAAACGCAAGTATAAGCTTACGTCTAGTTTTCTCTAATTCGAACGCCAAAAAAACTTACGCCTCAATGCCGTTTAAACCGCACAAAAACATAGCATAATGTCAGACATTGATGATTTTTTTCAGCACAAGATTTTCCGAAAAGTGAGCTCGATTATTCAATTAGTTTGGAAACGATATTCTCTATTGTAAGATAAATGAGACATCAAAAATCACTTAGTTATTTTAAGGCTTAATTTTGTGTTCAATTTATTATTTTACTAATTTAAATACAAACACTATTGGAACAGCAAATGTGTATTCTCATTCATCTGTACAAATGAGTTAATATAGTGCTCAACGTGGACTCAATGACTCAAACGCAATAAAGGCGAAGGAAATAATTCCACCTAACCACCTATATGCTCTTTTCGCCGATTATGCACAGCCCATCCAGAAATATAATATCCAATCTATTAAAAGCAGTGCTGTATCCAAAAGAGCCTTTTCGGTTGCTAAAAAGATAATTAAATAAAAACGCTGTAAAATTGCATCCACAGATGATATGGTGAAGAAAATAGTGTTCTTGCACTCAAATATTGAAGTTTTATATAATGAGTAATTAATAATAAAAACAAGTAAGAGGGCTCTAGTCGAGACTGCTCGACTAGGAGATACCCTGAACCCTGCAAAGTACTGATTCCAACAATTCTACACTTCTTTCATGCACATATACAAAAACACATATACACACCCGTACGCATGCATCCATACGAACGTTACTGCGCTTGGGCTGCCGTGTGGGCTATACTACGAAAATTTGTTTGTTGAATAAATCTTTTTGTAGTGGGACTATCTTCATCAAATTTTCCGAACGTGATAATAACATTCAAATGTGTGTATATGCCAAAGCACAAGTCTCTAGTTCTTTATTATCCTTTTTTTTTTAATTTAGGGCGAAGGGAGCGTGGCATCCAAAATCTGTAAATAACAAAATCTTTGTATTCATCACATAAATCTACACAGTAAATCTGAAGACTCTAGCTCTAACAGTATTCAAACTAGGCTTTAAAAACAAAGTCAGATTTTCGATTGTTATCGATAAAAAAGAAATGGGATGAGTTATCGAAAAAATATGATAAACTCGTACTGCGTATGGTATACACGAGTATACATGTAAAATTTCAAGTCTCTAGCACTTGTAGTTTAGGAGATCTCTGCGTTCCTACGGACGGACAGACGGACAGACGGACAGACGGACGGACGGACAGACGGACAAGGCTAGATCAACTCAGCTCGTCATCCTGATCAAGAATATATATACTTTATGGGGTCTGCCATGCCTCCTTCTGCCTGTTACATACATTTTCACAAAAACATTATACCCTGAATTCCCATTTTCAATGGGTTCAGGGTATAAAAAAAAAAATTTTTATTAATGAAAAATATATTGGCTATGTTTTTCTTACATATGACTTTCTGATTTATATATATATGCCTTCTATGATTAAGTTTTGCTTGTAATAAGCAAATAATAACTCACTGTACAGTGAGTTAACTAGGTCTAAATACATTGTACAGTGAAAGATCTGCACACTATTTTTACTGTACTGTACAGCATGAAATTGAGTCAGCTGTCGTGTGCTTATGTTCGGAATGAATGATTCAATTCCCCTTTTGGATGCATGCAATCGTGTAGTACCTACATGTAGATGACATTGTTATTAAGAAAGTCCACCTATAAGAAAATTTATTCCACAATTAATATCCCACGGTTGACTTATATATTGTTCTCTAAGCCCTTTAATTGATATATTCAGGTGGTTTGAGTGAATTAATAATTATTCTTTTTGCATTACATTATGTAGACTTAATTGTCAAGATTATCGAGACTTTACTTACGTTATTCTATTATAATATAATAAATGCCTAGGTCAAAGTAACGGCGAAAGTTGCGTATTTGTCCTAGGTCCGATTGCGGGCAAACATGTTTCTTCCGGTTTCGCAACTGGTCAAAATGTGTATAAGCACATATATGTATATAACATATGTATGTGTATAACATTTTTATGTTTGTATATATACATTTGCCGAAAAGCCGAGCAATGCGCAGTAACAACTTAAGATGTTGAGTTAAGTCTATGCTTTCTCTTTTTACTCGCTCCCAAAGCAAATGTAATATATTCGTATTGACTTGAGAGAAGTATAACTATGTCTTACACATTCTGAATGTAGGGAATTTTGTAAAAAGTTTATTGCTCAGTTACTCCATGAATAGCACTCTACTTGAATAAGTGAACCAATATTATGTAGTCAGCAGCACCCGAGTGTTACGTTACAGCTTCTTTTAGTTTTTTTTTGTAACTAGTAACCTTTAAAAAAACCAATATACCCTAATTTCCCATTTTCAATGGGTTCACGGTATAAAAAAAATTTAGGCACAAAAAATCTTTTAGGAAGAGTGGGAAAAAAGAAATAAATTTTGTTACAAAACAAGATAAACTTTTATTTGCAATTTTTATTATAAAATTTAAAAATAAGAATTATGATTTGATTTTTATTATAAAAATTGAAAATAAAAATTGAATTGAAATATCTTTTGAAACAAAGAAGATAGATCATATATAGACCTATATATATATATATAACCAACGCATCAATACCTTTCATTTAATATATAATATGTATGTAAATATGTTCATGTTTATGTATATGTATTTTATAGAGTATTTGGATTTCAGGACAAAAAACTAAAAAAATTCATAAAATTTAGTCGATAAAAAAGTGGATACTCAACATTAATTTAACTTCATATATATGTTTTATATATAATCTTTGGTCTAATGCCTAGTTTTTCAGTTTTTCACTACTACTATATTTATTGCCGAAACTGTATATATATACATATATGTATATAGTGATTATGCGAGTTTTGAGTTTTTTTTCTCTGTATTATTTGTGCCAATTAGACATGGTTCAACGAGCTTAGTTAGACGAATCATTAATCATATCGACAGAAAGCCAAAGACATCGAATGCGGAAAATGAGTCGAAATTATAGCTAGATAGAAATGCAAATAAATTATTTAAAAGATGAATTTGGAATTTTTTGTTTTTATGATTTCCTATGGAAGTAAATTGGAAGCGTTTTAAAGTTGAGTTGAGTTTAGATTTGGAGGGGGATTACCTTATGCTCTCGCAGACAGCGATAGAACGAGAGTAAAAGTTAAGGTAAGAGTTTGTGTGCTCTGTGATTATGAACTAAGCCGAGCTGACTTGGTTTGACTTGACTTGGGGTGGCTGGCTTAATGTGGGCTGCTGCATCTGGGACAGTTTGAAACTAATGAGAAAAATAAACAAATTCAATTTTGGATACATCATCGGTGGCGGCCTAGCAACCATGATGCTCAGATGCTCAGATGTTCCGATGCTGTCATGAGATCAGCGCGCCAAAAAATTTTCCACAACAAAGGTGCAAAAAAAAAAAGAAAAAAAAAAAAAACATAAATAGATACGCAAAAGAAAAGAGAAAGAGAGAAAAGTCAGAATAGCAACAGGAAAGAAAGAGTTTGCTGCTTTTCATTATTTTTATTGGTTTTTTGTTTTATTTCTTGTTTTATTTTATTATATGGGCAGCCCGAAATAGATTTGACCTATTTTCTAAAAAGCTACGCACGTTTCATTCCTTTTGATTTTTACTTCCTTTTGTTCCGCTTCGCTTTACCCTGCCTTAGGTTTTCTACTCAAATCGTTCCTTGTTGTTGCGTCTTTCGCATATATTTTTTAATGGGTGTATTAAAACACGAACGTATCATAAATAAACAAAGTATTAGTATTTGAGATTTTATTGTACAATTTTTTAAATGTTTTCTTTTGCATCGAAAATATTTTTAGATATTTATTTTCTTAGAGTATATCTTGCTGATGAGTTCACTTAGTATTGAAATAATTTATATTTAATTAAATTTATATTTAAAATTTATCATTATGTGAAGGAGGGTTGGTCTTTGTAGGGCACAGTTAAGTCGACTATAATTGACTTTCTAAAAACACCAAAAAAGTGCGCACGTATGCAAATTTTGCTGTCGCATTTGGGTATATATGTATAGGCTGAGGATACAGAAATAGCGCAACAATAACAACAAATGCAAAATAAAATAGATATAGATACGAAGGTATGTAGATATGCAAACGGCACACAAGTAAATTATATATATATATATGTAGAGAAATATACTAAATAGAAGCCGTTTTGTATATACGAGCAAAAATAGCGCACGATCGTATTTATAGCGCAGCAAAAGGTTGCTTTTAATGTATTATAATACATAACGCGCACTCAAAAACTCATATACACACACACACACATAGTAATGCAATTTGGCAAGAATTGCGTCGTTGGATTAACCACCATTGTCAATGACAAGGTGCTGGTCCAGCTGGAAGCTCGCCTTGCCGTGCATTATTGTCCGGCTACTGAGCATTTGTATCTGCATCATATTGTTAGGCCAGCTGAGGCAGACGCATAGCAAATTACCTTTTGACTGTTGTTGGATTTGTGCCTACTACAAAAAAAAAAAAAAAAAAAAAAAAAAACAGCAACAAAAAAGTAGAAAAATCCATTTGCCTCATTAGCCGGCGCATTTATGTACTTTTTGCCCACACACGCAATCACAGACCCTGGCTACACACAATCAGCCGCCGCCTGTTGCTCTCCTGCCGGACATTTGACTACACACAGTGCGACAGTTGGCCTAATACTGTACAATCATATATCAATCAATATATCAAAAGGCTCCCAGCTGTTCAGATAGAGATACAGATACAGATACTTCGATGCTGGGAGGCATTCATCAAATTTAAGAGCATTCGTTGACACATTTAATGGTTTCTCCCTGTTCGCGGTGGTTGCTGTGGTTAGATTTTGGACCCATGAAAAATTGCTTTGCCTAGCAATAAAAAAATTACAACTGTGCTATCGGCTTCAATCGACTGCTTACTGCTTGCTCAAAGTAATAAAAATTAATATACTAATATAATATTTTTTTTACTTAGAGCGGCTCTAACGTGGCACTCTAATTCTAAGGGTCGGCTGTCAAGTTTTGAATTCAGTTTAAACAACGTAGTTTAAGTACTAGAAACTTGTGCTTTGGCATATACACACATTTGAGTGTTATTATCATGTTCTAACAGTTTGATGAAGATAGTCTTACTACAAAAAGATTTATTTAACAAATAAATTCTCATAATATAGCCCACACTGCAGCCCAAGCGCAGTAACTGGTAACTGCGCAGTTAGCAGAGCAATTGTTTATGCGTTCGTATGGATGCATGCGTACGGGTGTGTGTATGTGTTTTTGTATATGTGCATGAAAGAAATGTAGAATGATTAGAATCAGTTCTTTACAGGGCTCAGGGTATCTCTTAGTCGAGCAGTCTCGACTAGAGCACTCCTACTTGTTTTGTTTACATTTTTTTTAATTATTAGAATTATTTTATATAGATAAAAATACAAAATATTTATTACACATAAATTTGTATATAAAAATATAACAAAAATCGAAATAATATAAAATACATATGAATCTACGTTTAAAATTTGAATCCTCTAGCTCTAAAGATGCGTGAGATATAATTTTCAAACTGATTTTCGATAAGGTTTTTTATCGACAACAGAAAAACGGGAGCAGCTATCGATTTTTATAAATAAACTTGATCTGCGCGTGCAATACACGGACCTAAAGTTTCAAATTTCAAGTCTCTAGCTCCTATATCTTCTGAGATCAATGCGTTCAAACATATGGACAGATAGACAGACAGACGGACAGGGCTAAATCGACTTAGATCGTCGCCCTGATCAAGAATATATATACCTTATGGGGACTGCCACGCCTCCTTCTGCCTGTTGCATACTTTTAACAAAACCATTATACTCTGATTTCCCATTTTCAATGGGTTTAGGGTTGAAAAATTGAACTGTAATATCTTTTGAAACAAAGATAGATCAAATATAAATATATATATATGACCTATACATTAATATGTAATTGTGTACATGTGTAAGTATATGTGTTATATAGGATATTTGGATTTCAGGACGAAAAAACGAAAAATTCACAAAATTTAGTCGGTAATAAAAATAGTAGTGGCTACTAAAAAAGGTGCTACTCAACATTTATTTAATTTCATATATATGGTTTAAACATAATCTGCGGTCTAATATCTAGTTTTTCAGTTTTTGGTTCGCTTACTGTACTACTACTATATTTATTGCCGAAACTGTATAAACTTTATATAAAAATTTATGTGTAATAATTTTTTATTTTTATCATAGAAATTAATTTTAATAATTAAAAATATTTTTTTTAAATAAATAAAAAAATAGTTCTTATTTGGATCGATAGATTGATATACAAGCATATCTCCCTCTCTTATAGTTATCATCTCTCCTTTGTTGTTTCACTTTCACAGGAGTCATAGTTCCATGACTCTATGCGTAACATTCTTTTTGAAAAGCTTAAAAGATTCTCTTGAAAGTGTATTAAAATAGCTGCTCGTATTGTTGCCCTTGAAGCGTTTCAACGTTTTCAGCTTTGTTGAGATTCCTGAGCAAAATTTTGCCGTAAAACTTTAAAGATTGAGACGCAGGAGTAAGGTAAATCAAAAGCATTTCGTCGGAATCTTATCACAACTGATACATCTTTACAAAGCCATTAAATAATACATAGACTTTCGAAATGAAGTGACATTGTCAAACTAAATATCATATTAGGGGTACAAATAAAGTATAACTATACTAAAAGGCTATAAAATAATCATTCGAAATGACAGCTTAAATAAGGGGTAGCAATGACTGACTATGAGAATGGGTATTGTGATCATGAGGGTTATGGGAAAGTTATGATTGTAGGAACGTCAGCAAGCTAAATCTACCTTAAAAACCTTCATATTATGCTGGAGTTTAAGTATCCATTGTTATCAGCTATCAATTGATATGAATGTGGAAAGAATCAATCCACATACAATAGCAAATGTGGAAAGAATATAACTTAATATAAATAGTACAAATATATTTTAATTAATTTTTCTTCTTATGCATTTTACCCATTGTGTACTCAGATCATTTGAATAAGTTGAATGAAGTAACTGCGAGCACTTAGAAAGTGCTTTAAATCCGTATTTAGATCTGATTTATTAGCATTAGATACAACGCAGTTCAGTTCACATTGGCTGATTTATGGTACATATATTCTTCAGTTTGCTAACAAAAAAAAAAAAATGAAATAAAAATAAATAAAAAACCAACAGCCATTAACTCGTCGATTTTCGGGCAAAAATTACGCAAACTACATGTTTTTGCGTATCTGAACAAGCATCTGAGCAAAAATAAGGCAATTAATTTATAGCTCCACTGCATTAGTCATAACTTACTAAATAGTTAGATAGGCCCATTAGTCACACACACACACATATATATATAGGCCTCCTGCATGTTTAGCTAACTATATCTATGGCGGTTAAGGTATGTGCTCCACTTTTCAAAAGATATTATCTTGTTGCGACAGGGTATACCTAATGTATCTATCTGCTGCCATGTGTGCTTAGATAAACATATACATACATGTGTAAATACAGATATATTTATATATTAAATAAAATTTAATTTCCATGTGCACATACACATGCACACAGCGCCAGTTTGCTTAATTTAAAAGCCGCAGAAACGAATAAAATACGCCAAACTAAAGCACACATAGAAATTTATTTGGCACGCCGAATATAGAATGCCCTTTTAGAAACTTTTTATTAGTAAAGCTTTGATGCACATTTTCTCTAGGAAATAATGCACATTATCATAACGCCATTAAAGTTATTGACATTTTAAGAACAAATACCTATGGTTCCGTTCCATCTAGCATCTCAAAAAATTTATTGGACTTGACTAACTTACATAAATGATATGTGTATGTATGTAGTCTGTCATTCCTATGCGAACATATTAAACATCATGTCGAATCTGTGCATGATTTCAAGATCATCAAACACAAAGACATGGACAATATTATAATAAGAAATAAAAGAAATAAAGAGCAAATAGCGATAGCGCGAATCTTAACTTCCGTGTTTGATAAGCGCGATGCTTACGCTAACGTCGACGTAGACACTGACGTCGCCACGTCACCGAGTCGACTTGGCAACATCTAACAGCTAGTCACGCACACACATTGCATACATACAAACATGTATGTAAGTTTTTACAGTTCGGAAATAAAAAAAACTAGTCCCATGTTGCCAGTTTAGCTTATTTTAGGTTCGATCTAGCATATTTAAAAGCGGCCTAGCCTATAATATATATATACAACCTATAAGTTTAGCATATTTGCAATTCTATCTATCATATTTTTAGTATATTTTCAAGTACATAGCATTGTATCATATTACTGAGTACAAAATAATAGCGGTAAAGAAATATATAATAACAAGTCAGAGTGCTCAAGCTCAAGCTGCTCGACTAGAGGATCCCCTGAACTCTGCGAAGAGCTGGCATTCAAATCATTCGATGCTTCTTTTATGCACATACAAAATATAACAAGTAAGAAAGCTCTAGTCGAGACTGCTCGACTACGAGATCCCCTGAACCCTTTCAGGAACTGATATTTAAATAATTCGTCGCTTCATTTCTACTTACACATGCACACACACATACACACATACTTACGCACGTATAAACAGGCATGGGCTGTTGTGTGGGCTTACTGTGGGAACTTAATTGTTAAATAACTTTATTTGTAAACGGACAATTTTGATCAAACTTTCAGAGCGTGATAATAACATTAAAATGTGTGTATGTGCCAACGCACAAGTCTCTAGTATTTGAAATACTGTTTTTGCAAACTTGTAGAGATGGGGTGTTTTAAGGGGAGCGCGCATATCAAGTTTGTTTTCAAAAATCGATAACTGCTGCCGTTATTTTTTTACCGATTAAAATCGTTATCGAAAACCAGCTTAAAAAATTATATTTCCTACATCTTTAGAGCTAGAGTCTCCAAATTTAAAATGTAGATTTATATGTATTATTAAGAATTTCGATTTTTGTCATATTTCACCCCCCACTTTTCAAAACACCACCTTCCCTACAAGTTTGCAAAAAACGTATTTCAAATACTAGAGTGGGCACATACACACATTTTTATGTTATAATCACGGTTAAAAAGTTTTTCAAGATTGTCCGTCTACAAAAAAAGTTATTAAACAATTAATTTCCTAAAGTAAGCCCACATGGCAGCCCATGCCTGTTTATACGTACGTGCGTGCGTATGTGTGTGTGCAAGTGGAACGACGAATTATTAAAATATTAGTTCCTGGAAGGGTTCAGGGGATCTCGTAGTCGAGCAGTCTCGACTAGAGCTTTCATACTTGTTTTTTTTTTTTTCAAAGGAGGCATGGACCAAAAATCTATAAATTACAAAATCTTTGTTTTTGTCGCATGGATCTACACAGCAAATATAAGTATAAGTATAAGTCTCTAAGGCTACCAGTATTCAAATTACGTTAAAAAACGAATTCAGTATTCAAATTACGCTAAGAAACGAAGTCAGCTTATCGATTATTGTCGATAAAGAATAAATGGGATGAGTTATAGAAAAATATGATAAACTTGTACTGCGTATGGTATACAGGAGTATATGTACATGTAAAATTTCAAGTTTAAAGCTCTTATATTTTCTGAGATCTCGGTGTTCATACGAACAGATGAACGGACAGACAGACGGACAGGGCTAAATCGACTCAGCTCTTCGCCCTGATCAAGAATATACATACTTTATGGGGTCTGCCACGCCTCCTTCAGTGTGTTGCATACATTTAACAAAACCATTATACCCTGATGTCCCATTTTCAATTGGTTCAGGGTATTCCTAGCCTAATATCGATATAATTTATCGATCATTTCTATAGTTTTCATAAAATTAACTTATGTTGAGTCGACGTACACTACTATCTCATGTTGTGTGTTCAGTATGAGCTCATTTAAGCTTTCGGCAAGGTCAGTGAAATTGACGTTAAATGTTCAAATCGCAATTTTATTGAATTCTTTGCAGCAATCTTTGTTGGGATTTGTATTTGTTTTTGTGCTTTTGTTTTCTGGATTTATGTTTGTTTCGAATTTATTATTATTGGTTTTTCGTTTATGCTATTAAATGAATGTTTCATGGCTCTGCTCATGGACGTCTATTACGCACACTTAACTAAACGGAGTTTGTGGCCAGAGCAGGGGGCTGGATGGGGGGAGCTGGCAGGTACGCGCCCGCTGATAACGAGTGGCGCCACCTAGCGGCTGAGCAAGATAGAAGCATGAAGACCGTGAGAGATACTTTGTTGAAAGTAAATGAAAGAGGAGATTTGTGTTTGATTTCTGTGTGTTTATATTCATTCACGAAGTGATATGAATATATTGGTTTTGTGCAATGTCCGTCTTGCTGTCCGTCCATCTGTCCGTCTGTCCGTCTGTCCGTATGAATGCAATATTTTTCGCGGCTATTGAAGCTAGAGACTTGAAACTTGGAACATATACTCGTATATGTCTCCGATTTATAAAGTGTAAAAATTTTCCATATACGCCCACTAGGGGCGTGGCAAATCGGAAAATGCATTTTCCTGTATGCCAGAAATCATATTAGTTGAAGAGCTAGAGAGCTGAAATTTAAAATGTAGATTCGTGTTGATCACCCAAGATCAAAAAGATATGGCGGATATATCTACGCCCATTGGGGGCGTGGCAAATCGAGAAAAACTGTATCTTCTAAAGTTGTAAAGCTAGAATGCTGAAATTTGGCACGTAAGTAAATGTTACGATTCTATAAAGACCGAAGAAAAAACTATATATCCCCGCCCACTGGGGGCGTGGCAAATCGGATCTAAATATATATTGATTTTCCAAATTCTTCTATATTTTGAGCACTATTGACGTTAGCAACTTGAAATTTGGTATGTATACTCGGGTTGACGACCCAAGATCAATAAGCTATGGCGGATATATCTACGCCCACAGGGGGCGTGGCAAACCGCAAAAGTTTATATCTCCTACAGTTTTAGAGCTAGAAGCTTAAAATTTGGATAGTTGAGTTACTGATAATCTCCTCTATCGATGACCCAAAAATAATTGTTACGCCTCTTTGGGGGCGTGGCATATCAAAAAATACCCTGTAATTTTCACATTTTTTGAGTCTAAGCGTTCAAATTTTACAGTTACGTAGCCTTCAGCTCATTCTAAGAACTGGCCAAAAATTATGGGTCTACGACTACTGGGGGCGTGGCAAAACGGATTTTAGACGCCCAATAGCGAATTTCATATGCGTATGCCACCTATATATATAAATATGCTTAATAGGCATTGATAATAAGGAAAGAAACATTTTTAAGAAAATTAAAAAATATAAATTAAATTAAAACGAAAAAGTTTTCCGCGGGGTTCGAACCTGCACCTCAATCTACGCCCACTAGGGGCGTGCCAAATCGACATTTGCAGCGGCCAAATGCAAAATTCATATGCGTGTGTCACTCACATATATATATATATATGAGCTTAATAGGCATTGATAAGACAAAACGAAACATTTTTAAGAAATTTAAAAAATATAAAATATATTAAAACAATATAAATTTCGATTTCGATTTCGACTAAAATTAAAAGGAGAATTCGGTAAATTTTTGAGCCGACATTCAAAATATAACAAAAATCAAAATTATATAAAATACCCATGCATCTATATGCAAAATTTGGAGAGTCTAGCTCTAAAGATGTACGAGATATAAACGGGAATAGCTCTCTATGATTCCCCAATTTTAATGGGTTCAGGCCCTGCTTTATATTGGTTACTATTAGCGCTAGAGACTTGAAATTTAAAATATACTCGGGTTGACAACCCAAAATCAATTAGATATGTAAGGCAGCGTTGGGACTGTGAATGAATATTCCGCAGTCGGTAACGCCCGACTGCAACGTTCTTACTTGTTTTGTTTCTGTTTTTTATACCCTGAACCCATTGAAAATGGGAAATCAGGGTATATTGGTTTTTTAAAAATATATTTAACAGGCAGAAGGAGGTGTGGCAGGTTACATAAAGCATATATATTCTTGATCAGTGCGACGATCTTATTGATTTTGTTGATTTAGCGCAATCCGTCTGTCCACATGAACGCGTCGATCTCAGAAGATATAAGAGCTAGAGACTTGAAACTACATGTATGCTCGTGTTTACCGTACGCAGTATAAGTTTATCTTTTTTTCCGATAAATCATCCCATTTCGATAATAATAGAAAATTTGACTTCGTTTTTTAAGCAAAATCTAAATACGGTTAGACCTAGAGACTTCGGATTTACTGTGTAGATTCATGTGACTAATGCAACGATTTTGTAGTTGTCAGATTTGGATACCAAGCCCCCTTCAACCCAAATTAAAAAAAAAAAAAATGTATTTCAAATACAAGGGAATTGTGCTTTGTGCAGAGCTCGTGTTTATGCGTATGTATTTTGTATGTTTGCATAGAAAAAGTAGAGTATTAGCTCCTTATAGGGTTCAGGCAATCTCTTAGTTGAGCAGTCTCGATTAGAGCACTCTTACTTGATTTTATTTGCTTGATGGAGCTAGATCGGAGTGGGGCAATTAATTGACAATGCCAATGGCAGTTGATAAGATATTTCGGCAGTCCACGCGCTCAATGATGCAGATAAAGCGGAACAATATAAAATGGCAAAGAATTGGCAGGTAGCTGAAAAGGTGGCTACTTACCAAAGATTCTTGGAACTATGTGCTAAACTCTTCACTTTTCGAGCAGATGAATGGCTTTATACACAAACTTATACATATATACGTGTATGTGTGGGAACGAGTTTCGGAATAGAAAAATACAAATGCTTCAGATATATGGAATGGGATGAGTGACAACAATTATGCGGCATGACTCTGACAAAATGTCACAGCAAGAGCAGAGTAAAGTTGAAAGTCGCACAACCGAACGATCAACTTAGGTAGCTAGCTCAAAGATACCCTGTCTTGATTTCAAAACGAGCTCAGTTTAATGCCGTTTTCATATGCATACATTTGTGGTATTGTATTACTGAAATATTTATGTATGAGAAACTATGGCCTTTTTTGTCTAGTGATTCATTTCAAAACTAATTTTCATAGATCAATTTTTAAAGAAAAATCTATCTGCCGGATGGTAAATTATATTGAAGTATACAATCAGCGAATGAGAAGTTTGAAGGATCAATTAAAAAATCATACTATTGTAGCGGCAAGTATGATTTATATTGTCGGGAGTGCCCAGTTGGGTAATCAGCATAGTGCGCGAAAACCTTTAAAAATGCATTTATTTTTCATTTGGGAGGTTAACTGAATAGCAGAATACTATGTACTTTTATATACATTAGTAGACTCTAATTAGTTTACTTACTTTTATTAAGTAGCTATAGTAAGATATCGATTTAAGGGAAATAGAAAATGTGCCTGCTATTGGGGGATCCACGAGTTCTTCTTTTTTACGAGATCTTTGAGTCCATACTGAAGATTGATGTCGATCATAAATATCTATCTATTGGGTTACATCAACTCTATATACAATTGATTACCTGCTCCCAATATAACAAATATATAGTATATAATATAAAATATATTTAAGAACTTTTATTTTTAGTGAAAAGAATATTATGAAAAGACTACATATTTAATAAATGTCATCAAACTTAATTCAACTGTTGCTTATTGTCATGATCATGATTTATAGCAATATTTTCTTTAGGACGAGGCAGAGCTTACAACCATTAAAATAATTATTCAAATTAAATGACACACAATGAAAGCTAAATAAAAACTGAAGCCAAAAAAAAAAAAATGTATATTTAATACGTGTATCACAGTTTGAATTCGACCTGGTGAAAAGTTAAAGTTGAAGTACTCAAAATTTGAAGTGTCTGATTTGGCCAAGGTCTTTTAAAATGTGAAGCATATCTAGATCGATTTAAATATAAGAGAGCATGTATACTTCTAGTGAGTCTCTATCTCTCTTTTTCTCATTTAAATGATTAATCGTTATGCAGACCCGCATCGATCGATGAATCATTGTTGCTTTTTATACCCTGAACCCATTGAAAATGGGAATTCAGGGTATAATGGTTTTGTTAAAAGTATGTAACAGGCAGAAAGAGGCGTTGCAGACCCCATAAAGAATATATATTCTTGATCAGGGCGACGATTTAAGTCGATTTAGCTCTGTCCGTCTGTCTGTCTGTCCGTATGTTTGAACGCGTAGATCTCGGAAGAGATGTAAAAAGCGTATTTCAAATACTACTACTATACTTGTGCTTTGGCACATATACACATTTTAATGTTATTATCACGTTCTGAAAATTTAATAAAGATAGTCCCTTTACAAAAAAAAAAAAAAGCAGATAAGCGAAGAATTACTGCAACTGAAATATCAGTTCCTGGAAGGATTCAGGGGATCTCGTAGTCGAGCAGTCTCGACTAGAGCTTTCTTACTTGTTCATATAGTAGACATACGTGTGCGTGTGCATGTGTGTGTGTCCGGTTATTGGTAATTAGCCAAAGTGTTATGTGCATTAGGCTAACTCGGCAATAAAGGCCCCCAGTGGCCGAGCGACGACCCAAACACGAAACGGAAGTTGTTCAATATGCGTAGCTCGTGGCCCGTGGCCCGGTCAACGGCGCGTGTCCACAATGGAGGTACGAGCGCATGAAATTGACCAATGGCCACCACCACCACAACCATGGGTACCAGCTGCTGCTGCACTTGCCGGTAAGTTGATTAAAAACAGTTTAGGCTTATTTGACGGGCCGCAACAGGTGTCTGCCGCACAGCCAAAACGTACATGATAATTGAAAAGTGCATTTTAAACCGGAGCGACACTAGAACGCAATTTGCTATTATTGTTTAATATAGTCATTCACGAAAGTGAATAAGTATATTGGTTTTGTGCAATGTCCATCTGTCCGTCCGTCCGTCTGTCCGTATGAATGCAATTTTTTTCACCGCTTTCAAAACTAGAGACTGAATATTTGGAATATATACGCGGGTATATCTTTGTATTATAAAATGTCAAGATTTTCCCGATTGGCCCACTTGGGTCGTGGAAAATCGGAAAATGCATTTTCCAGTATCTCAAAAAAAAAACAATGGTAGCTGTCGTGGTAGAGTTGAAATTTGGAATGATAAAAAGAAATGGCGGATATATCTACGCTCATTGGGGGCGTGGCAAATCGGGTCAAACTGGGCCTTCTGGAGTTTTAAGGCTCGCAAGCCTAAATTTTGCGCCTTAGTTACTGTTACGATCCGATAAAGATCAATAACAAAACAAGTAAGAAAGCTCTACTCGAGACTGCTCGACTACGAGATCCCCTGAACCCTTCCAGGAACTAATATTTCAATAATTCGCCACTTCATTTCTACTTACACATGCACACACACATACACACCTACGCACGCACGTATAAACAGGCATGGGCTGCTGTGTAGGCTTACTGTGGGAACTTATTTGTTAAATAACTTTTTTTGTAGACAGACAATTTTGGTAAAACTTTTAGACCGTGATAATAACATTAAAATGTGCATATGTGCCAAAGCACAAGTCTCTAGCATTTGAAATACGCTTTTTGCAAACTTGTAGGGAAGGAGGTGTTTTAGAGGGGGTAAAATATGACAAAAACCGAAATAATATAAAATACACATGATTTTTAATTTCGAGACTCTATCTTCAAAGGTGTAGAAGATATAATTTAAACTTGATCTGCGCGTGCAATATACGGACCTACAGTTTCAAATTTCAAGTCTCTAGCTCCTATATCTTCTGAAATCGACGCGTTCAAACATACGGACAGACGGACAGACAGACGGACAGGGCTAAATCGACTCAGCTCGTCGGCCTGATCAAGAATATATATACTTTATGGGGTCTGCCACGCCTCCTTCTGCCTGTTACATACATTTTCACAAAAACATTATACCCTGAATTCCCATTTTCAATGGGTTCAGGGTATAAAAAAGATATGGCTGATATATCTACGACAATTGTGGGTGTGGCAAATTGGATCTGACTATATAGCGATTCGTACAAATCTCTATATATCTTAAGAGTTACTGAGCTAGAGTCTTGAAATTTTGGATATATATTCGTGTTGACGACTCAAGACCAAACAAGTAAAAAAGCTCTAGTCGAGACTGTTCGACTACGAGATCCCCTGAACCCTGAGGAACTGATATTTCAATAAGTCGTCGTTGCTTTTCTACTTACACATGCACACACAAATAATTTTTAATAACTTTAAATTGTTTCATAACTTTTTATACCCTGAACCCATTGCAAATGGGAAATCAGGGTATAATGGTTTTGTTAAACTGTATTCCCGTTTTCTTGTTTTCGATTAAAATTCCCTACAAATTTGCAAAAATTGTATTTCAAATACTGGAGACTTATGCTTTGGCAAATACACACATTTTAATGTTATTATCACGATAAGAAAGTTTTATAAAGATTGTCCGTCTACAAAAAAAGTTATTAAACCACAAGTAAGAGTGCTCTAGTCGAGACTGCTAGACTAAGAGATTCCCTGAACCCTGCAAAGTACTGATATTCCAATCATTCTACTCTTCTTTCATGCACATATACAAAAACACATGCACACACCCATACGCATGCATCCACACGAACGCATAAACACGCGCTCTGCTAACTACGCAGTTACCAGTTACTGCGCTTGGGCTGCCGTGTAGGCTATATTTTGAGAATTTATTTGTTGAATAAATCTTTTAATTATTTTAAAATAGGCTTAAAAAACAATGTCCGATTTTCGATTATTATCGATAAAAAAGAAATGAAATGAGCTATCGAAAAAATAAACTCGTACTGCGTATTGTATACATATAAAATTTCAAGTCTCTAGCACTTGTAGTTTAGAAGATCTCTGCGTTCATACGGAAGGACGGACTCGTGTATACCATACGCAGTGCGAGCTTATCATATTTTTTCGATAACTCATTTCATTTTTATCGATAATAATCGAAAATCGGACTTTGTTTTTTAAGCCTAATTTGAATACTGTTTGACCTAGAAATTTCAGATTTACTGTGTAAATTTATGTGATAAAGACAAAGATTTTGCTATTTACAGATTTTGGATACCACGCCCCCTTCGCCCCAAATTTGAAATTTGAAAAAACGTATTTCAAGTACTAGAAACCTGTGCCTTAGCATATACACACATTTTAATGTTATTATCACGTTTTGTAAGTTTGATGAAGAAAGTTCCACTACAAAAAGATTTATTCAACAAATAAATTTGCATAATATAGCCCACACGGCAGACCAAGCGCAGTAACTTATAACTGCGCAGTTAGCAGAGCGCGTGTTTATGCGTTTGTATGGATGCATGCGTATGGGTGTAGAATGATTGGAATATCAGTACTTTGTAGGGTTCAGGGTATCTCCTAGTCGAGTAGTCTCGACTAGAGCCCTCTTACTTGTGTTATATGTGCATGAAAGAAGCGTAGAATGATTGGAATATCAGTACTTTACAGGCTACAGGGTATCTCCTAGTCGAGCAGTCTCGACTAGAGCACTCTTGTTATTTATATTTTTTGTATAAGTAGAAAATAGGCGACGAATCACTTAAATTGAAATATCAGTTTCTTGAAGGGTTCAGGGGATCTCGTAAACAAACAGTCTCGGCTAGAGCTTTCTCACTTTTTTTGTAGACGGACAATCTTCATAAAACTTTCAGACCGTGATAATAAAGCACAAGTCGCTAGTATTTGAAATACGTTTATTGTTAATTTGTAGGGAAGGGAGTTAATTTGGGGGTGGGGGTGGAATATAACAACAATCAAAATTCTATAGAATATATATGAATCTATGCATCTGTATGCAAAGTTTAGAGAGTCTAGCTGTTGAGTACTGATAGCGCTGGAGACTTGAAATTTAAAATATACTCGGGCTGACAACCAAAAATAAATTAGATATGTACATATGTACCTACATATGTATGTATGTATGGTAGCCTAGGGGCTGTGAATAATCCGCAATCGGTAACGCCCGACTGCAACGTTTTTTAGTATTTAATGAAATTTGAGCTTCACATATTTTTATGAATTTTTTAAAATAATATTTTAATAATAATTTTCAAATTAGATTAATAAAAAAAAAACTGTTTGAACTTACAATGCAAATTTCCATTAAATAAATTTCTCTAAATAGTTTGATGATAATGCACTTAAAAGCCGTCCATAAGTCTTTATATTTTTTTTATTCTGATGGGAAACAAATATATGTATGTTTATGTATCTGTAAAGCCTACTCTATCATTCATCCGGCTTTGACACCGTACTAAGATGATGGGCGCCGCTTTGCATCGCCCACATTGAGAATGGCCAATTGTTTGACTATACACATGTACACACAAACATATATATGTACATATATATATTAATAGTGGTCTGTTGTGGGTGCTTGCAGCACATACACACACAAACACAGAGGTGTTACTATTGTGGGGGCAAACAATTTGGCACCAACTAGACACAATAAACGCAGAACGGAAAGGCCAAAAAGCTAGCGCCAAATGCGGACCGACTGCCGGCCCAGCATTAAGTTACTGGCCATTTGAGGCAGCATAGATGGCAAGTAGGTCTTTCAATTGGCATCCGACGTCGTTGCCGTCGGGAGGGGCCAATGTACCTGAAATTGACAGTGGAAACTGCGTCTGCGCCTCGTGCGCAGCATTTAAATATCGTTATAGAACGTTTTAAAGCTGGCAAATGTTGAAGAATTTGAATTGCTAGTATAGATTTGGCTTCAAAGCCAGTAAATGGAATTCAGCAAGACCAAGACCAAATCTAAGACTCAGCCAGACGCGGCCACGCATACATAATGCTTTCTCGTAAATATTGATTGTTAAGCTAATTTTACAGAAAAGAAAATCAAATTAAATTGACAAATTATTGAGCAAATCGAATTGTTTGCCCAAAGCTGTTGCAACTGAGCAGCGACTCAGTGGTACTGAGTGTCTTGTTGAAGTTTTCATATGCCAGCTGCCCACGCATATGTAGAGTTTTTCATGTGAATGAAACCACGAAATGAATGAACGCCAGTAGCTGGGCAGCAGCAGTAGTAAACTGAATACTGTCAATGTTTACTAGCGGGGCAGCCACAAATAACCAACATTTTGAAAGGGGGGCAGCACATAAAAGGAGCGCAGCCAAGTTAATGATCCGCAAAGGCAGCGACGCATATACATACATTTGTGATAGGCGTAAGTTTTTGTTTTTCTATACAACAACAACATCAGAAACAAGAGCGGCGGCAAGCAGTGAACATGATTGAGCGACTGCTTGATTGATGGCATGACTGACTGCGCTGCTTTCAGTGCATGCAATACAAGACCATGTCGGGCTCTAAAGCGTTGCCAAGCGCCGTTTAATTGTAGCGCTCAGCTCTATGAGGGCCAGTAAAGCGTCTGGCTGTGTATGCATTTAGTTGACACACACACACTTACCCACTCATACGCAGTCATAATTATGATCATTTTTATTGTCCCATTAACCTAACACCCAAGACCCCAAGGAAAACAATAAAAACAAATAAGAAAGCTTACCATTGGAAATTAATTGCTTTATAACTTTTCTTGACTTTCTGGACTATCTTCATAAAATAATTAGATCCTGATAATAACATAAAATTGGGTGTTTGCCGAAGCACAAGTTTCTAGTTTAAAATTGGGAAGAAACGGGGTGAATTTTAGGGGGGACGGTGGAATATAACAAAAACGAATTTCTAATAAAAAGTACATATGAATCTATATTTTAAATTTGAGGACAATGAAGATAGTGTTTTAAATCGATAACAAAACAAAAAACAAAAAAAAAAAAAAACAAGGAGAGTAGTTGTCGACATTTGAAAACAAGCGCGTGCAATATACGGTGTCTAGCTCTTATATCTTCTGAGATCGACGCGTTCATACATACGGACAGACGGACAGACGTCCTAAATCAACTCAGATCCACTCCCTGATCAAGAATATAGATATACATTTTACATACATTTTAACAAAACCAATATACCCTGATTTCCAATTTTCAATGGGTTCAGCGTAAGAAAAAAATAAAAAATTAATTGATATTAAGTTGTGTTTAGGGAAAAAAAAGTTATATACAGTCGAGTCCCGACAATTCGTACCCCGATAAATCGAAAACCTCAATATTTCGTAAGAAACTGCTGGTCCCTTGAAAAAACTTCGTTAATTCGTAAAAGTCGTATACATTTTGGTCCTCTCGTTAATTCGAAGTTTTTTCTGTCTACTGTTGCCTCTTATAATTCGTATTCTCGTTTCGATACCTCTTGTAATTCGTAATGCTTGATTTTGCTGGAAGTTATTTATTTAGTTTAGTTTATTTATTAATAAGTTAAAATTGCTGAAACGACGTGAAATATAAAAACCCCTTCAATTCGTATTTTGATTTTTATAACCCCGTTAAATGAAAAACCCGGTAACCTCTGTAATTCGTAAAAAATTCTGTTCCCTTGCCATTTCAAACTATCGAGACTCGACTGTATTAATATATTTATATAAATATATGACCATTAATGTATTATACTTTTAGGAATATTATCATTATAGTAATATTTTGAATTTATATTATTTGAAAAGTTTACATAGACAAAGCTTGTCTGTTTGCAGGGTTTTGACTATATATATGTGTTGATGTAACTAGCCTCTGCACCTATAAATAATTACGTGGTATTAAAAGGTTGCAACACGTGTGCTTGCATGCGTGCGCGCTTCCAGAAGGCTAAGCCCACAAATCAAACAAAAATGCGTATAAATTCTTAAAAGAAACAAGTTGCCGCAGTTTTTCAACGCTTGTCGTTGCCAAAAGACCACCACAGTCAACGGGAAACGGGCGGCGGGCAACAGGCAACAGGCAGCGATGAGCTGAAATCCGAAATGAAAATTAAAATAAACTCTAGATGAGATGAATGAATATGGGAAGGGGCGCGATCGACGCGAAGGCTGGGAGGCGTGACTGCTTGGATAGAGCGGGCGGCCTTGGGTAATTTATATAGCATAGTTGCTGTGGACGGGCGCCTGATAATGTGCTATCAGCGACAGATCAATTTACGTAAGCCTAGCTAAGCGATGACAATTATGACAATGATTTGATGTTTCGATGATCCACAACACGATAATGGGTCTGGCTGTGTGTGTGCGTATTTCAAATTCTTATGAATGGAACCGAGCACAGAGCTGGAACCTGGACCTGAATATATAGATCTGTACATATGAACACATGTTGGGGCCACAGGCCCTATTTCATTTTCAATTTTTGTATACATATTTCTATAATAATTCATTGAAATGAATACATATGAATGAATCTACATTTTATATTTGGAAACTCTAGTTCTAACGATGTAGGAAATATAATTTTGTAACTGGTTTTCGATAAGGTTTTTAAACGATAATAAATAATAATAATGATAATAATGAATAATGATGGACGGACAGACATACAGATAGGGCTAAATCAACTCAGCTCATCTCATCAAGAATATACATATATATTTTATGAGGTCTGCCACGCCACATTCTACCTGTTACAAACATTTTTACAAAACCATTATACCCTGATTTCCCATTTTTAATGGGGAATTAATATAATAATATCAATGGGAATAAAAATAATAAATAATATAATATAACGAACCGAGCGATTGCCTTGTGCGCGAGCATAAAGATTGTGATAAGTTAATAAATAATCTATTAGATTAAAAGACAATTCGTGACAGTATAAATAGACATAAACATGTATTATATCATCCCAGATTAACAAGTGGAAGTGTCAGCTCCATCAATCGAAATGTTGGAGAAGAAAACCTCAAAAAACTCAAAGACTAGACGGCCATAAATCTATATATATTTCAAATTTGTCAGGCTCAAGCTAAAATTTTATTCATCTCGCTGATGACGAATCAGCTGATGGCGATCGCTGATTGTTTAATTGGTCCATATGCAAACATACACACGTATATGTATATAGCCATACATGTTGGTGTATGTGTCTGTGTGTGTACGCTCCTATGGTTCAATTGCCTCAAAGACAGACCGAGTTGAGATCAATGGCTGCAATGAGTTGGAACTCTAATGCCATGTATATAATAACATACATACACTTGATTGATTAGATATTGACTTTGGCATGTTCAATTTGTTAGAGTCGAGTATATTGACCGATGCTCGCAATTCTCTGATTCCGTGCAGCTTAATCTATAGGCCTAGCCAATATACCATGACTAACTCATTAACATTACGTATAGGTAGTGCTGGAATGGCGTAATATATCTACGATAGGGTCGCTGCTCGATCGCTTGACAGTATTGGCGTCGCTCTCTAATAAGAGTAATTTATATGTACATTCGTATGCCTATATTACCATGTAATTAGACACACACGCGCGCATGTATATATACGTATATATCTATATGTATGAACAAATGTACACACTTGAATTATTCTTGACTCTGCTTATAGCGCGAATTGACTGCGTTGCAAAGTTTCTATATAGGAGTTTTTTTATACCTTGAAACCATTGAAAATGGGAAATCAGGGTTTAATGGTAGTAATGGCAGCATATATATTCTTGATCAGGTCGATGAGCTGTCTGACCGTCCGTCAGTCTGTCCGTATGAATGAACGCGTCCATCTCTGAAGATATAAGAGCTAGAGACAATTCCCGTTTTTTTGTTATCGATTAAAAGCCTTATCTCCTACATCTTAAGAGCTAGTATCTAAAAATTAAAAATGTAGATTCATATGTATTTTAAGAATTTTGATTTTTGTTATTTTCTTCCCTTACTTCCACAATCCACCCCCTTCCCAACAAATTACCAATGAGCGAATTTCAAATAGTAGCAACTTGTGCTTTAGAAAATACACACATTTTAATGTTATTATCATGGTCTGAAAAATTTATGAAGATAGTTAAACAATTAATTTCCCATAGTAAACTCACACTGCAGCCCATGCCTGCTTATACGTGCGTGCGTATGTGTGTATGAGTGGTTGCATGTGTAAGTAGAAGAGATGCGATGAATTATTGAAATATCAGTTCCTCAAAGGGTTCAGCGGATCTCGTAGTCGATCAGTCTCGACTAGAGCTGTCTTACTTGTATACCCTGAACCCATTGAAAGTGGAAAATTTGGGTACAATGGTTTTGTTGCTGTTTTTTCTTTTTATACCCTGAACCCATTGAAAATGGGAAATCAGGGTATAATGGTTTTGTTAAAATGTATGTAACAGGCAGAAGGAGGCGTGGCAGACCCCATAAAGTATATATATTCTTGATCAGGGCGACGAGCCGAGTTGATTTAGCCCTGTCCGTCTGTCTGTCTGTCTGTCCGTCCGTCCGTCCGTCCGTCCATATGTATGAACGCGTCGATCTCAGAAGATGTAAGAGCTAGAGACTTGAAATTTTTTAATTAAAAATCGATAACTACTCCCGTTATTTTGTTATCGATTAAAAACCTTATCGAAAACCAGTTAAAAAATTATATTTCCTACATCTTTAAAGCTAAAGTCTCCAAATTTGAAATGTAGATTTATACATATGTATTTTTAAAAATTTCGGTTTTTGTCATATTTTACCCCCCACCCCTCACAACACTCCCTTTCCTACAAGTTTGCAAAAACCGTATTTCAAATACTAGAAACTTGAGCGTTGGCACATACACACATTTCATCTTAGTTCTTGTTACAATCACGGTCTGAAAGTTGTATCAAAATTGTACGTCTACAAAAAAAATTATTAAACAATTAAGTTCCCAAAGTAAACCCACATGTCAGCGCATGCCTGTGCGTGCGTATGTGTGTATGTGTATGTGCATGTTTAAGTAGAAGTGGAACGCCGATTTATTGAAATATTAGTTCCTGGAAGAGGGTTCAGGGGATCTCGTAGTCGAGAGAGCTTTCTTACTTGTTTTTTTTTTTTTTGCTTTTATACCCATGGTCATTAAAGAAGGTATAGTGAATGAGTGCGAATATTCATTACTGCTGCAGGCGTAGGTTATGTGATCGACATCAATTAGCATTGACTTTTCATGCGCGCTCATATTTATGAGTAAAAGAGGTTTCGAATTATTGATCTATGTATTGGGTATCTGTTAGCCGGTCACCCTCGATTAGTTCTGCTATTGTTATTGTTTGTTTTCCTTTTGTTTTGATTTTTTTTATTGTTGTTCCGCTGCCGAAATTGTATCTATCATTTATCAGCTCTATTAACTGATCTCTCAAGTGGAAGTTTGTCTTTCGATCGATGATTTGAGGTTTCGTTGATTTCTGCTAAATCAGCACAATGGCAAAACTTATGCCGTTTCTTCAAGTGGGCCTCCAAGTACAAGTAGTTTCCATTTTAACGAGGCCTCCACACACAACAGCCGAAAGCTTTTCAAAGCAAAGAGTCCCATTCACTCCGCTCAACTCTCACTGTGTGCGTGTGTGTTTCGCTCTCTATGTGTGTGTGTGTATATGTATGTGTGAGTGCTTAAGCTGAAATTCTTGAACTAAAAAAAAAAACGAAAAAAAACATATATAATAAAAAAAGGCACGCATAAAGACGGGTTCTGGGAATTTCATCGGCAACCGAAAGAGCCAGTAAAAATATGATCATGCCAAAAGCTGACCACATATACCCTATAGTCGGCTTGAAAATAACAAATCTTCTTTGGATTCTCGATCAGTTAGCTGTATATCATATTTTAATATACTTGCATATAAAAGATCAAATGTACAATTCTTATATAAAGATAAGGCGTGGGTATTTCTCTTTCATGTTGTATTCAGTGCTGAGCTACCCCTTTAGCAGTTTTTTCATGAATAGGGTATAAACAAGTGAAAATCAGCGAAAGACTAATTAGAAAAGATATAAAATTCCAACTTTATCTAGATATAGATAAAGGAGCTTCGCTAGCATGATTCTCTCGCAGGTTGGCAGCACTGGCAGCACTTTACGCCAGTGCCAGGCGCTAATTAAAAAAAAATGGTCAAATTGACAAGTGTCTTAACTATAGTTAAGCAATTTACGAATGCGAATTACCCTTTCATTTAAATTAACCTTATCTGTATCTGTATCTGTATCTGTATCTGTATCTGTATCTGTATCTGTATCTGTATCTGTATCTGTATCTGTATCTGTATCTGTATCTGTATCTGTATCTGTATCTGTATCTGTATCTGTATCTGTATCTGTATCTGTATCTGTATCTGTATCTGTATCTGTATCTGTATCTGTATCTGTATCTGTATCTGTATCTGTATCTGTATCTGTATCTGTATCTGTATCTGTATCTGTATCTGTATCTGTATCTGTATCTGTATCTGTATCTGTATCTGTATCTGTATCTGTATCTGTATCTGTATCTGTATCTGTATCTGTATCTGTATCTGTATCTGTATCTGTATCTGTATCTGTATCTGTATCTGTATCTGTATCTGTATCTGTATCTGTATCTGTATCTGTATCTGTATCTGTATCTGTATCTGTATCTGTATCTGTATCTGTATCTGTATCTGTATCTGTATCTGTATCTGTATCTGTATCTGTATCTGTATCTGTATCTGTATCTGTATCTGTATCTGTATCTGTATCTGTATCTGTATCTGTATCTGTATCTGTATCTGTATCTGTATCTGTATCTGTATCTGTATCTGTATCTGTATCTGTATCTGTATCTGTATCTGTATCTGTATCTGTATCTGTATCTGTATCTGTATCTGTATCTGTATCTGTATCTGTATCTGTATCTGTATCTGTATCTGTATCTGTATCTGTATCTGTATCTGTATCTGTATCTGTATCTGTATCTGTATCTGTATCTGTATCTGTATCTGTATCTGTATCTGTATCTGTATCTGTATCTGTATCTGTATCTGTATCTGTATCTGTATCTGTATCTGTATCTGTATCTGTATCTGTATCTGTATCTGTATCTGTATCTGTATCTGTATCTGTATCTGTATCTGTATCTGTATCTGTATCTGTATCTGTATCTGTATCTGTATCTGTATCTGTATCTGTATCTGTATCTGTATCTGTATCTGTATCTGTATCTGTATCTGTATCTGTATCTGTATCTGTATCTGTATCTGTATCTGTATCTGTATCTGTATCTGTATCTGTATCTGTATCTGTATCTGTATCTGTATCTGTATCTGTATCTGTATCTGTATCTGTATCTGTATCTGTATCTGTATCTGTATCTGTATCTGTATCTGTATCTGTATCTGTATCTGTATCTGTATCTGTATCTGTATCTGTATCTGTATCTGTATCTGTATCTGTATCTGTATCTGTATCTGTATCTGTATCTGTATCTGTATCTGTATCTGTATCTATATACAAATACAATGCAAGTAGACGCAGTCTGATACATCTTCATGTAGAGCATATGCTAAAGTGCGTATGCCTTGCCTATATATATCTCTTTAGTTTCCTTTTCCATTTCCCATTTCAATTGTGTACAGGGTGTACATAAAACAAATTAATATAAAAAGTGCGTAAATTGCGACGACAGAGCTAAGACGTGATACAGATACAGATACAGTCTTTCACAGTGCAGATAAAAAGATACTCGAACAAACACTCACACTCACAAAGACACATGTACAGATGGGTAAAATTGTTCGTATTGTACATTTAGAGTAGCTACGCAGCTAAGGCAAACGCAAGTATGTTAAACTTTTGGACAACTCTCAGACCCCTCCATCCCAGCCCCAATCGCACACACTCACGCGCACACCTCCAGCCGAATGCCGGCAAGCATACATACATATATATATTACCAGAAAGGGAAAACCTGAAACAACAACAGCGATAACAACAATAATGACGACGACAACGACAACAATAAACACAAAAGCAACGTGCAGAAGAAGCTAAACAGAAAGCAAAAAATACAACAAAAAAACTCAAAACTCATGGCCTTCAAAATTTTTGGCGTTCAATGAACCACCAACGGGCGGGGTTGGGGTAGAGACAACAGCAACAACAACAGCAGCAGTAGCAGCAGCTACACACATATACACACATACCCACACACACACAAACACATACACACAGATACAGACATTCACATGGGAAAAAAAACGCACGATCGAGACGATTTACGTGGGGAGAGTAGTTTTGTAACCGGCGGGCTACGGAGAAGGCGGCTTCGTTCTACGTCCATGACTTGCATGGCACCCAGGCCAGGCGCGTGTTGTCTGCGTGTGTGTTCCTCTCTCTTTCACACGCTCTCACTGTCTCTCTGTGTGTGTATCCACCTAATATAGCCCCGACCCCAACACCAAGTGGACAAAGCTGCAATCGCAACATTTTCTGCCCCCAACAGCCCCACCTCTATCCATACGCAGTGTGCAAACAGTGTCGCCAAACACACAGAACACACAAAGCACACACGACAACAAATGTTGACATAGTAAATTTTGCATACAATTTGTACCGTTTTCCCACTTGGTAATTTCAGTTGTTATACCCTGAACCCATTGAAAATGGGAAATCAGGGTATAATAGTTTTGTGAAAATGTACGTAACAGGCAGAAGAAGGCGTAGTAGATCCCCTAAAGTATATGTATTCTTGATAAGGGCGACGAGCTGGCTCAATATAGCCATGTTCATCCGTCCGTCCGTCCGTCAGTCCGTTTATCCGTATGAACGCAGAAGTATTCTATTTATTTATCAACAAAAAAAGTCGATAATTTTATTTCGTTTTTGAGGACTAATTTGAATACTGTTAGACCTAGACACTTCAGATTTACTGTGTAGTTACACGTGACATTTACAAAGATCTTGTATATTATGGACTTGAGACACCATGCTCCTTTTCCCCCTAATTTGAAAAAAAGTTTTTCCAATACTAGAATTGTTGTTTGGCAGATACACACATTTTAATTATATTATCATATTCTAAAAATTTGGTGAAGATAGTCCAGCTACAAAAGGATTTATTCAGCAAATAAGTTCTCATAATATAATCCACACTGCAATCCAGTCGCTGCTAATAGAGCGCAGTTAGTAGAGCGTATGCTCTATGTGTGTGTGCATGTGTTTTTATGCCCATTAAAAATGGGGAATCAGGGTATAATGGTTTTGTTAAATATATGTAACAGGAAGAAGGAGGTGTGGCAGACTCCATAAAGTATATATAAGGTTGTCAAAATTTAATGACTCATGCCCAGCTCTTGGCTGATGTTACGGCTGCTACTATGCCGGTCTCTTTCGATCAATTCAGCGATTTTATCGCAATTTTCGACAACAGGCCTTCCGGACCGTGGCGCATCTTCGATCATCTCTGCACCAGAACGAAAACATTGAAACCATCGTTGTGCGGTGGAAATGGAAACTGTATCGGGTCCATAAACTGCACAAATTTTATTAGCAGCATGAGATGCATTTTCGCCTTTGTAGTAGTACTGTAAAATATGTCGTATTTTCTCTTTATTTTGCTCCATGTTTGCGACGCTATAACTCACGAACGACTAAAAACAAACAACACTTAATCAAACACGTGTTAGCACGTGAAAAGAGCTTTCCAAATGCTCAAGCGTGAACCTATGCGACGAATACAGCTAGAACTACGCGCTTGCAAAGACAAGCTTGCGGAAATACCGCAAGACTTTTTTGACAGCCTATTATATTCTTGATCAGGGCGAAGAGCTGAGTCGATTTAGCCCTGTCCGTCTGAGTGTCCGTCCGCCGGTCCGTCTGTCCGTATGTATGAACGCGTAGATCTCAGAAGATATAAGAGCTAGAAATTTAAATTTTTTCGTAGGTCTGCATATCGAATTTATTTAAAAAATCGATAACTTTTCCCTTTCCTTTGTTATCCATTAAAAACCTTGTCAAAAATCAGTTAAAAAATTATATTTCCTATATCTTTAGAGCCAAATTTTAAATGTAGATTGATATTCATTTTTCATTTGGAATTTCGATTTTAGTTATAATCACCCCCAGCCCCAAAATTAACCTCCTTCCCTACAAATTTGCAAAAAGAGTATTTCAATTACCAGAGACTTGTGCTTTGGCAAATACAAGAAAAGTTATTAACCAATTAAGCTCCTATAGTAAACCCACACTGCAGCCTATGCTATGTATGTGTGTGTGCATGTGTAGAAAAGTAGAAAGTAGAAAAGAAACGACGAATTATTGAAATATTGGGTGAGGAGATCTCGTAGTCGAGCAGTCTCGACTAGAGCTTTCTTACTTGTTTTATGTATACATAAGATAAGCGTAGAATGATTGGAATATCAGCTCTTTGCAGGGTTCAGGGGATCTCGTTGCCGAGCAGTCTCGACTAGACCTTTCTTACTTGTTTTTTTTTTACGTACATGAATACATGTATATGTTTGTGTGTATGTTCATCTGTCGCGAATCGCGAGGGCGAGCATAGGTTATGGGTCAGTAACTTAAGCGTTAATTGTGTATATTAGCAAACAGGCTAGACGTGAATTATGGCGCCCTCTTTAAACAATTATGTATACCAAGGCATCAGATTAGTTACTGTTATATAATCAAGAATAGTTACTCAATTAGGTTGCTGAAAAGAAAATAATTCAATTTAGTCTGAAAACCAAACTACTCATGGAGTCTATGCAAAGATACAAGAAACACCGCTCAGAGGTATTTTTATAGCCGACATTTGTAATGCAAATAACATAAAGCAGGTCTGATATGAATAGAATAACTGTAAACTTCTTTATTAGGTTATCTAAAAGTTGCTTCACTTGAATTCCATCAGCAAAAGCTCATCTTTCAATTGCAGTAATTGCGCATGATGAAAGTGAATAAATGTTGATATACTATATCAAATTCTCAATATGTACATGTGTGTGCATGTGGGAGTGTGAAGATAGGCTTCGCAAGTGATTCACAGCTCAATTATTTAATAGAATACTATGGAGAAGCAGAAATTATATTATGAAAGAATTTAGATTGAGATTCCATTTTTTTTGGCTGCTTTCAGCCCACTGTGAGCCTATTGTACAATCATCAAGTTGACGCATGTCCACAAAATGCAGCAGGTAATGCTGAATAGACGAGCAGACAGTGATTACGGAGGGAAAATAATAGGTCCAGAAGGCGGTGACAGCAAAATGGGCGTGGACTCTAACATAATACTCTGAAGGAATAATTTCGCACTGTGGCAAGAGCTTTGATGAGTTGCAATGGCAAGTCCTGTTAGAAGCAGCATTAGCTTCAGTCGTAAATATGGTGCAGTGTCGAGAGAGAGAGAGAGAGAGAAAGAGAGTAGGAAGGACTGAGGGAGGGAGAGAAAAATAACCACTCACTCATACATTGTCTGTCTGCTAATAAAGTGCATTCCGTTTTAAGGTATTTCGGCATTTGCTGCCTGAACCAAAATAAAATGCAACGTGCGGCAGACGACGACGAGGACGAGGACAGGCAATTGGGCGACGCATGGATCAACCTGTTGTCCAACTATACCTGGAAAACTTATAATGTATTCAGCAAACCGCATTTTATAGAGTCATTGATTCAAAACTCGCTCTCCGTTTTCTGGACTCCCTTCTTTTTATACCCGGAACAGGCAGAAGGAGGCAAGGCAGACCCCATAAAGTATATATATTCTTGATCAGGATGACGAGCTGAGTTGATCTAGCCATGTCCGTCTGTCCGTCCGTCCGCCCGTATGAACGCAGAGATCTCCTAAACTACAAGTGCTAGAGACTTGAAAATTGAGGCACAAACAAGTAAGAAAGCTCTAGTCGAGACTACTCGACTACGAGATCCCCTGAGCCCTTGCTCATGAAAGAAACAAAGCATGCACACACACATACACACATACGCACGCACGTATGAACAGGCATGGGCTGCGTGTGGGCTTACTATGGTAACTTATTTGTTTAATAACTTTTTTTGAGACGGACAATCTTCCTAAAACTTGATCAAGAATATATATATTTAATGGGGTCTACCACGCCTCCTTCTGCCTGTTACATACTTTAAACAAAACCATTATACCCTGATTTCCCATTTTCAATGGGTTCAGGGTATAACAAGTAAGAAAGCTCTAGTCGAGACTGCTCGACTACGAGATCCCCTGAACCCTTACGAGATCCAACCCTTCCCTTCAATAATTCGTCACTTCATTTCTACTTACACATGCACACACACATACACACATACGTACGCACGTATAAACAGGCATGGGCTGCTGTGTAGGCTTACTGTGGGAACTTATTTGTTTAATAACTTTTTTTGTAGACGGACAATTTTGATAAAACTTTCAGACCGTGATAATAACATTAAAATGTGTGTATGTATCAACTCACAAGTCTCTAGGATTTGAAATACGGTTTTTGCAAGCTTGTAGGGAAGGGGGTGTTATGAGGGGTGGAGGGTGAAATATGACAAAAACCGAAATTTTTAAAAATACATATGATTCTACATTTAAAATTTGGAGACTCTATCTTTAAAGGTGTAGAAGATATTATTTTATAACTGATTTTCGATAAGGTTTTTAATCGAGAACAAAATAACGGGAGTAGTTATCGTTTTTTAAAAACAAACTCGATATGCGCGTGCAGTATACGGATCTACGAAAAAAAAATTCAAGTCTCTAGCTCTTATATCTTCTGAGATCATACATACGGACGGACGGACGGACGGACGGACGGACGGACGGACGGACGGACGGACAGACAGACGGACAGGGCTAGATCAACTCAGTTCGTCGCCCTGATCAAGAATATATATACTTTATGGGGTCTGCCACGCCTCCTTCTGCCTGTTACATACATTTTAACAAAACCATTATACCCTGATTTCCCATTTTCAATGGGTTCAGGGTATAAAAACACACACACATACACACACACACTAACCGTCTCCAGTGGTTGAGTGCCAGGCACCAAATTCATTTAACGAAGCGTTAGCTCAAATAGGAGTTACCTTAGAGGGTTTGTTTTGTTTGGGGGTCAGCGGCATATATATGCACTGATGAGAGAGGAGTTGGCTAGGCTGGTCAACCTTCACAAGGCGGCCGAGAAGTTCTGCAACCGAGAGGTTAAAAACTGGTAGGTGCAGACCACACCGCTCAAAAAGACAGCTGACGGTCGTGAAAGGACGCAAGCCTTTGCAAAAACGACCCAAGTCTGACGCTATTCCGATTTCAGGCGTAGGTGGTTGTAGCTACGCAGACATGCTGTGCGTAGTCAAGAGCGACACAAATTTAAAGCATTTGAACGGCGAGGCTCAAGGAATTACGAAGACAGCTAAGGGCGACCTTTTGTTGCAATTGAGTAGGAAGCCGGATCATAGCGCTGAGGCTCTTTACGAAGCTGTAGGCAAGGCCTTGGGCGACCGAGCGGTAGTCAAAATACTTTCCGAATCGAGATTCGTGACTTGGAAGAGTTAGCGAGAAAAGAGGAGATCCTAGATGCAATGAGGGTGGAGTTGAAAGATAGCTCACTCTCCATTGACTCTATCAAATCGCTTCGGCTGGCTTTTGGTGGACAGCAAAGAGCTACGGTTGTTCTTCCAGTTGGGAAAGCCAAAACTCTGCTCGAGCTGTCCAAAATTAGAATAGGATGGGTGGTATGCCGTATCCGAGCCGTGGACCAGCCTAAACGCTGTTTCAAATGCTTCGATTACGGTCATATTGCTGCCAACTGCAATAGTGACTGTGACTTAAAGAGTGCCTGTTTCAGGTGTGGTGAGATGGGTCACAGTGCAAAAGCATGCACCAAGCCTCCAAAATTCAGCCTCTGCGTCCGGAAAGGCGAAAAGCAGACGGACCATTCAGCAGGCAGCTTCAAGTGTCCATCCTACCGTGAAGCAGCGTGAAAAATGAAATGTTAAGGTTTCTGCAGCTTAACTTAAATCATTGTGTTGCTGCCCAAGATCTACTAGAGCAGACTATAAGAGAAAAATGTATTGACGCAGCCTTTCTCAGTGAGCCTCATCACTGTAAGATCAGCTGTCCTAGGACATGGTCCACAGACGCTAATGGCAAAGCGGTGCTGTGGGCATGTGGCAACCCAACGAAAGCACTTTCAAATGTTAAATCATTTAATGGGTTTATACACGTCCGATACGGCAACTTATGGCTCCACAGTTGCTATCTAGCCTCCAGCATGCAGTTCACCGTATTCACAATGGTGCTTGACGAGCTCGCAGAGGATGCTAGGGGCCGGAGGATGCTAGGGCCATTTCAACTCATGGGCGTTAGAATGGGGTAGCCTCACAACAAATGTCAGAGGCCGTATCCTACTGGAGATCTTCGCGACACTGGATGTTGCACTGCTCAATACTGGTCATGAGTTCACCTTCAGTCGGGCTGGATACGGATCTGTATTTGATATTACTTTTGTCACCTCATCCATCTTTCGGGAAGCAACGTGGAGCCATTGCGATAGCTATACGGGCAGCGATCATTCGGCACTTCTGTTCACAATAGGTGAGCCATCTGCCAGGGCAGATCAGCTGGATACTGTTGATCCCGCGGCCTTTTCAGAAGCCATTCAGTCGCTGGGCACAGTTGGCAATGCTGAGACCAGAGCATGCCAAATGGTAGCCCAAATACAGAGTGCCTGCAATGGCAGCATGCTACGCCGAAGGCAGTTCACACAAGCGCCTATGTATAGGTGGAATGTACAAATAGGTGACATTCGACACAAATGCATACAGGCTCGCGGTAGATCTACGTACTTAGAAAAACGATTAGCTTATCAGGCGGCTAGAAGACAGTTGAAGATGGCCATTCGGGCAAGCAAAAGTGAATGTTTCCTAGAGTTGTGTGACTCACGATCCTGAGCCAGTGCCTGTTTTTCAGAACTTAACGAGCACTGACATTGTTTTAGTTACGGACGAGGAAATCTTAGTAGCTCTCAGAAGGCTTAAAATTAAATCAGCTCCAGGGCCGGACGGGATCTCAAATCGTGCGCTAAAGCTAGCTAGTTTTCTGAATTATACAGCGAATGCTTAATTCAGGAGACGTTCCCTGCAACCTGGAAAATCCAAAACCTGGTATAGTTACCCAAGGCTGGCAAACCACCAGAGGAGCCATCCTCGTACAGACCAATCTGCCTCTTAGACACCATGGGAATGGTGTTTGAGAAACTGATAAACTGCTCTAGATTGGAGGCTGCTATCGCTAGCGCTGGAGGCCTGTCACCAAACCAATTTGGTTTCCGGAAGGCCCAGTCAACCACAGATGCGCTAAATAAATCTGTTGGTCTGGCAACTTCCGCCATCCAAGGCGCCAGATGGAAGCACGGGATGAAGCAGTACCGCATCATTGCGACTCTAGATGTCAAGAATGCCTTCAACACACTAGTTGGGATATGATACTTGATGCGCTGTCACAATATAATATTCCTAAATTTCGAAAAGAGACAGTAAAGAGCTACTTCAGAGGAAGAACACTAGTATACAACATGAGCGACGGTCCCCAAACTCATACAGCTGGATTTCCCCAAGGTTCAGGTGCTGAGGCCTCTACTATGGAATATTATATTCGACGGCGTATTGCGCTTCGGTTTTGCTGATGATAGCAATCGTCTCCATAAGCAAGGAGCTAACAGATACTGAGGATATGTGCAGCGCAAGTATCAATCGCATTCGTAGATGGTTGGCAGGAGCTGGACTCGATCTAGCGGCGCATAAAACGGAGGTCGTCCTAGTCAGCAGTCGCAAAAGAGTGTAAGCTAAACATCGGCAGCGGATTCTTGTAGAGCTCTTTCAAGGATCATGCTTAACATGCGGGGACCAAAACAGCAACGACGTTTTCTTCTAACGACCGTGACGCGGAATACAGCCTGTACGACCCAACGCTATAAGGGTCACATCAGACAATCTTGATAAAACTTTTAGACCGTGATAATAACATTAAACTATGTGTATGTGCCAACGCACAAGTCTCTAGTATTTAAAAATACTTAAAATTTTTACAAACATGTAGAGAAGGGGGTTGTTTGAGGTTTATTATACTTTTTCGATAACTCATCCCATTTATTTTTTATCGTTAAAAATCGAAAATTTGACTTTGGTTTTTAAGCCTAATTTAAGTACTGTTAGACCAAGAGACTCATTAACTGTGTAGATTTATGTGACAAATACAAAGATTTTCTAATTTACTGATTTTGGATACCACGCCCCTTCGCCATAAATTTGAAGAAAGACGTATATAAAGTACTAGAAACTTGTGCTTTGGCATATACACACATTTGAATGTTATTATCACGTTCTAAAATTTTGATGAAGATAGTCCCACTACAAAAAGATTTATTCAACAAATAAATTCTCATAATATAGCCCACACGGCAGCCCAAGCGCAGTAACTGGTAGCTGCGCAGATAGCAGAGCGCGTGCTTATGCGTTTGTATGGATGCATGCGTATGGGTGTGTGCATGTGTTTTTGTATATGAGCATAAAAGAAGCGTAGAATGATTATCAGTACTTTGCAGGGTTCAGGGTATATAAATATGAACAAACTTGACTTCATTTGCCTAAGAATGGGTTATTGTGATGGAATCACAATGTATCAGCTAAAGATACTAATTAAGAACTTACTGAGAAGTTTTTAATATATGCTATATATTTTAAATAAAACAAAAATATATGGTAATCCATAGTTGTTTCAAGTATTTAATATATATTTCAATTGGGCTTTGATTTGGTAAAGTAAATTATTTGGTAAGTCACGAACTATTTTTTTTTTTTTATAATAACAAGTGGGGCTGCTGGTGGCTCAGTGGTGCTTACATCTTAGACACGTATTCATACATACACACAGACATACACTGACACATACTTAGTTTGTAAGCCTTTTGGCGGCTATTAGAGTCCATGGTCGCTACTTGAATGGTATATTAATCAATCAAATGTGGAGCATGGAACAAGGTGGTGGCGGGGGAAGGGGGGGTAGTGCTTTTGCCACTCTCGATGGTTGTCAATTGAGTTTATGCTAAAGCTGAAGCAGAATGTGTGCTTGAGTGTGATTCTTTTCAGTCTTGATTTGTCATGGGCAGAAACGAACGGCCAGCGTATTGCGACAATTAGTTGACCGATTGTTGACACTGCCTCTGCCCGCCTCCTTTCCCATTATGTACTGCAAGTCCCTGCGCTGTGGCAATGGAAACCAATTGACCATGACCACAGTAGCCAGGCCAAAGCCAAGCCGGCCAACTTTCTGCCATCGAGCTGATTGCTAAGCGTGCCAAATGGGATTGCTGTGCGCAGAATCTCCCAGAGATAGTTGCAGCAGCCCCAATCAAAAAACAAGTAAGAAAGCTCTAGTCGAGACTGCTCGACTACGAGATCCCCTGAACCATTCCAGGAACTGATATTTCAATAATTCGTCGCTTTATTTCTACTTACAAATGCACATACACATATACGCTCGCACGTATAAGCACGCATGAGCTGCAGTGTGGGCTTACTATGGGAAGTTAATTGTTTAATATCTTTTTTTGTAGATGGACTATCTTGATAAAACTTTCAGGCCGCGCTAATAATATTAAAATGTGTGTATGTGCCAAAGCACAAAAATTGAAATACGCTTTTTGCAAACTTCTAAGGAAATGGGTGCTTTGTGGGATGGGGGGTAAAAAATTATAAAAACCGAAATTCCTAAAAATACATATGAATCTTTTAAATTTGGAGACTTTAGCTAAAACATCTAAAGATGTAGGAAATACAATTTTTTAACCGGTTTTCGATAAGGTTTTTAATCGATACAAAATAACGGGAGTAGTTATTAATTTTTGGAAACAAACTTGATATTCGATTTGTTTTATATTACCCCCCACCTCTCAAAAGACCCCCCTTCCCTACAAGTTTGCAAAAAGCGTATTTCAATTACTAGAGACTTGTGCTTTGGCACATACACACATTTAAATGTAATTATCACGGTCTAAAAGTTTTATAAACATTGTCTGTCTACAAAAAAAGTTATTTAACAATTAAGTTCCCCTAGTAAGCCCACACTGCAGCCCATGCCTGCTTATACGTGCGTGCGTATGTATGTATGTGTGTATGATTGTGTGCATGTTTTGCTTCTTGAATAAGCAGAAAAGAAGCGATGAATTATTGAAAATCATTTACTCGAAGGGTTCAGGGGATCTCGTAGTCGAGCAGTCTCGACTAGAGCTTTCTTACTTGTTAGGTTTTCATCTTGGTTGGCGATTGGTGTTTGGCCATTTCGCATATCATATATATATTGGGTACTTCGGTATTTGCTGCTGCTTGGGCCCTGCTTTCTGTTGCCAGGCCAGCTGACTTGCGTCGGCGATTATTAAGCAAATTAAGGAATATCAATGCATACGCTTAGCATATACGAAGCAACAGGTTGCCATCTAGCCGTCAGTCCGGCCGTCTGTCGGTAAAACTCTCTTAAACTGGTTCGCAACATCTCACCTCGTATAGATTAACATAATTTGCTGCCTCAGATGATTTTGCGTAGCGACCTACCCCACACCTCCGCCTCACCACCCCTTAAAAAAAACCCCGAAAACAGAAGAAAACAGAAAAGCACAAATAATGCGGTTAAGCTAATTCTCGGCATACTCTACACATTGAGAATGTGGCAAGCTATACAGCGAGTTGGAAGTTCACGCAGCTACAGCTACATTTATTACAGGGTATTCAGAAGAAATTTAGATATTGATATAGATTTCATTAATTAGTTGGCTTAGCGACAAACATACATAGAGACATGTGTCTTTTATATATGCACATATGTATGTGTTGGTCTGATCCGGTTGGGCGTGTGTTACTCTTGCAGTGTTTCTCTTTTTCCTTGTTTCATTCGCCTTCTTCTTCTTTTCATTTGCATAGCGCGTTGTCAAATCAATGCCACTCCAAAACATTTCGTATGCAAATAATTTTTCTCAGCGCGGCGCATATATTATGTTGTCTTTCAGACAACAACAGTATAAGGCAACATCAACGATCAACTACAACCGAATCGGCCAAGCACTGCACAATTGCAAACAACGCAACACATGCGTCCACCAGTTGGGTGTGGCCCCCAGGCGAAGGTGTGTGCCTAAGACTGCCGCCTCATTTGTATAGAAGCTAATGCACAATGCCTTTAGGAATTTTAAAGTTAATTTCGTAGGGCCCAACACAAATGAATTGGTTTCTACGGCAAAGATTATTGTCTGAGGAGTGCTAAAGATAAAGGGTAAAATATTTACGACTATTAATCAGATCTCATGTTTTTATCTTAATGTAATCAATATCAATTTTGCCGAACCAGAGCATAAAATTCGATTATAATGAAAACTTTTAATAAAACTACTAGCGGTAACAAAAAAAAAATCTTAAAGAATCTTAAGAATGGTTTTGTGCAAGTATATACAACAAGCAGCCGTACAGCCACGTCGTATATATATTCTTGATCAGGGCGACGAGCTGAGTCGATTTAACTCTGTCCGTCTGTCCGTATGCTCGCGTCGATCTCAGAAGCTATCAGAGCTAGACTTGAAATTTAAAACTGTAGATGCGTGATCGAGACCGCTAATCGATAATTATTCCCATTTTTTGATCGATTAAAAACCTTAACGAAACTCAGTTGTAAAGCAAGTAAGAACTTTACAGTAGGGCGTTACCGATTGAAGAATACGCATTCACAGCCTAATCGCTGCCAGATGTAAATTTAATTGATTTTAACTGTCAGCCCGATATATTTCTATTTTTAAGTCTCTATTGTACAACATATCGTAGGGCCTGAACCCATTGAAAATGGGAAATCATCGATAACTATTCCCGTTTATTTAAAAAGCGTAAGCGTATTTTAAAGCGGCAGTAAAAAGCGTACCTTGCTTGAGAGCAGTGTAGTAGTTGGCAGAGGCGACACACGTCGATTTAGATTTGCGCGGGCTCGAATCACGCCGGTGTTAAGTTATCTTTATTTATTTTATTTATTTTTTTTGTGACAAACATGCTCTTTGACTGTGAACCAACTTCGAATCCCACGGCAAATTATATATATCTTAATAATTTTATAAATATTTTTTAAATTTCTTAAAAATCTTAACAAATCACGTGCCCAATTCCAGCACTCAAGCTTTAAAGCTGTAGAGATCATGCTTTACCCGATTTGCTACAATATTTTTTATACCCTGAACCCATTGAAAATGGGAAATCAGGGTATAATCGTTTTGTTAAAAGTATGCAACAGGCAGAAGGAGGCGTGGCAGTCCCCATAAAGTATATATATTCTTGATCAGGGTGACAAACTAAGTTGATTTAGCCCTGTCCGTCTGTCCGTCTGTCCATATGTAGGAACGCGTCGATCTCAGAAGATATAAGAGCTAGAGACTTGACTTTTTTGTAGGTCCGTATATAGAGCGCTCATATCAAGTTTGTTTTTGAAAATCGATAACTGCTCCCAATATTTTGTTATCGATTAAAAACCTTATCGAAAAACAGTAATTAAATTATATTTAATACACCTTTAGAGCTAGTTTCCAAAATTAAAATGTGTATTCAAATGTATTTTCAAGAGTTTCGGTTTTTTTCATATTTTACCCCCCACCCCTCGAAACACCCCCTTCCCTACAAGTTTGCAAAACCCGTATTTCAAATACTAGAGACTTAAGCGTTGGCACACACACACATTTCAATGTTATAATCACGGTCTGCAAGTTTTATCAAGATTGTTCGTCTACAAAAAAAGATATTATACAATTAAGTTCCCAATGTAAGCCCACATGGCAGCCCATGCCTGTTTATACGTGCGTGCGTATGTTTGTATGTGTGTGTGCATGTGTTAGTAGACGTGAAACGACGAATTATTGAAATATTAGTTCCTGGAAGGGTTCAGGGGATATCGTAGTCGAGCAGTCTCGACTAGAGCTTTCATACTTGTTATATTTTTGACAGTGGTAGAGGTCGAAGGTCGTCCGGAACGAGATAAGTCTTCGACGGCTTCCCGACCGCCTTTAAAGGCTTTTTTACCAATAATAGGTTTGAGTTTTTCATAGAGCAGTGTCCCCATGGGCCTTCTGAAAACATTCGGAAAGATTCCATATTCGAAATTTCGTTGGAAAAATAAAATTTTATGCAAATTCTTTGCTCAACACTTTTTTCATTGTAAAAATCGAAACACCCTTTTGAGGTGGACTGGTTTGGACAGCTGCTGTAAATACTACGATTTCCGCATGTCGCTTTTTGGCACAGTAATTAGAGACAGTCCGACTAATTTAATAAAAAAGAAATTTCCCAAAAATATCAAGCGGCTGAATTTTTATACAGAACTTGCTAACTGCGCGTATTTATGCGTGCGTGTGGATGCATGCGTATGTATGGGTGCATAACATAAGCGTAGAATAATTGGAGCATCAGCTGTTTGCAGGGGATCTCCTAGCTGTCTCGACTAGAGCACTTTTACTTGTTTTCATATTATGCTTTTTAGGGCAGAGAGATTTAATTTCGATTTAATTGGAATGAAATTACGAAACGGTGATGCTGATGGTCATGAGGAGTAGCCAAGCTGTTTTCACATAATTAAGATTGGGTATCGGAAACGAATTGTGCAGGAGTTTTTAGAATTGGTCGGCGAAATGCGTTTGACGATTGACGATGCCTATAACTAGGTTAACAAATATTTCAGAAATCTTTTTCAAAATGACTATAATTTTGTTGTTGCTCTTAAAGAGCAAGTTTTTCTGTTGTTGCCAATTTCTAGTGTACTGCTGTAAACACACACACACACACATGGAGTCACTGCATTGGTTGCTGATGTGAGAAAAGGTTTAGCTTACGCATGGCCTGGACAGGAAACGGCCCGTGGATTCGACTTGGGATTGGACTTGGGCTTGAGCTTGGATTTGGTTTTGAGTTCGGGTTGCGGACATCGTAGGGGACCGTCACACATTTGGCATTGACAACGGTGGCGTCATGGCAGAGAGAGGGAGCCGAGCAGTTGGCCGAGGGTCAGTCGAACGCCATGGGCATAAAGTTCACACTCGTAAGTAAATAAATTTAAATGGCGGCACTTCTTCTGCTAATCTCTTTTTTTTTACCCAGTGCTTGTGTTGCTTCTTCTTCTTATCGTTTTTTTTTTTTTTTTTTTTTGCTGTATTTACTTTGATTATTTTTTCGTCTTTCAACCTTCTCAGTTCTCTCGTGTTGGCTTGGTTATTGTTGCTGTTGTTGTTGATGGCTGTTCGCTGGTTGCGCGAACGTTTTTCATAAGAAATTCAGCAGGCAAACTTAAGATTTCGTTTCTTAGCGCAGGCATTAAGATTTTTATGGTTATTAATTTGCTAAATAATACGACGATGGCAACGGCGAATGCTGATGCGAAGAGCCGTTGATCTTGCTGTTGCTGTTGTTGTTGCTGCGTTTCGGGTCGACTGTTGCCGGTTGCCGGCTCTGAGAAAGGCCACAATCTCCAACCTGAACATCAACCTCAACATTAAGCCTAACATGAGCGAAGCGAAGTGTGGACTTCTGTGAATGAAGAGCACTTTGCGTTGAGTAAACCGGCAAAAAAAAAAAGTAAGAAAGCTCTAGTCGAGACTGTTCGACTACGAGATCTCCTGAACCTTTCGAGGAACTAATATTAAAAAAATTCTGAACTTTTCTTTTCTGCTTACACAATAAAGACACAGCGCACGCACGTATAAGCAGGCATGCGCTGGAGTGTGGCCTTACTTGACTGTGATACTTATAAGACTGTGATAATAACATTAAAATGTGTTATATCAAAAAGCACAAGTTTCTAGTCTTTAATCTTTGTATTTATCACATAAATCTACACAGTAAATCTGAGGTCTCTAGTTCTAACAGTTTTCAAATTGGACAAGACAAATCAAATTTTCGAGTATTACCGATAAAAAATAAATGGGATGAAATCAGTGTATAATGGTTTTGTTAAAAGTATGTAACAAGCAGAAGGAGGCGACCAGGGCGACGATCTAAGTCGATTTATTCCTGTCAGACTGTCTTTCTGTCTGTCCATATGTTTGAACGCGTTGATCTCAGAAGATATAAGAGCTAGGGACTTGAAATTTAAAATGGTAGGTCTGTGTATTGCACGCCAGATCAAGTTTGCTTCCAAAAATTAATAGCTGCTCCCGTTTTTTTTGGTATCGATAAAAAACCTTATCGAAAATCAGTTATAAAATTAGATCTCCTATATATTTAAAGCTTGAGTCTTAAAATTAGAAACATAGATTTATTCGTATTTTATAAAATTTGTTTTTTTTTTATATTTAACCCCCCACCTCCCAAAACCCCCCCTTTCCAACAAATTTGCAAAAAGCGTATTTCAAATACTGAACACGCGTGCTTTGGCACATACCCACATTTTTATGTTAGTATCACGGTCTGAAAGTTTGATCAAGATTGTCCGTCTACAATAAAAATTATTAAACAATTAGCTTCCCATACTCGAAGGGTTCAGGGGATCTCGTAGTCGAGCAGTTTCGACTATAGTTTTCTTACTTGTTTAATGTTATAATAACGGACAGAAAGTTTTATGAAGATTGTTCGTCTACAAAAAAGTTATTAAACAATGAAGATCCCATAGTAAACTCACACTGCAGTCCTTGCCTGCTTATACATGCGTGTGTATGTGTGTAGTTGCATTTGTGTGTGCATATTTTGTTTATTGTGGCTAGTGCAGATTTATTGAAATATTAGTTCCTGGAAGGGTTCAGTGGATCTCGTAGTCAAACAGTCTCGACTAGAGCTTTCTTACTTGTTATATCTGTCTATGTATGTATAATTTGTGTCTGAGCATCGGCATATCTGTATCTTTCTGTCTGTCTATCTGAGTATTTTTATACCCTGAACCCATTGAAAATGGGATTTCAGGGTATAATGTTTTTGTGAAAATGTATGTAACAGGCAGAAGGAGGCGCGGCAGACCCCATAAAGTATATATATTCTTGATCAGGATGAGGATGAGGATGAGCTGAGTTGATCTAACCATGTCCGTCTGTCCGTCCGTCCGTCCGTCCGTCCGTCCGTCCGTCCGTCTGTCCGTCCGTAGGAACGCAGAGATCTCCTAAACTACAAATGCTAGAGACTTGAAATTTTACATGTATACTCGTGTATACCATACGCAGTACGAGTTTATCATATTTTTTCGATAACTCATCCCATTTATTTTTTATCGATAACAATCGAAAATCGGACTTTGTTTTTAAAGCCTAGTTTGAATACTGTAAGACCTAGAGACTTCAGATTTACTGTGTAGATTAATGTGATGAATACAAAGATTTTGTTATCTACAGATTTTGGATGCCACGCCCCCTTGGCCCCAAATTTGAAAAAGAAACGTATATCAAGTACTAGAGACTTGTGCTTTGGCATATACACACATTTAAATGTTATTCTCATGTTCTGAAAATTTGATGAAGATAGTCCTACTACAAAAAGATTTATTCAACAAACAAATTTTCATAATATAGCCCACACGGCAGCCCAAGCGCAGTAACTGCGCAGTTAGCAGAGCAATTGTTTATGCGTTCGTATGGATGCATGCGTACGGGTGTGTGTATGTGTTTTTGTATATGTGCATGAAAGAAGTGTAGAATGATTGGAATCAGTACTTTGCTGGGTTCAGGGTATCTCCTAGCCGAGCAGTCTCGACTAGAGCCCTCTTACTTGTTCTTTCTGTCTATCTGAGTATCTATCTCTCTATTTAATTGTATCTAGCTTGGTATGTGTATATTCAAATGCATTTGTGTTTTTCAATATAGATATATCTATATATTTGTGCAAAAGTCTATCTGTGTATCTTTGTATCTCCTTAGCTATCTATAATTAAATATAAGTCTTTATGTCAATCTCTGTGAGTGATTGGTTATGTAAATTGCACTTAAATATTTCTAAATTTAATTGCGTGTGCTATGTATGCAGCCACCTCGAACACATACATTGTAACAAACAAACAGGAAACTAAAAAAAAATGTATTTACATTAAAATTGTAATTGAATAGTTTTATATATGTATCTATATTCTACGGAAAATATTTATCGAAATAAAAAGTTTAAAGAAAAGACTGGAAATTATTATCAACTTCACTTTTGCATGTGCAATACCGATATGTACTCGAGTAGTTCAACTAGATCGTATGAATGTTGCTAATATAAGAGCTCTTTGATCAATTAATATATAGTTATAGTAATATAGTATGCAATGTAATGTAGTAATTAGTGTATACATAAACATATGGATAGATAGATATATATACAAATTGGCAAATTTGGCAGGGCTCTGTTTTTTCATGGCGTTGTCGTCATGATTCAAACTCGAGAGCCTATTCAATGGCAAGACAATCAAGTCAGTACAGAATTTTTATACAACTGCGTAGATACATTCCGTTCTTTTATTTGCTTCTTTCTTTTATTTCTATACATATACCTATACGGTTACTCATATGTATATAGTATATTGTTCTCTATTACTAGCATTTGTTGATGTTCCTATTGTTGTTGCTCGTATGTATTCGTTAGCCCTCCCTGAACCCGGCAAGCAGTGCGGGCCTTTTGTTAATTGTAAGTGGCATTTTTAATAGAGGTTTTATTACATGTGCCTCGTCTTTGGCGCTGCTTTTGCCGTTGCCGTTGCTGTTTCTATTGCTGTTGCTTCTGTCTTGGCGATAATTTATGCTACCTTATGGAGGGTACGCATCTACTTATTTAAATGTAGCTTGCGGCATTTAATGGCTTTTATATTGCTCGCTTTGCAAATTTTCATAAATACTTTTTAGGGAATTTGACATATGTACACAGCGCAGAAGCAATAGTTACAACAATTTCATTGTTTTCACAGTTGCCCCCTTTCTGATAACCTCGCACATAAAAACCACGTCAAAGGGAATAAGTGAAGCTTATTAGTAAACCAATTAGAGTTGATCGCTCTGAAATGGGTTGTTATGATCCAAAGAGATTATATCACTGATCGGCTCTTGGGAGGAATATTTTATTGATAAGAGTATTATAGAGAGTATTGATCTACATACGGAATGCGATAGTCTCAAGGAACAAATATAATCTCTCAAGTATTTTGAACGCGTGTAAGTCACAGCCCTTTCGAAAAAAACTCAGTGATGGTGCTGAGGATACACTAAATCGCCTCTAATGAAGACTAATAGTCCAAACTTTAGCTTTGACAAATCGAACAACTTTTACCTTTTACCCAAGAGAACCGAGTGAGAGTGGGCAGCAGCGGGGGCTGGGGCCGGAGCATCGCGATATTTAAAATTCATATTATTGAATTGAAATTTTTAGTTTGTTCTTTACGGCTTCTTTCTCGTCTTCTTCTGCTTCATCTCTTAGGCCCAGGTATTTTGACGTCAAGCTGAGCTGCGTTGATCAATGACACCATCAGCATCAGTCGGACAGCGGCTCAGTTTATTGCTTCGAGGGCGTGCCGGCTCAGGCGGCGTACTCTTTGCTCCTATTCACACGCTGCTTAATTGAATGTGGCAACTAGAAATCGTTTTTAGAATCATTAGGAAGCAATTCTTCTTCTGTAAGGGGCAACTAGGCGCTAGGCACGCCTCCAGACGGCCGACCGGCTAGCCAAGACTGCGTGCTTGGAAATATCGAGTCAATAGCAAAAATGCCACCTTCCATGTTAATTGCAGTAAACACCCTACCCCGAGCCGGCAGCCTAGGCTATACAATTGAAGAATGTAGTGTAAAGTCGAACCTCAAAAGTAGAGCGCAAACGCGAAGAGGACTTGTGTTAATTTGATGATACCCTGCACTCAACCAAATATGATTTATCTAATATATATGGGTGCTCTAGCCTGATTATGTCTTCTACTATTAATCATCTTTATAGATGATACAGGGTACAACGACAGTCGGTAGCTGAGTCTTACTTGTTCTTGGCATTTACTCATTTCAAGTTTATTGGCTCGAAATATATAAATAAAACCCGCTAATGTAAGCAAAACTACCTGCGATTTCACTGTTTGCTCTGAATTTTCTTTTTATACACTGTTCACCTAGCGGAAACAGAGTATATTGGCTAAGCGTTTAGAAATTGATGTATGAACAAGTAAGAAAGCTCTAGTCGAGACTGCTCGACTACGAGATCCCCTGAACTCTTCGAGGAACTGATATTTCAATATTAGTTAGTCTTCGCTTCTTTTCTGCTCATGAATGAAACAAAGCATACACACACACATACACACATACGTACGCACGTATAAACAGGCATGGGCTGCTGTGTGGGCTTACTGTGGGAGCTTATTTGCTTAATCACTTTTTTTATAGACGAACAATCTACATAAAACTTTTAAACAGTGATAATAACATTAAAATATGCCAAAGCACAAGTCTCTAGTATTTGAATACGCTTTTTGCAAATTTGGACGGAAGGGGGTGTATTGGGGGGTTGGGGGTAAAATATAACAAAAATTGAAATTCTATAAAATACACATAAATCTACGTTTCAAATTTGAAGACTCTAGCTCTAAAGATGTGGGAGATATAATTTTATAACTGATTTTCGATAAGGCTTTTTATCGATAACAAAAAAACGGGAGCGGCTATCGATTTTTGGAAATAAACTTGATCTGTGCGTGCAATACACGGACCTACAGTTTCAAATTTCAAGTCTCTAGCTCTAAGATCTTCTGAGATCGACGCGTTCATACATACGGACAGACAGACAGACAGACAGACAGACGGACAGGGCTAAATCGACTTAAATCGTCACCCTGATCAAGAATGTTTATACTTTATGGGCTCTGCCACGCATCCTTTTGCTTGTTACATACTTTTAACAAAACCATTATACCCTGATTTCCCATTTTCAATGATGTACGATCAACGATCTGATGTAAGACAAAGACTTTATCTTAATTCGACTTTATAAACAAATTTAATAAGGAATTAATTTAAACAGGGTATCTTGTAGTTGGTAAAATTCTGATGACATTTCATTATGGCTAGTGGTTTCAATTTCGGTTCGGTTCGGTTTGTTTTCAGTTTCAGTTTCGGTTTCAGTTTCGAAACGAAATCTCCGCTCAGTCGCGACACACTGTTTGCCCAAGCAATTCATTAATCATTGATAATTACAATAAATGTGCGCATAGGTCTACCTGCCCATGCTCTGGCCTATCTAATAAACGCGCCGCCTAAGATGCCCAACGACTACGGCTACGACTTCGAGTCAAGTCGAGTCTAAATCTGAATCTGAATCGGAATTGGAGTCAGAGTGTTTGGGCATGAAGGCCTATAGAAAGTGTGTGAGTAGCGCGACTAGTTCCTGTCTGGAGCTAAGGTTTTCGAATTTACGAGCTTGTTGCCAAGCGTTTGCGTGTTGCGGCCTTTAACTGCTTGCGAATTACAGAAACACGGGACGAAGCAGACCGCTAGACGGTAGCTAAATGCCAGCCCCACTGGCTGTTTGTCAGGGACTGGGGCTGGGGTAGGGGCAGGGTCGGAGGCAGGCAGCACATTTAGCCCGAGCATGTTTTCTACGTGCAGGGTCGCATATCAAACTCAATTCGTATATTTCTATTTTTTTTTTTTTTTTTTGCCTTTTCGTTAAAATGCTTTTTCGGTTTTTATAATGGTTTTGTTAAAAGTATGTAACAGGCAGAAGGAGGCGTGGCAGACCCCATAAAGTATATATATTCTTGATCAGGGCGACGAGCTGAGTCGATGTAGCCCTGTCCGTCTGTCTGTCTGTCCGTCTGTCCGTATGTATGAACGCGTCGATCTCAGAAGATATAAGAGAGACTTGAAATTTTTTTTCATAGGTCCGTATATAAAGCGCTAATATCAAGTTTTTCTTCAAAAATCGAAAAGTGCTCCCGATATTTTGTTATCGATTAAAAACCTTATCGAAAACCAGATAAAAAATTATATATCCTACATCTTTAAAGCTAAATTGTCCAAATTTGAAATGTAGATTTATATATATTTTTAAGAATTTCGATTTTTGTCATATTTTACTCCCCACCCTTCAAAACACCCCCTTACCTACAGGTTTGCAAAAGCCGTATTTCAAATACTAGAAACTTGTGCGTTGGCACATACACACATTTCAATGTTATAATTACGGTCTGCAAGTTTCATCAAGATTGTCCATCTACAAAAATCTATTCAACAATTAAGTTCCCAAAGTAAGCCCACATGGCAGCCCATGCCTGTTTATACGTGCGTGCGTATGTGTGTATGTGTGCGTGTATGTGTAAGTAGAAGTGGAACGCAAAATTATTGAAATATTGGTTCCTGAAAGAGGGTTCAGGGGATCTCGTAGTCGAGCAGTCTCGACTAGAGCTTTCTTTCTTGTTTTATTTGTACAATTCGTTAAACATTTTAGCTAAATAAATAAATGTTTGACCTTATGAAATCAAGTTTTTTGGTTCGGCGGACCCAACAGTCTAATATATAAGCTCGACTCCCCACTCTTTGCAAAGGGTTTTCTCCATTAAATAGAATACAAAACAATTTTAGCAATTTGAGAAAAGTTTTATCGTGTCCCTGTCAAAGTTCCTATTAGCTGTCAAGTTATTCCATTACTTCTATTTTAAGGCCATAGGCCGTAGTTTAAATATTCCATTAATGACATATAGATCTCATATGAGATAAATCAAAATTTAACTCTTTCAAAATAAGATGTACTATATCGTAAATATATATGTATAGGACTTATCCAAGTCATGATCCGCACGCAAACGTGGCTTAGCTCTCGAGGCTTGGAACTTGCTACGCAGAAAACAGAATTACATCCGTTCACGGAGAAACAGATTCCAACCGAAATAGAAATGCGAGTATGCGGAAACCTGATAAGGACTCAGAGGACAGTGAACTATCTAATCGTCAGACTCGACAGTAAGCTTGCCTTCTGAAAACAGCTGAAACATGCTATGCGAAAAACGGGGTCTTTTAGTAGACTGATGGCAAAGACTCCCTATGGAAGCGGCGTACACAATATTATTATATGGTAGCGAAATATGGGTGAACACATTAAAAGCGGATTTGAGACGGTAACCGATGCTATCCGTGCAGAGGAGATCAGCATTAAGGATAACATCGGCGTACCGCACAGAGTCCGGAGCTGCCGTGATCATGATACCAGCAGTCATACCGAACTTAATTGCTCAAGCGCGCAAAAAGATATGGAATCTCCCGCAAAGTGGAGAACTCTCAGAATAGGCAGCTAAGATCATACTACAGCAAACCATAGTCTCGTGGGAGGCAAGATGGTCATGCGAAAGTTATGGAAGTTGAACTGCAAAAATCTAGATCTAGAATAAATAGAATAAATAGAAAGAGAAATAAATTGAAAATGGGAAATCAGGGTATAATGTCTTTGTGAAAATGTATGTAACAGGCAGAATGAGGCGTGGCAGAGCCCATCAAGTATATATATTCTGGATCAGTATGACGATCTGAGTTGATCTAGCTGTGTTCGTCTGTCCGTCCGTCTGTCCGTCCATCTGTCCGTATGAATGCAATTTTTTCCGCCGCTATTGAAGCTAGAGAATTGAAATTTGTAACATATACTCTCGTATACTCTCGAGTTATAAAGTGTCAAGATTTTCCCGATCCGCCCATTAGGGGCGTAGCAAATCGGAAAATGCCTTTTCCGGTATCTCAAAAACCATGGTAGCTGAAGTGCTAGAGAGTTGAAATTTGGAATGTATTCTTGCGTTGACAGCCTAAGACCAAAAACATATGGCGGATAAATCGGGTAAATTTGTACCTCCTACAGCTTTAAAGCTAGAAGGCCCAGATCGCACGTGAGTTACTGTTACGATCCTATAGAGATACCTATAAAGATACCTCTACCATGACGGATCAGTGTGGCTTTCCTTCGTTTACTTCTTATCATATCCACATCTATTTATTTATAATAGGTATACGAGTTTGCTAAGCTTGGCCACGCATAAAGTATTAATAACTATAATTGTTTATGTACATACATATGTATATGCCTCTATTTATATATGGATTTGCATATGCGTATGTGTGTTTCTGTATTTATTCTTTGAACAACGAGCAAAAATAGTATTTTGACATCAGCGCCACTTGAACTTTGGCAACCATACACCAACATACCAACATACTAACATACTTACACACACACACACACATTCGAAGGAATTAAAATACATTTTCGGCCTGCCCACAAAATTGGGGGAAATGCAATTGGCAGGCTTGGCTGGTTGGCCGACTGGTTAGCCGACTTACTGGCTGATATGAATGACTCATTCTAATGCATTTTCCCAAGGAAAAACCTGTCCGACCATAAAGGCAGGCCAGCTTCCAAATGTGTCGTCTCTTCACATACTGTGGGTATATCGCGTTTTGGGCAGGAGGCTGTGGTCTTGCTTGCTGATCATCAGTGAAAAAATTTCGGAGTCACCAAATGGCGTCATAAGTACAGGTTTAGCCGCCCGGCTGCTCGGTCGGTCAGCTGTGGCGGCGGCCCGCTCAGCCGGAGCATCGATTTTTGTGCGCTCAAGCTCTGTCGCACACATTGCATTTGTGGATGAGTGTGTGTGTCTGTGTATTACTGTGTGTGTATGTGTGTGTGGGCTGCCTGCATTTTTGGCCCAATTGCAGACCTCCTGAAAACTGTTGTGCTGCCAAGCGATTGTCTGTCTCTCTCACTCTCAGTCTCTGACTAAGCTACCAAAAATAAACAAGTAAACAACCCGAGTATTTGGTCCAAATTTCAAGAGTCTAGCACTATAGCTACCATGATTTCTGAGATACCGGAAAAGGCATTTTCCGATTTGCTACGCCCCTAATGGGCGGATCGGGAAAATCTTGACACTTTATAATTCGAGGGTATACACGAGTTTATGTTTAAAATTTCAAGTCTCTAGCTTTAAAAGCGGCGAAAAAATTGCATTCATTCGGATAGACGGACGGACAGCAAGATAGACATTGCACAAAACCAATGTACTAATTCACTTTCGTGCATGAGTATAACAAGTAAGCATATGAGAAAGCTCTAGTCGAGACTTCTTGACTACGAGATCCCTTGAACTTATATTACAGTCATTCTGCGCTTATCTTATGCATATATACGTACAAAATACTCATGCACACACAAATACGAATGCATCCACCCGCACGCATAATCACGCGCTTAGCTTAGTGCGCACTTAGCAGCGCCTGCGTTTGGGCTGTAGTGTGGGCTATAATTTGATTCAAAAGAAAAGTAGATTAGAATTCCGGATTTGCAATAGTTTGATTGAATGCTTGCTCGAGTCGACGCAATTGATACTATTATAAAGTTCGCCCTCGCACAACAGATAGACCCCTAAAGTTAGTCTGAGTGGTAAACAAGTTTATTGATAAATTATGAATTGTGAACAGGTATCAGGCACACAATGTTTTTACTTGAGATTTCTTTCTTCTTTTTTTTTTTAAATTTTTGGTCAATTTCGTTTGAGATTTTTTTTTACCTTTTTGGTCAATTTCGTTTTCGATTTGTGCAGTGAAACGAGCCAAAGAAGTGTCAAACTCTACGAATCTGGCAAAACCTGAACTCTTCTGGATACTAAATAATTTATAATTTTTAGTTAATGAAGCAGGTTCCAAAAAATACCTGAGCTATATAAATTCATCCAATAATGTTAAAAAAAATCGATCATAAACAAGTAAGAAAGCTCTAGTCGAGACTGCTCGACTACGAGATCCCCTGAACCCTTCCAGGAACTAATATTTCAATAATTCGTCACTTCATTTCTACTTACACATGCACACACACATACGTACGCACGTATAAACAGGCATGGGCTGCTGTGTAGGCTTACTGTGGGAACTTATTTGTTTAATAACTTTTTTTGTAGACGGACAATTTTGATAAAACTTTCAGACCGTGATAATAACATTAAAATGTGTGTATGTAATAACTCACAAGTCTCTAGTATTTGAAATACGGTTTTTGCAAACTTGTAGGGAAGGGGGTGTTATGAGGGGTGGGGGGTGAAATATGACAAAAACCGAAATTCTTAAAAATACATATGATTCTACATTTTAAATTTGGAGACTCTATCTTCAAAGGTGTAGAAGATATAATTTTATAACTGATTTTTTTCGATAAGGTTTTTAATCGATAACAAAATAACGGGAGTAGTTATCGTTTTTTAAAAACAAACTCGATATGCGCGTGCAGTATACGGACCTACGAAAAAAAATTCAAGTCTCTAGCTCTTATATCTTCTGAGATCGACACGTTCATATATACGGACGGACGGACGGACGGACGGACGGGCAGACGGACAGGGCTAGATCAACTCAGTTCGTCGCCCTGATCAAGAATATATATACTTTATGGGGTCTGCCACGCCTCCTTCTGCCTGTTACATACATTTTAACAAAACCATTATACCCTGATTTCCCATTTTCAATGGGTTCAGGGTATAAAAACACAATTTAGTTTCACAAGTATTGGGAACACACGTACGAAGTTTCATTATTTGTTGAAGATTTTAGGCTTCTCGTGTTGTTGTTATTTGTAGTTTTAAAACATTTTGTATTGTTTTTGCTGTGGAAATTAACACAAAAGCATTAATTAAGTTACGAACTAATGTCTTTTAGACAGCAGCTGCACTGACAGACAGCCAGACGACATGAATTAAGATGATTTGTTTAAAGCAACACGCGGAAAAAAAAGAGTTTAAAAATAATAGAAAAAACGATGAAGAGAGAAGAATTCCTTCGCGGACAGACAGACAGACGGGAAGACAGATGGGCGGAATGGCTGCTTAACAAATTTTCAACATTTCAATGTTGAAATTCGTTATAAATGAATGAACATTGTAACGGGCCAAATATCAGTGGAGAGGAGAGGGTATTTGGGGGGCAGCTGGAGCTGGAGGGATAGTGGTTTAACCAAAAAAGGTTTTAGGCTATTTTAGCAACTGCCTGGGTCATGTTGCTATCTGTTGTCCGATGTTTGTGGTCCGTTGTCTGTAGCCAGGTAGTTAGTTTTTGCAGCTTTATTTTATGTATTTTTCGCTGTTATCTAAACACTTCAAAATACGCGTAAGTAATAATGATGACCATGTCCGTGTCCATTGAGGCTTGCCATTAGCCAACAAAAAGCAAAAGCAGCTCGTAGGCATTTGGCCAATTGAGCAACGACCAGTTCGCCCATGCTTTGTCTGTATTTTGGCCAGGTTGAGAAATTGTGTTCATATTTCCGGTGTTTCGACCATTTGCAGAACCAACCAACCAGCCAACTTTTACTTTTCCTCAAGGCAAACACAAAAGAAAAACAAGTATTAAAGCTCTAGTCGAGACTGCGCGACTACGAGATCCCCTGAACCCTTCCAGGAACTAATTTTTGAAAAATTCGTCGCTTCATTTCTACTTACACATGCACGCACACATACATACATACGCACGCATGTATAAGCACGCGTGGGCTGCAATGTGGGCTTACCATTAGAATTTATTTGTTTAATAACTTTTTTGTAGACGGACAATCTTGGTAAGACTTTCAGACCATAATAATAACATTAGGACGTGTGTATGTGCCTACGCACAAGTCTTTAGTACTTAAAATACGGTTTTTGCAAACTTGTAGGGAAGGGGATGTTTTGTGGGGTGCGGGGTAAAAAATTACAAAAACCGAAATTCTAAAAAATACATTTTTTTTTTAATCTTTCTTTTATTTGCAATCTGTCTTATGCCAAACAATAAGCAAATTTTTTAACAATAACTAACAATAACCGGATGGCTTGAGCTCCAATGAGCTCAATCCATATATTTACATATTAATAACTAAATCTAATCTCTATTTGGCAAATCCGGAACGTGACATCTTTTTAAGCGCATATTTGTGTTGTCGAGGAGTCCTAAAGCTAGAACATTGCAGTGGTCTTGTAGCCTATTTAGATATCTCTCTGCGCTTTTTTGTATTTCCTCTTTGATAAGAGGAATTTTGAGATCTTTATGGATGTTAAAGTTTGTCATATACCAAGGAGCACCTGTTATTGTTCTAAGGGTACGCTGCAGCATTTCAATATTTGATTTGCTGGCTGTTCCCCAAAGCTGCAACGCGTAGATCCATACTGGCGTTAGAACGGCCTTATATAGCCGTATTTTATTCTCAAGGCTTAGCTGCGGTCCTAATAGCCAATACATTTCCTTGGTCTTGATTTTGAGTTGCGTTTTTTTTTTTGCATTTATATGCTGCCTCCAGGTAAGCCTCTGATCCAAATGCACTCCCAAGTATTTTACCGTTACGCCAACTGGAATGGTGGAGCCATTGAGTGAGATTGTGGGACAGTTTCCGGGTCTGAGAGCGAATGTCACTTGCACACACTTTTGAGCGTTTACCACTATTCTCCAAAAAGTATGGTGCAGGCAACCATTTCTTTATTTTGTACAGTAAACCTGCATGCCACACTTTGTCAAAGGCCTGTTTGACATCTAGGAACACTCCTGTGCAATATTTTTTGGATTCAAATGCGACGAGCTGAGTTGATCCGACCGTCCGTCCGTCCGTCCGTATGAACGCAGAGATCTCCTAAACTGCAAATGCTGAAATTTTACATGTATATTCGTGTTTACAATACGCAGTACGAGTTCATCATACTTTTTCGATATCTCATCCCATTTCGTTTTATCGATAACAATCGAAAATCGGACTTTGTTTTTCAAGCCTAGTTTGAATACTGTTAGACCTAGAGACTTCAGATTTACAGATTTACAGATTTTAGATAACCCCTTCGCCCCTTCGCCCCAAATTTGAAAAAAAAGTATATCGTATACTAGAGACTTGTGCTTTGGCATATATACACATTTTAATGTTATTAACACGTTCTGAAAGTTTGATCAAGATAGTCTCCCTGCAAAAACATTTATTCAACAAATAATTTCTCAAAATATAGTCCACACGACAGCCCAAGCGCATTCGCTGGTAACTGCGTAGTTAGCAGTGCGCGCATAAAAGAAGCGTAAAACGATTGGAATATCAGTACTTTGCAGAATTCAGGGTATCTCCTAGGCGAGCAGTCTCGACTAGAGCACTCTTACTTGTTAAATATTGCTTGTCTTTGAAGTTTTAGGGTGTTGCAGTTGATGAGGATGTGTTCGATTGATATGGTGTCGTTGCAAAAGGGGCATATACCGGGAGATTGATCGATGTAGTGTATGTGGGTTATTTTGTCTAAGTCTAAGTCGTTAAGGTTTTCCTTTGATATTAGAGGCTGTTTCGCTGCATTTTTAGCAGAGGTATCTGCTAGTTCGTTCTCTGCTATTCCTACATACCTGGGCACCTAGAGTAGTTTGAATTTGGGGAAGGTTTTATTCATAATACTGCGAGCGTATGAGATGTAAAGTTCATTGTTGTTTGTGTTGTTAATTACGTCTATTGCAGAGAGTGTGTCGGTGCATATGCAGAATTTACCTCTTTTATTTTTTAGGGTTTCTAGAGCTACTGCTATTGCAATGAGTTCTGCGGGAAGTATGGAGGAGTAGTAGGGTAACAGATATGATTTGATGGTATCGGTTTCATTTGTGATGGCAAAGGTAGTGATAGTATTGTTTTGGGATCCATCTGTATGTATGTGTATTTAAGCTTGTCTATGGTGTTAATTTGAATGAATTCGGCTTTGTATGTGTGTGGGCATGTGTTTTTTTATACCCTGAATCCATTGAAAATGGGAAATCAGGGTATAATGGTTTTGTTAAATGTATGTAACAGGCAGAAGGAGGCGTGGCACAACCCATAAAGTATATATATTCTTGATCAGGGCGAAGATTTAAGTCGATTTAGCCCCGTCCGTCTGTCTGTCCGTCTGTCCGTATGTATGAATGCGTCGATCTCAGAAGATATAAGAGCTAGAGACTTGAAATTTTGTAGGTCCGTATATAGAGCGCGCATATCAAGTTTTTCTTCAAAAGTCAATAACTGCTCCCGTTATTTTGTTATCGATTAAAACCCTTATCGAAAACCAGTTACAAAATTATATTTCCTACATCTTTAACCCTTTATATGGCACCACGTCCGATTTTGACGCGGTTTTTTTTATTAGATGGAAAACGAAAAATAAAAAATACACTTCTTTTTCGTTTTTCCTGATTTTGCTTCAGTACGCTATTATCAAGGAAAAAGGATTTGTTGCAGATCTGCAACAGATGTGCTTAAGGTCAAAAAAAATTTTATAATTCCCAGAGTATCTAGAAAATCTTAATCTTTTATTTTCTTTTGTTCTTAAACTATGTAACATATATTTAAAGCTGATTTAACTTTAATTTAAATGGAAGTTTTTAAAACAATTGTTTCTCTTGTTGAAACATAAGGCTACTTCACATTTATCGCACAATACTTGTGAGAATCCTGTACAGTTTCCACCGAACTCGTTTTTCAGTCCAGACAGGCCAATGCCCAAACTCGTCCTGCCGTACCATTTGATTGGGCACGAGTTGAGTAGGACCTCTCTGTTTTTTTTTTGCTGTAATTCTTTTTCGAGCACAGAACTTCGTTTTTCCATTATAGATTTGGTATCAACTTTTGTTAGCACCTCTGCAATATTTATCCGGAAGTCGGAAGATCCTAAAAGTTTAGTGCGTGATCCATTCGCCTTGTGAACGCGTTTGTACAAAAGCCAAGCATTGCTGACTGCCAAGTCGAGTAAATGGTAAAAAAAACGAACCTGCCAGCGTCTACTTCTGAGTAAAATTTTATATCTTCCGATTATGCTGTCAATCAGATCAACGCCTCCCATGTAGCTATTGTATTTGTCTTTTTGATGAATGTACAAATTGGCTTCATTTGAAATATTCTCAAAAAGTTGTTTTGGAAACAGAAGTGAAAAGAATTGTATGGGCTCCGAAAGCTCCATTAGTTCCGGAGACAAGGTAGTACTCGCGAGAAACTGCAGTTGACACTCATTCAAAACTAAATTCCGTTGTCTCCATAGCAGCGATCTTTTTAGGTGGATGTTGGAAGAAGCAGTGCTATTAAAAGCTGCAGTTACATCAACGTCAAGAGGCACACCATATTTTGTATTATTGTTTGAGACGTCCAAGTCACTCGGACGTTCACCTTTATCATCAATGTCTTCCTCATCCGTACAATCGATATCTTCCCTCTCCGGATCGAAATCGCTTTCCTCAGAAAAATCTAGTTCGTCCTCGCTTTCCAAACTATTAAAAAATCTTGCGATTTGTGAAGGCGTCAACCCCTTTGCTGACATTATTCCTAAGTAAGAAATACCGTCGCCAAAAATATATACATATGTATGTAGGCCTCTAAGAAGAACATAAAACACATAAGACAATCTACAACAAATTCCGATGACTTATAGCACAAAACAACACAAAAATCATATAACAACATATTAAACATAGATACATACAAGGGTATGTTGCAGATATGCAACAAAATTGACAGTGCAAAAAAAAAGTTCGAATTGTAGTTTGTTGTATATCTGCAACATACCGATATTCAAGAGTTACTCACTATACACAACTCCAAACACAATAACTTGATAACACACGCATTATTGATAAAATTACCTTTCATATGATGTAGTCGTTCCTTAGTAAATAACTTTCTTTATAATAAATATTTGCAATTTAAAAATTAGAATGCACACCACATACACAATTCCAAAAATTGTCGGGAAAATTAAATTTGTGTATTGCAAGACATGTGGAATAGCGTGACCAGCCATATAAATCTTTAAAACGATTAATTCTGCTTTAAAAAAAATATACACAAGCCACTTTATTGATACCCATTGGGAAATAATTCGATTTAAACGGTATGTTGCAGATATGCAACACCGCCATATAAAGGGTTAAAGCTAGAATCTCCAAATTTGAAATGTAGATTCATATGTATTTTGCGGTTTGGGTTTTTGTCATATTATATTAGTTCCTGGAAGAGGGTTCAGGGGATCTCGTAGTCGAGCAGTCTCGACTAGAGCTTTCTTACTTGTTTCTTATTTTAAATAAAAAAAAAATTGTTCAATATTAAAAAAAAAATTGTTGATAAATATCTGTTATTAAATAGCTTTTTATTAAAAAATATAATATTGATCATAATACTATTATTTATCATATTTATTCACTCTCAAAGTCGCGCATTAAGCCTGTACGCATAGTTTTTCTGGCAAGTGTATGTAAAATATTTCACCCGCGAATTAAAGGTAAACAAAAATGCGGAACAAAGCAAACAGAAAGAGAGAGGAGGAAAACGAAATCAAATTCGTCGTTATCGGTTTGTCAGTCAATAGAGGCGTAATAGGGTGCTTGGGGGACTGGTAAATAAACGAATCATTTTCTCACTTGATTAGGCCGATAGTTGAGTTTGAAGTATGGGCTATTAACAGCATTGTGCGTTATTTTAATCGGAGCATTACCACGCGTCCATTCTGTTAATCAGGCAACAGCAATACTTGACAGCAGATGACGGAAGTAAATAATACACAAATATGCTAATAACCTGCGTAGCCTTTTGGAAATATTTGTAGAAAGCAATCCTGCATAAATAAAAATTTTAAAAATAAAATGGCATCGACGTTGGGCTTAAAAAGATCCAAGGTTCTACCGAGATTTGAACTCGGATCGCTGGATTCAAAGTCCAGAGTGCTAACCATTACACCATAGAACCAGTTGAGTGCCGTTTGTCCTAAACTCACACAAAAGCAAAGCGACGTAACAACGGCATCAGCGCTCAGCTATAAATAGAAATCTGTTGGTGCCCTCCCTCAGTTGACGACGACGACGGCAGCAGCGACAGCGACAGAGTCGTTGCAGGGCACATTGCAAAGCCATAGACAGAGCGGCAGAAGCATAGGCAGTGACAGTGACAATGAGAGAGACAAAGACAGAGTCAGAGTCAGTGGCAGAGGCAATGGCAGAAGCATAGGCAGAGGCAGAGGCAGAGGCAGAGAAAGGGATGAACGCAGCGACAGAGAGAGAGAGAGAGAGAGAGAGAGAGAGAGACAGAAGCATAGGTCGCAGCCGTGTTGTGCCTGTTTTGATTTCATTCGAGTTGCTTTTATATGTTTCGCATGTGAGAAAGCAACGGAAATACACATGTACTTCGGATCATCGAATACACGAAATTAAGAGGCGAATAATTGAATCTGGCGTACAAGTAAAAGCCACCCAAACTCGCATTCAATTTCAGACTCATTCAGATGAGGGGGTCCTTATAAAATGTATATGCAATATATATGCATTTATGTATGCATGTATGTCTGTAAGTAAATATATTCATAAAATTGAAATGTATTTAGCTAGACCAACTAATGAAACAATAATATATCTACTTTAAAATTGAAAACAAAGTTTCAAACTCTTCTTTTAATTTATGTGTGTAATTTCATATTTCTATGCATGTGCATATTTTAGCCATCCTTAAGCATTCTTCATTCATCATCCAGTCACCATGCAGTCTGATTAAAATGTCAGTGGGCAACGGAAGCGGTTGACTTTCAGTGGATGATCTCTGATAATGAGCAACCTGCTGTCTGTAGGTTAACTGATTGTTAATGACCCGGCCCTAAATATTCAACTTTGCTTGCATTATTGTGGCAAATCCATTAGCCCCCTTTTGTTTTTAATTAATTTAATTAATTAATTTAAATTAATTTAATTTTCAATTTAAAAAAAAAATTTTTTTTACGGCAACCGCGGCTGCGACTGTGTCCTCTCGCAGCGCACATACACATATACTTTCTCCATGACGCAATCGGTGGTTTGAAATGCTAATTTCTGGTCTTTAGTATGGGCCACGCAGAAGTCTGCTTAAACATTCTTGGGAATTTTTTATTACCATAGTTGCGCCGCGGGATGGCTAGAACGTGTTGACAATTTGCTGCTTGTTAAGCCCAAAGCCCAACAGAAGAAGAAGAAGTAGAGGAGGCAACAGAACAGAAGTGTCAAGTGCGGCCAGTGAAGAGTTCTTGCGAAATGAAACCAATTCATGAAATGCCTAAACAATGCTCTCAAAACACATAAAGCGGCCGAACTATTGGAGTGCGTCTCTTCCTGGCCGTCAGAAGACTAGGAACGATTCCAAACGTTCTACACCTGTGCGTGCGTTTATGCGTGTGTGTGCACTTGGCATTTAAATTGTCAATTTCTATGTTTCGAGTGTTACGTGTCTGAATTTTTCGTTAGTGTTGTGCATCAAAGCAAGCTTGGATCCGTTTCAATTTATTTGCTTGCTTTTTAATAGAGCCTAGTCTTTGATATATGCTCAAACTTCTACTGGAATTCAGGGCTATCATCTATCAAACGGGGGGCCTTTGATTCTGCCGCTTCTACTCGACGTTACTCTCTCTATCTCTGTCATTTACCCTCTCTATCTCTCTCTATTTCTGGGTTCTTGTGTCAATCAGACTTTGCTTATGACAACGCTAATTACATTTGGGCTTGTTTGGTTTGTAATTCTCAGTAGATTCTTTGGGTAGGACGTTATCAACTCTTATACCCTAGCGAAATATATATGTACATAATTGCATCACTATCGCACTACAAATTTTACTTAGTTTTTATTCTTTTATTAAATAAAATAAAAATACAACTGTGAATTTGAAATCAGTGCAAGTAAATCATTAATCATCTCATTCTTAAAGCATCTGCTTAAGTTCCTTGAGGCAAAAAATGGAACTTAACTTTGTTAGATATTTGGTGCTGAAAATGGAAAATCAGGGTATACTCCTTTTGTGAAAAAAATTGATCAGTGCAACGAGCTGAGTCAATTTTTTATAATTTTTTTTTAAAGAAACTTAGCTGTAGGATTTTTTATGAACGATGCATTTTTGTGGTCTGAAAATGAAATGTTTTATTTTTTTATGTTTTCTACTAAGTTTCAGTTGTTGTTTTTTATACCCTGTCTGTCTGCCCGTATGTTTGAACGCGTCGATCTCAGACGATATAAGAAATTGATAACTACTCCCGTTTTTTGTTATCGATAAAAAACCTTATCCAAAATCAGTTATAAAATTATATCTCCTACATCTTTAGAGGTAGAGTCTCCAAATTGTTAATACAGATTCATATGTATTTTCTAGAGTTTCGATTTTTGTTATATTCTACTCCCACCCCCAAAATCCGCCTCCTTCCAGCCAAATTTACAAAGAGCGTATTTCAAATACTAGAGACTTGTGTTTTGGCACATGCACATAATTTTATGTTATTATCACGGTCTGAAAGTTTTATTAAGTTATTAAACAATTAAGTTCCCATAGTAGGCACACACTGCAGCCCATGCCTGCTTATACGTGCGTGCGTATGTATGTATGTGTGTATATGTGTGCATGTATTGTTTCTTGCATAAGCAGAAAAGAAGCGAAGAATCACTTTAATTGGAATATCAGTTACTCGAAGGGTTCAGAGGATCTCGTAGTCGAGCAATCTCGACTGGAGCTTTCCTATATGTAACTGTAACAATTTGCCACCCTTGTTTTAATAGCCCATTCAAATGGCCCTTCGGTCCGATCCGTGTTGTGCTTTTCATTGCTTATTATGATTTTACGTCGCATATTTGGTAGCCCAATTCATATTTAATTCCTTTTTTTTGTGTGTGTGAGTGTGCGTTAGTTTATTATGAATACAATTTAATTGAAGTGCACAATTGACCCTCGTCAGGCCGTGAGCGAACTTCAAGGGACAGCATATCTCTCTCTCTCTATCTGTCTCTGTTAGCTCTCGTTAACTCTCGATTATAATTAGCTACATGCTTTGCTACATAGAAAAATATAATGAATACATATATTTTCAAATTATCTTATCTACATATAATATGATGGGATAAACATATTGTTTAATAGTTTCCTTGCATTTTCAAATTATTTTACCGGCATACGATATGATGACATATACATATTGTTTGATACATGACTGAAAAGCAAATTGATCTTCCAAAATTTCAAAAGATTCTTTGTCATGATTCCAGATAGGTATAGAACTAATGTCAATACTGAAAGCACATATTATATTGGAAAAATACATATGTACATAGGAATCGCAGCTATTACGATCCAACTACCATAGCAATATATACAAAAACAACAAGTAAGAGGCTCTAGTCGAGACTGATCGACTAGGAGATACCCTGAACCCTGCAAAGTACTGATATTCCAATCATTCGACACCCATACGCATGCATCCATACGAACGCAGAAACACGCGCTCCGCCAACTGCGCAGTTACCAGTTACTGCGCTTGGTCTACCGTGTGGGCTATATTATGAGAGTTTATTTGTTGAATAAATTTTTTTGTAGTGGGACTATCTTCATCAAACTTTCAGAACGTGATAATAATTGAAGTAAATTATATTCTTTTTATACCCTGAGCCCATTGAAAATGTATGTAACAGGCAGAAGGAGGCGTAGCAGACCCCATAAAGTATATATATTCTTGATCATGATGACGAGCTGATTAGATCTAGCTATGTCCGTCTGTCCGTCCGTCCGACCGTCCGTATGAACGCAGAGATCTCCCAAACTACAAGTACTAGAAACTTGAAATTTTACATGTATACTCGAGTTTATCATATTTTTTCGATACCTCGTTCCATTTCTTTTTTATCGATAATAATCGAAAATCGGACTTTGTTTTTTAAGCCTAATTTGAATACTGATAGACCTAGAGATTTCAGATTAATTGTGTAGATTTATGTGATAAAAACAAAGATTTTGTTATTTGCAGATTTTTGATACCACGCCCCCTTCGCCTCAAATTTGAAAAAAAACGTATATCAAGTACTAGAGACTTGTGCTTTGGCATATACACACATTCGAGTGTTATTATCACGTTCTGAAAGTTTGATGAAGATAGTCTCACTTCAAAAATATTTATTCAACAAATAAATTCTCATAATAAACCCCACACGGCAGGCCAAGCGCAGTTACTGGTAACTGCGTAGCTCGCAGTGCGCGTGTTTATGCGTTCGTATGGATGCATACTATGGGTGTGTGCATGTCATTTTGTATATGTGCATGAAAGAAGTGTAGAATGATTGGAATATCAGCACTTTGCAGGGTTCAGGGTATCTCCTAGTCGAGCAGTCTCGACTAGAGCACTCTTACTTGTTATACCCTGCACTTATTGAAAATGGGAAATCAGGGTATAATAGTTTTGTTAAATGTATGTAACAGGCAAAAGGATGCGTGGCAGACCCCATAAAGTGTATATATTCTTTATCAGGGCGACGAGCTGAGTCGATTTAGCCCCGTTTAGTCCGTCTGTCTGTCTGTCCGTATGTCCGTATGTTTGAACGCGTCGATCTCAGAAGCTGTTAGAGCTAGAGACTTTCTTTTCGTAGGTCCGTATATTGCACGCGCAAATCGAGTTTGTTTCCAAAAGTCAATTACTATTTCCGTTTTTTTTTATCGCTGAAAAACTTTATCGAAAACTAGTGAAAAAACTATATTTCCTACATCTTTAGAGCTAGAGTCTAAAAATTTCAACTGTACCTTCATATGTACTTTTAGGAATTTCGGTTTTTGTCACCCTACCCCTCAAAACAACCCCTTCCCTACAAGTTTGCAAAAATCGTTTTATCAAGTTTCTCGGTCTTCAAAAAAGTTATTAAACAAATAAGCTCCCACAGTAACCCCACACAGCAGCCCATGCCTGTTTATACGTGCGTGCGCATGTGGGTGTGCATGTGTAAGTAGAAATGAAGCAATGAATTATGGAAATATTAGTTCCTGGAACGGTTCAGGGGATCTCGTAGTCGACCAGTCTCGACTAGAACTTTTTTACTTGTTGAAATTAAAAGCATCAAATCTGGCATATATGTATTCGTAAAATATACTCAAATCATGTTTTGTAATGAAAATTTGCAAGTATGGAAACAGAATCCAGAGCTTGAGCACTTTTAGTTCTATAAGCTATAGATATAGGGTATAATCTAGTCGATCACTTCAGATTGCAGAACGTTTACATGCTACAAACGATACTAGATACACACATATACATACATTATTAGCTACAGGTGTAGCGAATTTTGTTTTATCTTTTCTGTTAGTTTCCAGAGGCTCGTCTTGAGGAATCTGCGTATTATCATATATCTAGATGTATATATAATAAAAACAAAAATTTTAATGTGACACTCATGGCAATTTAACTAATTTAATTAATTCGGTTCTGTTTTTTTTTTCTTTATTTAAATTTTGTTCATTTTTTTTTTGTTGTTCCTTCGTATGCTCATAACGATTATTATTATTATTTCATGTATTCTTTTTTGTTGGATTTCGTTTATTTTTTTATTTATATTTCTGTTGATTGTGATATTTTACTCGTAGATTCATTTAGCACATACATAGAGAGAACATTTTATGGGCTGCCGAAAAACGAGAAAAAATTCATAATATTTATTGTCATCGTAGCCGGCAACTGCTTGAATATGGCATCATCTCAACTGATGATATCAAGAACCCAGCTTCCAAACTCGTTTTCTAACTGTCTCTACCCGGCTAACGACGTCCATGCATATGCTTAGTGGATCGTTTAGTGAGTAGAGTGCCACATTGGTGCCACCGGCAGCGTCAACGGGCACACAGGTGCAAACAGGTGACCGGCCGCAGATGAGTCGAAAGAACCACAGGACACAGATGATTGGGCCTGGAATAATGCTTCCATCTACGATCTTCGATCTGGGTGTCAAAGTGGAAGTCGAAGTCTCGTATGCTAATTCTATATTCAGCAAATCTAAAAAATATTCAAATATGAATTAACCTCATCAATGCAAATGATTCGCACTAATTTATTAGTTTCCTTTATCGTTTCATGTTTCGTGTTTACGTTTTAGTGTTTGGCTTCGCCTTAATCATTCCAACAACAAACCGTTTTAATATCGCAGTTCCAGTCTGTTTCGGCTTGCTTAAAAAAAATTTACTTCCTTGTTTACCAACATATTGTATTCCGATCTTAAAAAATTATCGACTATATATATATATATATGGTATATTATGTGTGTATGCTTAGTTCTAAATAGCATGTGGGCATCTGCTCGTTAACATACAACTCATAATGACTCCCAAGCCGCGGAAATGTTTGGCCAAATCGCCTTAGCCACAATTAACAAGTTCTTATTGCCTGACTGGACTTATGGTTTATGCTAATTGGAATTGCAGCCTGGCTTGGATAGGGGTAGGGGGTGGCACTAGGACTGGGCTGGGGCCGAAGCCGGGACATTGACCCCTCTTCGTGGAAACTGGCACTCCTCACCTAGCAACCCCCTATCCATCCAGACGTTGTGCCTTGTCAGTGATGAATGCAAGTGTTGAATACATCGCATATGTACATATGAATTTTGACAACACTAACTAATAACTATTCATCCATTCGTAATTACATATATATGTAATACATATGTAATTTTGGCAACACTAACTACTAACTACTCATCCATTCGTAATTTGAATGTATATACATATGTTTATACACGTACATTTTTTTTACCTATTTCGAGTCAATCAGGCATTTATGTTAATTAGCATTAATATATTATAGATACTGAGCCTGGTTGTCACAAAATGTTACATTATCTTATTTGACATTATCTTATTATACATTATCTTTATTTGAGCTACAGGGCATCCATACATACATGTATGTATGTACATGTACATATGTATATAGTCTAGGCTTACTAAATTGAGTAAAATTATAGTTTTTAATTAAATTTTAATTGAAATTAATAGAAGCCCATAATAAAATGGAGAATAGAAAGAGATGTCTTATAAATCATTAACATAAACAATTCTTATAGCCCTTATTAGTATACCCCGAAATCATTCAAAATGCTTATTCAGGGCATATATGTATGTGTGAATGTACATACATACATATGTGTATGTACATATGTATATGGTTTCATGCATTTGGATGTAACAGACAGAAGGAGTCATGACAGAGGCCCAAAAAGCAGGTACCGCTAATAAGAGTTAGGAATTTTACAAAATTGAGGCACAAACAAGTAAGAAAGCTCTAGTTGTGACTGCTCTACTACGAGATCCCCTGAACCCTTCAAGGAACTGGAAAACAAAACATGCACACACACATACGCACGCACGTATAAGCAGGCATGGGCTGCGGTGTGAGCTTACTATGTCAACTTAATTGTTTAATATCTTTTTTTGTAGACGGACAATCTTCATAAAACTTTTAGACTGTGATAATAACATTAAAATGTGTGTATGTGCACAAGGACCTACGAAAACAAATTTTAAGTCTCTACCTTTGATATTATCTGAGAGCGACGCGTTCATTCATACGGCCAGACAGACAGACAGACGGACAGGGATAAATCGACTCAGCTCGTCGCCCTGATCAAGAATTTATATACTTTATGGGGTCTGTCACGCCTCCTTTTGCCTGTTACATTTAACAAAACCATTTTACCCTGGTTTCCCATTTTCAATAGGTTCAAAATTATAAAAAAAAACAAGTAAGAACGTTGCAGTCGGGCGTTACCGACTGCGGAATATTCATTCACAGTCCCAACGCTGCCTTACATATCTAATTGATTTTGGGTTGTCAACCCGAGTATATTTTAAATTTGAAGTCTCTAGCGCTAATAGTAATCAATATAAAGCAGGGCCTGAACCCATTAAAATTGGGGAATCATAGAGAACTATTCCCGTTTATATCTCGTACATATTTAGAGCTAGACTCTCCAAATTTAGCATATAGATGCATGGGTATTTTATATAATTTTGATTTTTGTTATATTTTGAATATCGGCTCAAAAATTTACGAATTCTCCTTTTAATTTTAGTTGCAAATGTAGCAATGTGAATGAGCTGGTATTTCTTAAGAAATGACCAAAATTCAATAGAAATGTAGATCATATTTAATAAACAAAATATTTGGCCAATTAGCGAGCAGAGCAGAGCAGAGCGGTTTTCCTATACGTGTGCACATATTGATCGTTTATTCTATGCATACAGTCATATGCATATGTATGTATGTATATACATACATATAAAAGCGTGTCTTCTAGCATATTCTAAGAATTGATTCATGAAATTTTCAGCCGTTACTTTAGCTTACTTTTGTCAGATGACGCTCTCGAAGTGAAGCTATTTCGGTTTAGCTACCGTCTGCTTGCATATTGCAGTGGCGTTGATGGTAAATGCTTGCAAGTTGCGCTGGAATAGCGCGGGTTCTAATCTCGCTAATGTCAACATTTAACATTTTTGTTATTAGTAAAATATTTTTATAAGTTAAATTTTATTTTTGCTAAAATAGCCCACAAATGCTTAAGGGTACATACATACATACATACTTACAAATATATGTATTCGTCTGCACACACAATTTCAGTATGCCAGCGTTTTTTACGCGTGTGCAAATGTGTATGTATGTATGTATATTTAAATGCGTATTCGAGCAATTCTAAGAATCTCAATTGCGATTGAATTGTCTTTAAATTGCTTTTGAATTGTCTTTGAATTTTCAGCCGCTACTTTGGTTTTTTGTTTACTATAGGTGCTGTAGCTGTATGTATCGTAAGATTGGTGCAGTGGCGTTGTTAGCAGAGACTCTGCGCGTTATGTCAGAAGTCCGCGGTTCAATTTTCTTCTTTTATTTTTTTTGACAAACATGCTGTTTGATTGTGGTGCAAGTTCGAACCCCGCGGGAATTTTTTTTTAAAATCGAAATTTATATTGTTATAATATATTTTATATTTTTTAAATTTCTTAAAAATGTTTCGTTTTGTCTTATTAATGCCTATTAAGCATATATACATATATATGTGAGTGACACACGCATATGAATTTTGCATTTGGCCGCTGCAAATGTCGATTTGGCACGCCCCTAGTGGGCGTAGATTGAGGTGCAGGTTCGAACCCCGCGGAAAACTTTTTCGTTTTAATTTAATTTATATTTTTTAATTTTCTTAAAAATGTTTCTTTCGTCGTAGACCCATAATTTTTGGCCAGTTCTTAGAATGAGCTGAAGGCTACGTAACTGTAAAATTTGGACGCTTAGACTCAAAAAATGTGAAAATTACAGGGTATTTTTTGATATGCCACGCTCCCAAAGAGGCGTAACAATTATTTTTGGGTCATCGATAGAGTAGATTATCAGTAACTCAACTATCCCAATCTTAAGCTTCTAGCTCTAAAACTGTAGGAGATATAAACTTTTGCGGTTTTCCACGCCCCCTGTGGGCGTAGATATATCCGCCACAGCCTATTGATCTTGGGTCGTCAACCCAATTATACATACCAAATTTCAAGTCGCTAACATCAATAGTGCTCAAAATATAGGAGAATTTGGAAAATCAATATATATTTAGATCCGATTTGCCACGCCCCCAGTGGGCGGGGATATATAGTTTTTTCTTCGGTTTTTATAGAATCGTAACATTAACTTACGTGCCGAATTTCAGCATTCTAGCTTTACAACTTTACAAGATACAGTTTTACCCGATTTGCCACGCCCCCAATGGGCGTAGATATATCCGCCATATCTTTTTGATCTTGGGTGATCAACACGAATCTACATTCCAAATTTCATGTAGTAGTAATATGATTTCTGGCATACAGGAAAATGCATTTTCCGATTTGCCACGCCCCTAGTGGGCGTATATGGAAAATTTTTACACTTTATAAATCGGACACATATACGAGTATATGTTCCAAGTTTCAAGTCTCTAGCTTCAATAGCCGCGAAAAAAATTGCATTCATACGGACAGACGGACGGACAGCAAGACGGACATTGCACAAAACCAATATATTCATATCACTTCGTGAATGAATATAAAAATACGAGGCAGTGGGAGACCAAGTTGCGCAATTGTATGAATATATCGTATAGAGTTTCGAAGGTATTTGTGCAGGCTTTTAGTAGTATATGTAGTCGGTAGCGCCCGACATATACATATGTATGTACATGGGCTGACAGCTTATTTCTACCAGCATCTTCAAAAAATTTCTACATCTATAAAACCTAAACTTAAAGAAATGCATTTTACGAAATGACACTAAGCTCAACTATTGAGCAGTGGGAACTTTTCTCAGCCACCTTAAAGCACACTTCGTAACAAAATTGGTGGACTAAGTGATTCCACAATCCAAAGTATATATGGATCAGTGTTGCCAAATCAGCTGTTTTCCCGTCAAATCTGGCTTTTTTGAAAATCGAATTGCGGCAAAAATTCAAAAACAACAGGCAGCGGGAATTCTGGCTTTTTTTTTTAAATAATTTGATTTTTTTCCGCTTTTTTATTTAATGAGCAATTTATCATCATTTTAGCGATTAATCGTATGTACAATGATGTGTTGTTCATTGCAGTTGAATTACAGCCAAATAGTTCAGTAGTTAAAATTTCAATTAACGAACTGATCGATAATAGAGTGAAACTAACTGAACTAGAATATGATTTGTTAAACTGAAATAACGTTCAAAAAGTTCAATTGATCTTATTGTGAACAATATTATCAAACTCTGTGATTCTGTGGAAACAAAACGTAATAATGACAAATGTATATAAGAAAAAGAGACAGGGTGTGTGGCTTAACAGCCCAGAATTCAAAAGCCCAGAACTCAAATGCAGTATAGCTGCCCACAGCTGACATGCCACTTCCACTGGACAACAATGGAGCTGCAGACGCTGAAGTGCTAATAGCAACATATGCAGATGACACTGCCATCCTGTCGCGATCTCACTCTGCACAAGAAGCTACCGAAAATCTCCAGAGGTACCTGAACGCATTTGGGTGTTGGGCAAAGCGGTGGCGCATAACCATCAATTCACAAAAGCCAGCACACATAAGCTTCACAACTAGAAGAGGAGCCTGCCCGGGTGTAACTCTAGGAGAACGAATACCGAATGTCAGCGAAGTCAAATATCTCGGTGTTATTCTAGACAGAAAACTGACCTATAGAGCACACATCAAGCAGACAGTCAACAAAGCTAAGACTAAGCTCCAAAAACTGGATTGGATGCTGAGACCCTCCAGCAAGCAATCGCTAAGCAGCAAAGTAAAAATTTATAATGCCATCGTCATCCCAACACTGACATACGCTATCCCCATTTGGGGCACTGCTGCGAAGACTCACATCAAAAAAGTGCAAGTCCTACAAATCCAGGCCATACGGCGATTCACTGGTGCCATCTGGTGCGTTCGCAACTCGGTGCTGCACAGCGACTTAAAATTGCCAACAATTGCTTAATTAATTGGACGCCACTCCTCAAGGTACGTGGACAGGCTTCTTGCGCACCCAAACCGACTAGCAGCAGACCTGGCACACAACACCAATAGGCAAAGGCTTAAAATGCTGCACCCTCTGGACGACAGAACTATATAAATAATGTAAATAATTAGATGATTAGATATTTAGATAAGATGTAAATACTGGCTTCTGGCCCACATATAAATTAAGGTTTAGCGATGACTGCGCTATAGAGTCTTAGACAATAAGCTGCAATAAAAGAAAAAAAAAAACAAGTAAGAGGGCTCTAGTCGAGACTGCTCGACTAGGAGATACCCTGAACCCTGCAAAGTACTGGTTCCAATCATTCTACACTTCTTTCATGCACATATACAAAAACACATACACAAAAAAACACATACACATACGCATGCATCCATACGAACGCATAAACTGCTAACTGCGCAGTTACTGCGCTTGGGCTGCCGTGTGGGCTATATTATGAAAATTTGTTTGTTGAATAAATCTTTTTGTAGTAGGACTATCTTCATCAAATTTTCAAACCGTAATAATAACATTTAAATGTGTGTATATGCCAAAGCACAAGTCTCTAGTACTTGATATACGTTTTTTTCAAATTTGGGGCGAAGGGGGCGTGGCATCCAAAATCTGTAAATGACAAAATCTTTGTATTCATCACATTAATCTACACAGTAAATCTGAAGTCTCTAGCTCTAACAGTATTCAAACTAGGCTTTAAAAACAAAGTCAGATTTTCGATTGTTATCGATAAAAAGGAAATGGGATGAGTTATCGAAAAAATATGATAAACTCGTACTGCGTATGGTATACACGAGTATACATGTAAAATTTCAAGTCTCTAGCACTTGTAGTTTAGGAGATCTCTGCGTTAGTACGGACGGACGGACAGACGGACATGGCTAGATCAACTCAGCTCGTCATCCTGATCAAGAATATATATACTTTATGGGGTCTGCCACGCCTCCTTCTGCCTGTTACATACATTTTCACAAAAACATTATACCCTGATTTCCCATTTTCAATGGGTTCAGGGTATAATAAAAAAACAAAACAAACAAAAAGTATAGCTGCCAAGTTAAGTTATTTGCGAGCCCATGCTACTACTAACAAGTAATAGTGCTCGACTAGGGATACCCTGAACCCTGCAAAGTACTGATATTCTAATCATTCTACGCTTCTTTTATGCACATATAAACAAGTAAGAGGGCTCTAGTCGAGACTGCTCGACTAGGAGATACCCTGAACCCTGCAAAGTACTGATTCCAATCATTCTACACTTCTTTCATGCACATATACAAAAACACATACACACACCCGTACGCATGCATCCATACGAACGCATAAACAATTGCTCTGCTAACTGCGCAGTTACTGCGCTTGGGCTGCCGTGTGGGCTATATTATGAAAATTTGTTTGTTGAATAAATCTTTTTGTAGTGGGACTATCCTCATCAAATTTTCAGAACGTGATAATAACATTCAAATGTGTGTATATGCCTAAGCACAAGTCTCTAGTACTTGATATACGTTTTTTTTTAATTTAGGGCGAAGAGGGCGTGGCATTCAAAATCTGTAAATGACAAAATCTTTGTATTCATCACATTAATCTACACAGTAAATCTGAAGTCTCTAGCTCTAACAGTATTCAAACTAGGCTTTAAAAACAAAGTCAGATTTTCGATTGTTATCGATAAAAAGGAAATGGGATGAGTTATCGAAAAAATATGATAAATTCGTACTGCGTATGGTATATACGATTATACATGTAAAATTTCAAGTCTCTAGCACTTGTAGTTTAGGAGATCTCTGCGTTAGTACGGACGGACGGACGGACGGACGGACGGACGGACGGACAGACGGACATGGCTAGATCAACTCAGCTCGTCATACTGATCAAGAATATATATACTTTATGGGGTCTGCCACGCCTCCTTCTGCCTGTTACATACATTTTCACAAAAACATTATACCCTGATTTCCCATTTTCAATGGGTTCAGGGTATAAAAACACATGCACACACCCATACGCATGCATTCACACGAAGGCATAAACATGCGCTCTGTTAACTACGCAGTTACCAGCAACTGGGCTGCCGTTTTGGCTATATTATGAGAAATTATTTGTTGAAAAAATCTTTTTGATTTGATCTGATTTCCCATTTTCAATGGATTCAGGGTATACAAATCATCAAAATGCTAAGGATTTAAATATGATTTGGACTATAGAAGCACACTATAAAGATAATGATTGTCACAAATTGGATGAAATACTGAGCTAATTGTTAAAATAAAGCCATTAAAGCAAAGCAAAAGCCATCAGTTTTTTTTTTTCAGATTTTTTTTACAAAGTTTCAGTTTTTTTAAAAGTATCTTCCCACTAAAAGCAGCTTTTTTTGCTCAAGAAAAGTTGGCAACACTGATATGGATATATGTATGTACATACATACATATGTATATATTGTATGCACATACAGAAATACATGGATTAATAAGGTTTTCTTCTTGCTACTATGTAGCTTTACTACATTGAATCTCATAATTCCGATCATTAGCTTATAGTGTATGTCTGTGCTCTCTTAATTTTTTGCAACATTCACTCACTCGATTCCATTGTTCACTGAACTCTGAAAACATTTTTTGTACAGTGGGGTAAGCGTTCTTGGCACGAAAGCCGTTACGTTTAATTTACTCATTTATTAACATGTATGAAAATACACACATACGCATGCATTTGTGTGAATATGTATGCATACGTTTGTGTGTGAGTGCCGCAATATTCCCAGAAAGGTGACTCATTGTAACCACATGGACTGTACAACGCTACAACCGTCGCAGTGCTCTCCATACATACATACATACATATGCATACATACATATGTATGTACATAAAGTCAAGTGGGCAATTGCCAATCTAAGAGCTTAATGCTTATACACATGTACATATGTACATACAAAGTACAGTTAAAGTGGCCTAACTAGAACCTGGCTAAAAATGTTTGATAAAATTTTTAGATATTGCAGTGCAAAAATTTAATTTAAATTTGATCATTACATTAATAGAAAGATTTAATAATATTTCTCAAGCAATATTAACAACAAGCAATATATAGATTTTTAATTATCATACAATTATGTTTAGATATTCTAAATGCTTTTTTATTTATTTATTAAAGTTGAATTTATGTTGAAACTTAAAATGAAATGGTAACAGTTTGTGAAGTTTTGGTTCGTGTTAATTACTTTTCACTGTGAAAATACATTCATACATGTATATACATACATACATACGCATGAACGACTTAATGAATTGTACGTATGTATGTACATACATATGTACATATTGTATCTATATACATATGTACATATGTATTTATATACAAAAAACGTGTTATTGACAGCATTTTGTGGCTGCATTGATTGACATGCTCGCTGCAATAATAAAAAGAAGAAGAGTAAGCACGATATTGCTAAACTGTGATTTCCTTCACTGTATTTATGACTACACAATATTTAAACGAATAACGCCTTTCGCGGTAATTTAAGGCATTTGTGTACACAAGTACTTTGTTAAGATTCGTAAACAAATCACGTACAACAACAAACCGCAGCAAAACAACGCAACGCAGCGCAGTGCAGCAGCATCGCGTGGCGCTGCAAAAATGGATTCCAAAAGCGAAGCTTTCTGAATGGCGCGCAGTGAAACACACACACACACAAATATGCATATGCACACAAATGAATACATACAAGCAGATGTATGTATCAATGTATATATGTACTTATGTATACATATACATATGTATGTATGTATTTACGTAACGCTGCGTTGCTGGCTGCGTCGGCGTTCTTCGATTGTGAGCGTTTCCTTCGGGCACTCTTTCGCTGAACAGACACTTTGATTTGTTCATTACTTGTGCGACTCTTTTGTAATATATGTACATATATACATATGTACATATATAACTGATTTGCACACACAGACATACATACATGTACTACTATACCTAAGTATACATACATACATCACTAAGTTTGTAAATATACATACATATGTATGTATGTATATACATATGTACATGAATACTTACATGAATGCAAATAAATTTTGATTGTTGCATTTCACTGCAAAGGGTACTCAATCTTCGCTTTTATAATCTTAGCCTCATTTCTTATGGTATGTTCTACTTCGCATTCATTAGCCGTATTCGTGCCAGTGCGCTTTGCAGTATTCGTTCAACGTCCGACGATGTCGTCATCCGCCGGTCCATTTTCCGTGCATATGTAACGTGTCGCCGCCGTCTATCCATTCTCTGTTTTCGTCTCGCCTTCTACTATTTATTGTGGCTCTTGGTATACTCTGAACCCATTGATAATGGGAAATCAGCGTAAAATTTTTTTGAAACTGTATGTCACAGACAGAAGAAGGCGTGGCAGATCCCATAAAGAATATATATATATTCTTGATCAGGGTGACCAGCTGAGTTGATCTAGCCATATCCGTCTGTCTGTCCGTATGAACGTCGAGATCTTAGAAGATATAAGCGCTAGAAACTGAAATTTTACAGATATAGTCGTGTTAACCTTACGCAGTACAAGTTTATCATATTTTTTCGAAAACTCATTCCATTTATTTTTTTTATCGATTTTAATCGAAAATTTGATTTCGTTTTTAAAGACAGATTTACTATGTAGATTTTTGTGGTGAATACAAAGATTTTGTAATTTTTGGATTTTGAATATCAGATCCTCTTCGTCCCGAATTTGAAACACGTAAATAAAATACTAGAGACTTGTGCTTTAGCAAATACACCCATTTGAATGATATTATCACGTTCAGAAAGTTTTATGAAGATAGTCCAGCTAAAAGTGGATTTATTCAACAAAAGAGGTTCTCATAATATAGCCCATACTGCAGCCCAAGCGCAAGTGCTTATGCGTTCAGCTCTTTGCAGAGTTCAGGGCATCTCCTAGTCGAACAGTCTGAACTACAGATTTCTTACTTGTTTATTTTTGGTTAAAAAATAAACAAGTAAAAAAGCTCTAGTCGAGACTGTTCGACTACGAGATCCCCTTCCAAGAACTAATAATTCAATAATTCGTTACTTCATTGGGCTGGGCTGCTGTGGGAACTTATTTGTTTAATAACTTATTTTGTAGACGAACAATCTTGATAAAACTTCTAGACCGTGATAACAACATTAAAATGTATGTGTATGTGTATGTGTGTATGTGCCAACGCACAAGTCTCTAGTACCTAAAATATGGTTTTTGCAACCTTATAGGGTGTTTTGAGGGATGGGGGGTGAAATATGACAAAAGCCGAAACTCCTAAAAATCCATATGAATCTACATTTAAAATGTAGAGACTCTAAAGATGTAGGAAATATAATTTTTTCACTGGTTTTAGATAAGGTTTTTAATCGATAACAAAATAACGGGAGTAGTTATCGATTTTTAGAAACAAACTTGATAAGCGCGCTCTATATGCAGACCTACGAAAATTCAATTCAATTCATAATTTCAAGTCTCTAGCTCTTATATCTTCTGAGATCGACGCGTTCATACATACGGACAGACGGACTGCCACGCCTCCTTCTGCCTGTTACATACATTTTAACAGATCCATTATACCCTGATTTCCCATTTTCAATTGGTTCAGGGTATAAAAAAAAACAGCGACAGTTCCGGCCGGCATTTTTAACAGCGACTGCGAGTAAGACTCAGCAACTGCAAACCGCGATTGACTCACAATATACATATACATATGTATGTATTATGTACATTCATATATATCATATATATGTGTGTGGGTATGCTAGTATGTACATTTGCAGGTTTTTGAACTTGTACACATACACTCACGCACACACAAAAGCACACACAGCATACGCTGACACGAGTAGCGTCTGCGGCAGCGCATTGTCGTGCAGTTTGCGTGCGTTCGCTTTTTGTTGCTTTTTATACCCTGAACCCATTCAAATTGGGAAATCAGGGTATAATGTTTTTGTGAAAATGTACGTAACAGGCAGAAAAGGGCGTGGCAGACCCCAAAAAGTATATATATTCTTGATCAGGATGACGAGCTGAGTTGATCTAGCTATGTCCGTCTGCCCGTCCGTCCGTCCGTATGAACGCAGAGATCTCCTAAACTACAAGTGCTAGAGACTTGAAATTTTACATGCACACTCGTGTATACTCGTGTAGCTTATCATATTTTTTCGATAACTCATTCCATTTCTTTTTTATCGATAATAATCGAAAATCGGACTTTGTTTTTTAAGCCTAATTTGAATACTGTTAGACCTAGAGATTTCAGATTTACTGTGTAGAATTATGTGATGAAGACAAAGATTTTGTCGTTTACAGATTTTGGATACCACGCCCCCTTCGTCCCAAATTTGAAAAAAAAACGTATATCAAGTACTAGAAACCTGTGCTTTGGAATATACACACATTTGAATGTTATTATCACGTTCTAAAAGTTTGATGAAGATAGTCCCACTACAAAAAGATTTATTCAACAAATAAATTCTCATAATATAGCCCACACGGCAGCCCAAGCGCAGTAACTGGTAACTGCGTAGTTAGCAGAGCGCGTGCTTATGCGTTTGTATGGATGCATGCGTATGGGTGTAGAATGATTGAAATATCAGTACTTTATAGGGTTCAGGGTATCTCCTAGTCAAGCAGTCGCGACTAAAGCCCTCTTAGTTAGTTCCCTCTCTGTTAGTTCCCTTTTATTTTGATTTCGTTTGCGTTGAATTTGTACAGACATACATATATATGTTTGTATGTACATATGGCTTTTTCCTCTCTCGCTCTCGGTGGCCCGCTGTCGATTTATTTTCCTTTTTTGTTGTTTTTACCTTTTCTGTTGAACATATTTGAAATGCTTTTGCTCTTACTTCTTACGCTAGCTTTAGTTTTTTGTTATCTTTGCCGATGCGCTACTTCCTCTGCCGTTAATGTTGTCGCAGCGCAGTCGCAGTTGCATCGATGGTCTCTCTCGACAACAAAATGGATTTGTTTGTTTGCAAGATACACAGTCAACGTATGCACATACACATGTATGTATGTGCATACATATACACATACATACATACATATATACATATGTACATATGCAAAGGCGCAAACGACATGATTTGTTGGTTGGCAGCGGCTGTGACTGTGACTGGATCTGAGGACACGATCGACGCCGAAACCGAAGCTTTGAAAGGCCCTGAGCACATTATAAAAACGTCCCTGAAATCCACACACACTCAACTGCCAATTAATTAAAATGCATAAATTATTGCCGTACGCCCCTGTCCCTGCCCGCTGTGGCTTTCCGCTTATTTGTTGTCGCTTTTTATGGCGCCGTTTCATTAGTTCCGCGAGTTCCTGTTAGTTCCCATTGCCCTTCACAACTCGGCGTTCGCTTTTCGGCTCTGCCGACGCCCAAAAGCAGACAACGAAAAGCACGTCGTGCTTACCAAATGTAAGTGCACTGCGCACGTGTGTGTGAGTGTATCCATGTGTGTGTGTGTGTGTCTGCGCATATATATATATATACATATATTGCATGAAGCTTTAGTTGACGCTTATTCAAAACATAGATGGCGCCACAGTAACTTTCTTAGCGCGAAACTGAATGCTCGCCCTTCCTTTTCCATAAGAATTAAGACTGTTTACACATCGGTTTAAAGACGCGATAATGTATATATATTTCTGATAACGCGTCGAGTAGACCAACTTTGTCAGCTTGTCTGGGTCGGAACTGGTTCACAACCGGTTCGCTTCAGCATTGGCTATTCCTGCTCAATGGCTCATCATTTGCTATAAATTTACCTCGAATTGCTGCCGGCTGTCTCTTTAGCCGCCGCCCGGAGAAAAAGCGGAGCGAGCGTTAGCGGGAGAGGAAGAAAACACTTAATTTTTTGACAATACAATTAATGTTTATTTTTGTGCATTTTAATTTGCCAACATTAATTGCAAGTTTATTGAGCCGCCGCCGTCGCCGCCGTCGCTTGAGCCAATGTTGAGCCAATGAACCGGACTCGTTAGCCTTGAGCCGGGCGTAACAAAAGATCAAATGATGCTGCTCATCTGTTGGTAGTTAGGTTGGGTAAGTTGATTAGGATTTGGCTGTCAGCGTCATAGCCATTAGCATAATGAAGGCAGAGTTGGCTAGCAAGTTGAAGTGGACTCCGAGACCCTCCCAGTAATAGTCAAACATGACGGATCCGTAACGTGCTCCGAAGGCGATGGCCGCCATACCCCCATAGACGTTGCTCGACTGATTGACACCCAGGAAGAGTAGCGACACCACATTGCCGAGCAGCGTCAGATCCTTGAGCGTCACCGTTGAGTTGTCCTCGACGTCGCACCACTTAGACACCACATCGAAGGTGAGCGGCACCAAGAAGCAACCGTGTGCCATGGCCAAGTGGGGGCTCGAGGATTTCAAGTAGAGCTCAATGTTGGTTAATGGCAGCGGAACCAGCTCCATAATACCAGAAGATATCTGACGCAATCGATTGCACTCATCGTCGTCATTGTTCGCCGCCCGCACCACGCCCAGCAGCCCATGGACCAGACTCAACGCCGCCGCCGCATATCCATAGGGCGTCTGCAGTGGATGCAGCGTATACATTGCATAGCCGGAGCTGACCACCAGCAAACTGTTGAACAGCGCGTCCATGAACAGCATATTTGTCTGGGTCTTCTTCGTTCGTTTCTATTACCGATTGCGATCCCGATTCCGATTTCTACTCTAATCCTGACCCTAGATCTTATCCGCTCTAATCTGGCTATCGCAGTTCCACTTCTTGATGTACACAAGATCAAACGCTATTGCTGTTGTTGTTATTGTTGATGATGACGCTGATGTTCCTGTTGTTGTGTTAGTTGTTGTTGTGGTTGTTATTGTTGTTGTTGCTCTTCGTGCGACAATTGGTTCATTCCAACAGCGTGGTCTGAACTGTCCTTGTGTGGTTTGTCCTTTTGCTAATTTTTTTTCCAACTGATCTTCGCTTCCGTCTCCTGCGCAGTTGATTTTTTTATTTGGACTGTTCGGTGAACGAGCACGGCAAATTTTGTGTTATTGAAAATTTTTCAGCCACATGTTTGACTGTTGTGACAGCTTTATCAAAGCTTTCTATATCTCTCTCTTCCTCCCTTGATAATCTCATTTCTCTCTACCTCTCTGAAAAATCATTGTCAACTTATTTTGCATATCAAACACAAGCAGCAATGTCCCATTGGGCGCTCTAGTCGAGCGTATCCGACTGGCAAATGTTTTGCCTAGACTTCCACTGTTTTCAGTCATATGACAAATACAAAGTTTGTTTAACTTATAGAACTTGGATACCACGGCCCCTTCGCCCTAAATTAAAAAAAAAAACGTATATCAAGTGCTAGAGATTTGTGATTTGGCAAATATACACATTTGAATGTTTTTATCACGTTCTAAAAGTTTGATGAAGATAGTCCCAGTACAAAAGGATTTACTAAACAAACAAGTTCTCATAATATAGCCTACACGGCAGCCCAAGCGCAGAACGCGTGCTTATGCGTGCGTGTGGATGCATGCGCATGTATGTGTACATGTGTTTTTGTATGTGTGTATAAAAGAAGCGTAGAATAATTGGAGCATCAGCTCTTTGAAGGGTTCAGGTGATCTCCTAGTCTAGCAGTCTCGACTATAGAATTCTTACTTGTTTATCGTAGTTCCGTGTATTGGCGCATTCCGAGTTTGTATTAAAAAATCGATAACTGTATCAGGTTTTGTAGTTATTGATTAAAAACTTTATCGAAAGTCAGCTAAAAAATTATATATCCTATAGAATTTCGAGTTTTTGTTTATTTTACACGCACCCTCAATATCCGTCCCCTTCCCTCAGAATTTGTAAAAAGCGAATTTCAAATACTAGAGCCTTGTGCTTTAGCAAATACACACATTTTAATGTTATTATCATGGTCTGAAAGTTTCATGAAAATAGTCTATCTACAAGAAAAGTTATTAAACAATAAAGTTCTCATAGTAAGCCCACACTGCAACCCATGCCTGCTTATACGTGCGTGCGAATGAGTGTATGTGTGTGTGCATGTTTTGTTTCCTTAACAAGCAGAAAAAAAGCGAAGAATTACTGAAATTGAAAAATTGAAATTCTCGAAAGGTTCAGGGGATCTCGTAGTCGAGCAGTCTTGACTAGAGCTTTCTTACTTGTTTTCTCATTGCTTTCCACCTGAGTTGGAGGTAATGGAAATTAGACAGAATCTTATATGGCATACGTTTTCTTCTTTGGCCACTCTGGTTTAGGGCTTCGCATTTGGCTGCACTCTCTGCTGGCGAATGGCGAATAGCCATTGGACAATGTCTCCGTAGACTTAATACAGACATCCACCTGCAACCGATTCAAAGACGACGAAGACGAACAGCTGGCAAAATGCTGCCCTCGCCATTAATGCAACCCAAAGACCCAAGCCCAAAGTGCAAACGCAAAAGCAAAACGCAAACAGAATCAGCCCAGTACAAGCGCAGGCTTAATTATTAATTTAAATCGCACCGCTTAATGATAAAAAAAAAAATCAACAACAACAACAATAAACACTGAAACGTGCCGTTGAGCATTTGAGTCGTTTAGCAGATGAGCATTGAGTATGTCCAAGCTCAGGACTTGCCCCAGTCACAGACCTAGTCCCAGTCAAAGTCAAAGCCAGTACAAATAGACTTTTTGACCAGTAGCGGACCTCGGTTAGAATTCGTGCCCAAAACGGGGCAGCATTGAAGAGCGGGTCAACAATAATATATACGTGCTCGAGTTAGCAAATTGCTGTAGAATAATTTGATTTTTGTTATACCCTGAACCCATTGAAAATGGGAAATCAGGGTATAATGGTTTTGTTAAAAGTATGTAACAGCCAGAAGGAGGCGTGGCACAACCCATGAAGTATATAACTTCTTGATCAGGTATATAATTTTTTCACTGGTTTTCGATAAGGTTTTTAATCGACAAAAAAAAATAACGGGAGCAGTTATGGATTTTTGAAAACAAACTTGATTTGCGCGCTAGATATACGGACCCATGGAAAAAAATTTCAAGTCTCTAGCGCTTATATATTCTGAGATCGACGCGTTCATACATACGGACAGACAGACGGACAGAGCTAAATCGACTCAACTCGTCGCCCTAATCAAGAATATATATACTTTATGGGGTCTGCCACGCCTCCTTCTTCCTGTTACATACTTTTGATTAAACCATTATATCCTGATTTCTCATTTTCAAAGTGCTCCGGGTATAAAAATAAATGTGATGAGTTATTGAAAAAATATGATAAACTTGTTAACATTCAAATGTGTGTATATGCCAAACCACAAGTCTCTAGTAGTTATACGTTTTTTTTCAAATTTGGGGTGAAGGGGGCGTGGTATTAAAAATCTGTAAATTACAAAATCTTTGTATCCATCACATAAATCTACACAATAAATCTGAAGTCTCTAGGACTAACAGTATTCAAACTAGGCTTGAAAAACAAAGTCAGATTTTCGATTATTATCGATAAAAAAGAAATGGAATGAGTTATCGAAAAAATATGATAAACTCGTACTGCGTATGGTATACACGAGGCACTTGTAGTGACAATCCTATAAAAATCGATCCACAAATTATTTATATACGCCTTCTAGATGCGGATCTGACTATATAGGGAATTATACAAATCCTTATATATCATTGTTGATGCTAGAGACTTGAAACTTGGAATCTATACTTGATTTGACAACCAACGACCAAAAAAATATGGTGGCTATATCTACACCCATTGAGGGCGTGGTAAACCGTAAAAGTTTAAATCCCCTTAAGTATTAAAGCTAGAAACTTTAAATTGGAGTTGAGCTACTGAAAAACTTCTCTATCGATAACTCAAAACTAATTTTAACGGCTCTTTGGAGCGTGGCATACTTAAAGATACCCTGTAATTTTCGCATCTTTTTTAGCGTAAGCTAAGTTTGCACTTACATTATCTAAAAGGCCCTCTAAGGACTGATCAAAAATTCTATGTTACCGCCCACTAGGGGCGTGGAAAATGGATCTGAGTATATAGCGTTTTCCACAAATTCTTCTATATTTTGGAGATTTGGAGCAAATACTCAGATTGACAGTTCAAAATCAATTAGATATACATCTGTCAAAACCTCTAAAGAATTCTGGATGTCATTGAAAACCAAGTTTGCAAAGGATGTTTGTGACAGTACAGTGCGTAATACTTTGCATCGGCATAATTTGCATTGCCGAGTTGCCCAGAAAAAGCTGTATATTAGCCCTAAGAACAAGGCATTCAGAGTAAAATTCGTAAAAGAGTATTTGCTAAAAACAGATAATTTTTTGAATCATGTTAGTTGGTTGCATATCATATTAAAAATTTGTTATACCATGAACCCATTGCAAATGGGAAATCAGGGTATAATGGTTTGGTTGGAAGGCGTGGCAGACCCCATAAAGTATATATATTCTTGATCAGGGCGACGAGCTGAGTCGAATCAGCCTTGTCTGGCTGTCTGTCCGTCTGTCCGTATGTATGAACGCATCGATCTCAGAAGATATAAGAGCTAGAGACTTGAACTTTTTTTCGGAGGTCCGTATATTGAGCGCGCACATCAAGTTTGTTTCCAAAAATCGATAATTGCTCCCGTTATTTTGTTATCGATTAAAAAGCTTATCGAAAACCAGTGAAAAAATTATATTTCCTACATCTTTAAAGCTACAGTCTCTACATTTCAAATGTAGATTCATATGGATTTTTAAAAGTTTCGGTTTTTGTCATTTTTTACCCCCATTTCCCATTTTCAATTGGTTCAGGGTATAAAAACACATTGAAATAAATAAAAAGTTTTGTCCGATTTGGCGTTGGAGCCACTGCACATATATCTAGCAGCGTTTGGGTAGTGAATAAGTACTTGCTATATCTTGTCGGTATCGTCTGACTACAACGCTCTTACTTGCTTTTAATAAAAGTTTATAATGCAAAATAAAATATTGATTTTGAATTAAAGTATTCAATATAAATATATTTGACACGGTTTAGGTAAGGCTTAGATACGTAAGTAAGTAAGCAAAGTACACAAAATGCAGGGTAAGTTCTAAATGTGCGCCACTTTGTAGCTTGATTCGCAGTTCTGCTTGACTAAAGAGTCAACGGTTGAGGCAGGCCAGGGTAGGCTTGCAAAAACGTTAAACTAGATGAAAATTAAGTAATTTAGCTATGGATGCGCACCTGTTGATGCGCACCTGCAACTGCGGCCCTGTGTCTTCGCCAGTGCCTACTTCTGGGCTTATCCTATAGCGTGACAAAAGTTATTGCTCGAATGCGTCCCTAGACAATTTCTGCAGTCGCGTCGCATTGCATCGCATCGCGTCGCGTCGCGTCACGTCGCAAAGTCCGCAACCGTAAAAATATGAAATATGCCGCGCGCGCGTTTGCGACTTTAGCAAGTGCAACGTTTGAAAGTGGACCCAAGTGCAGACACTTCATTCCAATTCATATTTAATCAGGTTTTAGTTGAGGCTATGGGTGTGAGTTCTGGTTCAGCTCATTTCAATTCAGTTTAGTCCAGCTCGGATGCCATTCATTTTGGCTCGTTCGGTTTAAGATGGGGCTGGCTGGCTCTTCAGACCGTGCTTACCAGACTTAACACTTGCATTACGAGGGCAAGCCAAGGTGCTCGCTGTGCTGTTGTTGTTGTTGTGGTTGAGCGAGCAGTACTGGGTGAAGATTCTCTAAAGCCAGCTGCCCGCAGTTATGGTCAGAACGTGTCTCCAGTTAAAATGGGCTTTACCCAGCTGACTAGAACTTCAAGTCGGTTTCGGTTCAGGTTCAGTCTCTGGTTCACTTTTGATTTTCAGATCGATGGCATGGCGCGTGTTGCTGTGTGGCACCACTTGATTTATGGCGCTGCCATTGAGGTAAAAAGCGCAGCCGCCTAGCAAAAACTGGCGCCAAGGTCTGACACACGCACACACCTGAGCTCACCTGTTTTTTTTTTTTTTCCAAAAGTTAATCAGCGGCATTTGCATGCAGCTCAACGAATGTGCTCAAAAAGTTTAATGAGCTAAAAACTGCGTGGACAAATATTTTCCGGCTGTGCGCACAAAAAGTGCGTGAGCGATGCCCCAGTACATACATATGTACATATATACACACAAAAAGTATATATATACATACATATAGTTCAGTATATACATATGTACATTGAACTCGACAGGCGCTGCTTTAAATGCGCACCAGAAACCCTACGCACTTCATAAATTATTTAACAGCGTTCCTCCGCAAATCGTACAGAGGACGGAAGACGGAAGACGGACAATGCTTTGCTCTGTGGCTCAGAGGAAGGGAAGCAATATTAATTGCCAGCACAACAAGGCCCACTGTGGCTGTTGGGGGAGGGCCGGGACGAGTCGCGTCGGTAAAAAAATGTGCGAATTTTTGACAACTGCAAGCCAAAAATTGTCAACGGCCAGTGGGGAGACAGAAGTGTGGAGGGGGGAGGAAACAACTGTGCGTGTCATGTAGCGACATAGCGAAAGACATGATACGGCTTTGACTTTGCCTACCGCTGATTTATGGGCTAGAATTCGAATTCGAGTTGAAGTTCGAGTTTGCCTAGCTTAGATTCATGGGAAATGTAGTTGTGGCGATCTAGGCGTTGCGACGCCGTGGCTCAGTCATGAACTAATCAATGACGCAGCCGGCGTTTCACAGAATTTCACACTTTCGACTTCCGCCACAATCCAGAACTGTTCGCAGAACTCGGGCACTTGTAAGGCCATTATTATGCGGGCTCGTTCACAATCTCCGATTCGCCTCTGAAGAAAGAAACGGCGCTTCTGGATAACAATAATAATAATAATACTTAAAATACTTACAAATCATAAATGCGAGCATAAATAAATCATAAAAAGTCCGCTAGCCGACAAGGTAATCAAACAAATGAAAAGCTATATAGTGAGTATGTACTCATGCTACATATTTCAATTAAATAGAACACAAGTTCATGATGCTTAATTTTTCATCACCCGCTTCCGAGTAATAAGCTATACTAATGTAAATTTAAAGATATGTTATAATACAACTATCCATATATGCCCGTCTATAGATGTTTATTTCTTATATTTTGTTGAATAGTTTTTGATATCATAAAAAAAAGTATAGGAGAAAGTGCTCTAGTCGAAATACTTCGTTCCTGCCAAGAGCTGAGACTACAATCATACACACATACATACATCATAATTTTGCTCCAAATGCGCTTTCCTAATTAAATTTTCTGTATTTATTGATGTCTTTTAGATGTGGATAATTTCGAAAGCAGAAGTTTCTAGTATCTGAAATTGTTTGTGTTTTTATACCTTGAACCCATTGAAAATGGGAAATCAGGGTATAATGGTTTTGTTAAATTGTGTAACAGACAAAATGAAGCGTGGCAGACCACATAAAGTATATATATTCTTGATCAGGGCGACGATTTAAGTCGATTTAGCCCTGTTCGTCTTGCTGTCCGTCCATATGTCCGTGTGTATCAGGGTATTATAAGGAACCCGACTTAAATGTCGTTTTTGCCCTCCTTGCCTTGTTATCAAAGTACAGTAGAGTGCAACAGCTACTCTACTCAGTGAAGCATCCACGTTGAGTTTCTTATGAAAATTTATATAAGGCACATATCTAAGTATTTGATATATCAGACGATGCATAGCCTAGACGATAAAGTCGTAAGATCTCTCTGGGTTCCAATGATGTATCTATTGAAAATGCGAATTCAGTGTTCAAATGTTTTGATGCAATAGACGGAAAGAGGCGTGGCTCATACTTCATATGTAAATATATCCTTGTTCGGACAAAGCAGCCAGGCGGTACTCTGAACCCATTGAAAATGGGAAATCAGGGTATAGTTTTTTTTATACCCTGAACCCATTGAAAATGGGAAATCAGGGTATAATGTTTTTGTGAAAATGTATGTAACAAGCATACATATATATATACATATATATATGCATATATTCTTGATCAGGATGACGAGCTGAGTTGATCTAGCCATGTCTGTCTGTCCGTCCGTCCGTCCGTCTGTCCGTCCGTATTTATTTACAGATTGTGGATGCCACGCCCCCTTCGCCCCAAATTTGACAAAAAACGTATATGAAGTACTAGAGACTTGTGCTTTGGCATATACACACATTTGAATGTTATTATCACGTTCTGAATTTTGAATTCTGAATTTGATGAAGATAGTCACACTACAAAAAGATTTATTCAACAAACAAATTTTCATAATATAGCCCACACGGCAGCCCAAGCGCAGTAACTGCGCAGTTAGCAGAGCAATTGTTTATGCGTTCGTATGGATGCATGCGTACGGGTGTGTGTATGTGTTTTTGTATATGTGCATGAAAGAAGTGTAGAATGATTGGAATCAGTACTTTGCAGGGTTCAGGGTATCTCCTAGTCGAACAGTCTCGACTAGAGCCCTTTTACTTGTTTTATATTCATTCACGAAGTGATATGAATACACTTGGCTCTCGCTTAACACGGACTCTTTTAGTACGAACTCGGTCTTAAACGGTTACAAATTTGCTCCCATCCCCCTTTTAACACGCTAAAAACCTCGTTCTTACACGAAATAATACTTTTGCCTTATAATGAGTGCTATAAAGAAGCTTTAAAAGCCACCAAACAATCGAAAATTATTGATTTTTCTGATAAGGAGCCACCAAAAAAGAAAACATGTTGAAACAAACTGGCTTAAACTATTATATAAATGCCACCAAATGCATTTCAAATGTGATACGAATTGAAACATATGATCTCCTTACTTTTTAACATTTTTAAGTTTCTATAAAGTTTAACATGTTAATTAATTAATTATATGAAGCACCTTTTTTTATTTATTACCAACTTTTAATTTGGAAAATATGAATGCTATGCATTTATTAAAGGCATATACATAATAACTTTTGGTTAATTTTGAACAAATGTATGAAACTTTAATAAAAACGGACCAAACTTGAAAAAAAAAAGAAACAAATTTCTTTTCTGCCAATTATGAATTTTGAGAACGTAACCCCTTATTATATTCATTCACGAAGTGATATGACTATATTCATTCACGAAGTGATATGAATATATTGGTTTTGTGCAATGTCCGTCTTGCTGTCCGTCCGTCTGTCCGTATGAATGCAATTTTTTTCGCGGCTATTGAAGCTAGAGACTTGAAACTTGGAACACATACTCGTATATGTCTGCGATTTATAAAGTGTAAAAATTTTCCATATACGTCCACTAGGGGCGTGGCAAATCGGAAAATGCATTTTCCTGTATGCCAGAAATCATATTAGTTGAAGAGCTAGAGAGCTGAAATTTAAAATGTAGATTAGTGTTGATCACCTAAGATCAAAAAGATATGGCGGATATATCTACTCCCATTGGGGGCGTGGCAAATCGGGTAAAACTGTATCTTATAAAGTTGTAAAGCTAGAATACTGAATTTTGGCACGTAAATTAATGCTACGATTCTATAAAGACCGAAGAAAAAAATATATATCCCCGCCCACTGGGGGCGTGGCAAATCGGATCTAAATATATATTGATTTTCCAAATTCTCCTATATTTTGAGCACTATTGATGTTAGCGACTTGAAATTTGGTATGTATACTCGAGTTGACGACCCAAGATCAATAAGCTATGGCGGATATATCTAAGCCTACAGGAGGCGTGGCAAACCGCAAAAGTGTATATCTCCAACAGTCTTAGAGCTAGAAGCTTAAAATTTGGATAGTTGAGTTACTGATAATCTCTTCTATCGATGACCCAAAAATAATTGTTACGCCTCTTTGAAGGCGTGGCATATCAAAAAATACCCTGTAATTTTTTGAGTCTAAGCGTCCAAATTTTACAGTTACGTAGCCTTCAGCTCATTCTAAGAACTGGCCAAAAATTATGAGTTTACGACCACTGGGGGCGTGGCAAATCGAATTTTAGGCAATAGCGAATTTCATATGCGTATGCCACCTATATATATAAATATGCTTAACAGGCATTAATAATTAGGAAAGAAACATTTTTCAGAAAATAGAAAAATATAAATTAAATTAAAACGAAAAAGTTTTCCGCGGGGTTCGAACCTGCACCTCAATCTACGCACACTGGGGGCGTGCCAAATCGACATTTGCAGCGGCCAAATGCAAAGTTCATATGCGTGTGTCACATATTTACTTACTATTATAAGCATTGATAAGACAAAACGAAACATTTTTAGAAATTTAAACAAGTAAGAAAGCTCTAGTCGAGACTGCTCGACTACGAGATCCCCTGAACCCTTCCAGGAACTAATATTTCAATAATTCGTCGTTCCACTCCTACTTACACACACATACACACATACAAACATACGCACGCACGTATAAACAGGCATGAGCTGCCATGTGGGCTTACATTGGGAACTCAATTGCTTAATATCTTTTTTTGTAGACAGGCAATTTTGATAAAACTTTCAGACTGTGATTATAACATTAAAATGTGTGTGTGTGTGCCAATGCTCAAGTCTCTAGTATTTGAAATACGGGATTTGCAAACTTGTAGGGAAGGGGGTGTTTCGAGGGATGGGGGGTAAAATATGACAAAACCGAAACTCTTAAAAATACATATGAATACACATTTTAAATTTGGAGACTCTATCTTTAAAGGTGTAGAAGATATCATTTTATAACTGATTTTCGATAAGGTTTTTTATCGATAACAAAATAACGGGAGCAGTTATCGATTTTTAGAAATAAACTTGATCTGCGCGTGCTATATATGGACCTACAGCTTCAAATTTCAAGTCTCTAGCTCTTATATCTTCTGAAATCGACGCGTTCAAACATACGGACAGACGGACAGACAGACAGACAGACGGACAGGGCTAAATCGACTCAGCTCGTCGCCCTGATCAAGAATATATATACCTTATGGGGTCTGCCACGCCTCCTTCTGGCTGTTACATACTTTTAACAAAATCATTATACCCTGATTTCCCATTTTCAATGGGTTCAGGGTATAAAAATATAAAATATATTATAATTATATAAAATATATTATGATATATATTTCCCGCGGGGCTCAAACTTGCACCACAAAAGCATGTTTGTCAAATAAATAATAAATTACGCTTAACATCTTCCGGATTCGAACCGCGGAATTCCGCCACAACGTGCACAGTCTCTGCTAACAGCGCCACTGCACTGACTAACACAAAGCTTCACAGCTACAGCACCTATAGTAAACAAAAAGCAAAGTAGCGGCTGAAAATTCAAAAGCAATTTAAAGACAATTCAATCACAATTGAGATTCTTAGAACTACTCGAATACGCATTGGAAATACATACATACACATTTGCACACGCGTAAAATACGCTGGCATGCTGAAATTGTGTGTGCAGACGAATACATACATATGTATGTATGTATGTATGTATGTTTGTATGTATATAAAAGCATTTCTATTATTTTCCCAATAAAAAAACTAATTTTTATAAAGACATTTAAAAAACTTGACATCAGCGAGATTAAAACCCGCGCTATTCCAGCGCAACTTGCAAGCATTTACCATCAACGCCACTGCAATATACGATCAGACTGTAGCTAAAACGAAAAAGCTTCACTTCGAGAGCGTCATCTGACAAAAGTAAGCTAAAGTAACGGCTGGAAATTTCATGAATCAATTCTTAGAATATGCTAGAAGACACGCTTTTATATGTATGTATATACATACATATGCATATGACTGTATGTATGTATATACATATATATGCATATGACTGTATGTATGTATATACATACATATGCATATGACTGTATGCATATGAATGTATGCATAGAATAAACGATCAATGTGTGCATACGTATAGGAAAAACGCTCTGCTCCTCTGCTAGCTTGCTGCTTGCAGGTGCGTTTGCTAATTGGCCAAATATTTTGTTTATTAAATATGATTTACATTTCTATTGAATTTTTTTCATTTCTTAAGAAATACCAGCTCATTCACATTGCTACATTTGCAACTATAATTAAAAGGAGAATTCGGTAAATTTTTGAGCCGACATTCAAAATATAACAAAAATCAAAATTATATAAAATACCCATGCATCTATATGCAAAATTTGGAAAGTCTAGCTCTAAAGATGTACGAGATATAAACGGGAATAGTTCTCTATGATTCCCCAATTTTAATGGGTTCATGGGTTAATGATTACTATTAGCGCTAGAGACTTGAAATTTAAAGTATACTCGGGTTGACAAACCAAAATCAATTAGATATGTAAGGCAGCGTTGGGACTGTGAATGAATATTCCGCAGGCGGTAACGCCCGACTGCAACGTTCTTACTTGTTTTTAAATGTATGTGTATGTATGTATGTATGTATGTATGCGTGGCAGACCCCATAAAATATATACATATAAGTATTCTCGACAAGCTGAGTTGATGTAGCCCTGTTCGTCTGTCTGTCTGTTCGCCCGTCCGTCCGTATCAATCTCAGAAGATATAAGCGCTAGAGACTTGAAATTTCTGAACGTTCTTATATTGAACGCACATATCGAGCCTGTTTCCATAAATCGATAACAACTCCCGTTTTTTTGTTATCGATAAAAAACCTCATTGAAAAGCAGTTATATAATCATATATATATTCCTACATCTTTAGAGCTAGTATCTCCAAATTTGTGATATAAATTCATATGTATTTTAAAGAATTTTGCTGTTTTTTATTTTCTACCCCCAAAATCAACCCCCTTGCCACCAAATTTGCAAAATGCGTATTTCAAATACTAGGGACTTGTGCCTTGACAAGCACACTTATTTTAATGTTTTATAAAGATTGTACGTCTACAAAACAATGTTATTAACAGTATGTAACAGGCAGAAGGAGGCGTGGCAGACCCCATATAATATATATATTCTTGATCAGGGCGACGAACTAAGTTGATTTAGCCCTGTCCGTCTGTCTGTCTGTCCGTATGTATGAACGCGTCGATCTCAGAAGATATAAGAGCTAGAGACTTGAAATTTTTTTTGTAGGTCCGTATATAGAGCGCGCATGTCAAATTTGTTTTTTAAAATCGATACCTGCTCCCGTTATTTTGTTATCGATTAAAAACCTTATCGAAAACCAGTAAAAAATTATACTTAATACACCTTTAGAGCTAGAGTTTCCAAATTTAAAATGTGTATTCATATGTATTTTTAAGAGTTTCGGTTTTTGTCATATTTTACCCCCCATCCCTCGAAGCACCCCCTCCCCTACAAGTTTGCAAAACCCGTATTTCAAATACTAGAGACTTGAGCATTGGCACACACACACACATTTTAATGTTATAATCACAGTCTGAAAGTTTTATCAAAATTGCCTGTCTACAAAAAAAGATATTAAGCAATTGAGTTCCCAATGTAAGCCCACATGGCAGCCCATGCCTGTTTATACGTGCGTGCGTATGTTTGTATGTGTGTGTGCATGTGTTAGTAGAAGTGAAACGACAAATTATTGAAATATTAGTTCCTGGAAGGGTTCAGGGGATCTCGTAGTCGAGCAGTCTTATATATAATAACAGATCTTTAATTATTTATTCGCATGCATTAATAGACACTTTGAATGTTTTTTTTCTAAATGTGCACATATTTCGTCTGCACTTTTGCAAATTCAAAGCAATGTAAATTTCAAAGCTTCTAATTTTCTTATTAATTTCACGAATGCTTTCATTGGTTAGCGAATATTCCGTCAATTGGTCTAATATCCAGTTTGCAAGGGCCTTAAAGTTGCGGCCGTTGTCGACCCATACGTCCAGCAGCGTATGTCAGAACTAAAGCTCATTTACACATTTAATGTACCGCAAGAGCCGCAAAAAGCCGCAAACAGGATTATAACTAACTTTTAGTACACTCTTTCTACTTTATTTCCATATTCATTACATATCGCACAAACACGCAGAATACTGAGTTTTACTCCACACAAGATGCACAATACAAAACAATATATGTACATATAAAACATATAAAAATTTTAACACAAAATGTTTTATTTTTATTTATTCTTCATACTCTGTTCTCCAAATTCCAATTTTTACTATATTTTATTTTGGTTATTTGTGAATTTGCCAAGCGTTCAAAGTGAGTAAAAAGACCCGCTAATTTTGTCGCAGGTTTCAGCTGACCTATCACCTGACCAGGGTTGCATTTTTAGCAAAAACTTTTATTGATTATTCATAATTAATAACCGTTGCTAATGAATTAATAAATATATTTGGGCGTGAGCTCTTAGCTATTTCTTATTGAAAATGATGGTAAAGAATTGCTAGACATAAAAAAACTACTTCATTTCTTAAATCAACCTCCTATTAAATCGATGAATATGTGAGCATGAGCTGATTAAAGATTGAAGATTCGATTCTTAAGCGACTATCGGCAGCTTCATCTTGCATTGAAAAGGAACTAGCTTAAACTCGGGACGCGATGTCAGTCTGTTGATGAATCGGCAAGGCTTGAATTGAAATCGATAAGTATTCGCATTGACAGAGCATGACAGGGCAGTTAACGGACATCCTGACCCCCTTCATTCAGCTCAATACAGCAAATCAAAAATGTGTCATAAATTGTCTTGAATGCCGAACAGAGAACCAGTGCGGCAGTGAAGGAAATGGCAGTGGGAAAAGAAACGGGAACGGATACGAGGGCCATCCGTTTGAGTTGGGTAGCCAAAAATTTTGACGCTGCATAAAATTAAAGCTACGTAGAAATGTTGACGATGGACTTGACAGAGGTTTGCGTGGGCGAGGGCGAGAAGTAGTGTAGACGTCATTTGCCTGTCAAATGCCAATGGTGTTATTTAAGTTATTTTCGTTTTCTTTCTCGTTCTTCACTGCATTAGGTAGCGCGACCTCTTTTCATACACCAGACAGTTGAAATTCATTCTTTCTTTGCCTTGTGACAGGATATGCAATGGGCAATACGAGAAACAAAACAAACAATTAAGAAAGCTCTAGTCGAGACTGCTCGACTAAGTGATCCCCTGAACCCTTCGAGCAACTGACTTTCAATAATTCTTCGCTTTTTTTCTGCTTATAAAAAATACAAAACATGCACATACACATTCACACATACATACATACACACGCACGAATAAGCAAGCATGGCCTGTAGTGTGGGCTTACTATGGGAACTGAATTGTTTAATTACTTTTTTGGTAGACGGTAAGACTTTCAGACCATAATAATAACATTAAAATGTGTTTATTTGCCAAAGCAGACGTCTCTAGTATTTGAAATACGCTTTTTGCTAATTATGTTGAAAGGGGTTTTTTTTAAAGGGTGGGTGGTAAAATATAGCAAAAACGGAAATTCTATAAAAGTACAAATGAATCTACAATTAAAATTTGAAGACTTTAGCTCTAAAGATGTATGAAATATAATTTTTAACATAATAATTTTTATAATAACAAACAAGTAAGAAAGTTCTAGTCGAGACTGCTCGACTACGAGATCCCTGAACCCTTCCAGGAACTTATATTTCAATAATTCGTCGTTCCACTTCTATTTACACATACACACATACACACGCACGTATAAATAAGCATGGACTGCAATGTGGGCTTACTTTGGGAACTTAATTGTTCAATAAGTTTTTTCGTAGACAAACAATCTTGATAAACTTTCAAAACGTGATTATAACATTAAAATGTGTGTATTTGCCAACTCACAAGTTTTTAGTATTTAAAATACGGTTTTTGCAATCTTGTAGGGCAGGGGGTGTTTTAAGAGGTGGGGGGTAAAATATGATAAAACCCGAAATTCTTAAAAATACATATGAATCTACATTTTAGATTTGGGGACTCTAGCTTTAAAGATGTAGAAGATATAATTTTTTTCGATAAGGTTTTTAATCGACAACAAAATAACGGGAGTAGTTATCGTTTTTAAAAACAAACTCGATATGCACGTGCAGTATACGGACCTACGAAAAAAAAATTCAAGTCTCTAGCTCTTATATCTTCGGAAATCGACTGACCCTGATAAAGAATATATATACTTTATGGGGTCTGCCACGCCTCCTTCTGCCTGTTACATACATTTTAACAAAACCATTATACCCTGATTTCCCATTTTCCATGGGTTCAGGGTATAAAACGGGAGTAGTTATTGATTTTTTAAACAAACTAGATATGCGCGTTCAATATACGAACCTACAGCTTCAAATTTCAAGTTTCTAGCTCATATATCTTCTGAGATCGACGCGCTCAACCATGCCACGCCTCCTTCTGCCTGTTACATACATTTTCACAAACAAATTTTATACCCTGATTTCCCATTGTCAATGGGTTCAGAGTATAAAAACATATAGAGAATATGAAAGGGAAAATATTTTGCACAATTAGCGAAATGCTTGGGAGGCGAAGTCGAAGTCAAAGTCGAGGTCAAAGACGGAAACGAAGTCAACGTAGAATGCAATCGCCAATCCAGAGTCGGATTCATGTTGATTCTGGGCCAAAGAAGTCATTAAAAATGCGTAGAATGTCAATGTAAAATTCTGATAATTCGCAATTATGCGTCTTTGGCTTCAATTTAAGTGTTGTTGCTGCCACAACTCCGACTCCCGGATTCCCGTGCCCTCCCGCACTCCCACTGCCGTTGGCCATCTGCAGCCCGAGTCGGCTTCAAGATAAATAACAGCGCAAAAGGAAGCTAATGACAGTTGCCACATGAAAAATTATGATGACGACGCCAGCCAAGCGACCAAGCGACCGAGCACCCGACCGTTTATACCATCCGATGTGTCAGCTTGAGATTACACAAAAAATGAAATATAAAATAAAAAAAAGTAAAAAAGATCTAGTCGAGACTGCTCGACTACGAGATCCCCTGAACCCTTCGAGGAACTGATATTTCAATTTAAATTAGTCTTCGCTTCTTTTCTGCTCATGAATGAAACAAAGCATGCACACACACATACACATACGCAAGCACGTAGAAGCAGGCAAGGGCTGCAGTGTCGGCTTGATATGGGAACTCATTTGCTTAATAACTTTTTTTGTAGACGAACAATTTTCATAAAACTTATATATATACTCACATTAAAATGTGAGTATATGACAAAGCACAAGTTTCTAGTATTTGAAATACGCTTTTTGCAAACTTGTAGGAAAGGCGGTGTTTTGGGAGGTTGGAGGTAAAATATAACAAAAATTGAAATTTTAAAAGATACATATAAGTTTACGTTTAAAATTTAAAGACTCTACCTCTAAAGATGTGGGAAATATAATTTTATAACTAAATTTCGATAAATGTTTTTATCGATAACAAGAAAACCGGAGCAGTTATCGATTTTTGGAAATATACTTGATCTGCGCGTGCAATACACAGACCTACAGTTTCGAATTTCAAGTCTCTAGCTCTTATATCTTCTGAAATCGACGCGTTCAAACATACGGACAGACAGATAGACAGAATTTTAATTTAAGATTGTTCGTCTACAAAAAAAGTTATTTTAGCAGTCTCGACTAAAATGATAAATCAGGGTATAATGGTTTTGTTAAAAGTATGTAACAGGCAGAAGGAGGCGTGGCAGACCCCATAAAGTCAATATATTTTCTGGAAGATCCCATAAAGTACATACATTCTTGATCAAGTTGACGAGCTGAGTTGATCTATCCATGTCTGCCTGTCCGTCCGTATGAACGAGATCTCCTAAACTATAAATGCTAGAGACTTGAAATTTTACTTGTATACTCGTGTATACCATTATACGCAGTACGAGTTTATTATATATTTTCGATAACTCATATATATTGTGCTATCAATCTTCTCAATTCACACTCTATCTCTCTTTCCTTTTCTCTGTCTCCCTCTCTCTTTGCAGCTCCCCATATCTCTGTCTCAATATCTTTTTGTCAATCTCTTTCTCTTTCTATCCCTCTCTGTCTTTCTCATTTTCATATCTCCATCTGTGCATCTGTCAATCTATCTCTCTCTCTCTCTTATTTTTATACCCTGAACCCATTGAAAATGAGAAATCAGGGTATAATGTTTTTGTGAAAATGTATGTAACAGGCAGAAGGAGGCATGGCAGACCCCATAAAGTATATATATTCTTGATCAGGATGACGAGCTGAGTTGATCTAGCCATGTCCGTCCGTCCGTCCTTTCGTCCGTCCGTATGAACGCAAAGATCTCCTAAACTACAAATGCTAGGGACTTTAAATTTTACATGTATACTCGTGTATACCATACGCAGCACGAGTTTATAATATTTTTTCGATTTCGATTTCTTTTTTATCGACAATAATCATTTTATTTTATTTTCTTTTTTGAAGCCTAATTTGAATACTGTTAGACCTAGACATTTACTGTGTAGATTTATGTGATAAAGACAAAAAATTTTGTCATTTACAGATTTTGAATACCACGCCCCCTTCGCAACAAATTTAAAAAACACGTATATCAAGTACTAGAAACTTGTACTTTGCCATATACACACATTTTAATGTAATTATCACGTTCTAAAAGTTTGATGAAGATAGTCCCACTACAAAAAGATTTATTCAACAAATAAATTCTCATAATAAAGCCCACACGGCAGCCCAAGCGCAGTAACTGCGCAGTTAGCAGAGCGCGTGTTTATGCGTTCGTTTAGATGCATGCGTATGGGTGTAGAATGATTGGAATATCAGTACTTTGCAGGGTTCAGGGTATCTCCTAGTCGAGCAGTCTCGACTAGAGCACTCTTACTTGTTATACTCTGAACCCATACAAAATGGTAACCAGGGTATAATTGTTTTGTAAAAATGTATGTAACAGGCAGAAGGTGTGGCAGACCCCATAAAAAATATATATTCTTGATCAGGGCGACGAGCTGAGTCGATTTAGCCCTGTCCGTCTGTCTGTCCGTCCGTCCGTCTGCCCATATGTATGAACTCGTCGATCTCAGAGGATATAAGAGCTAGAGACTTGAAATCGATAACTACTCCCGTATTTTTGTTATCGACTAAAAACCTTATCGAAAATCAGTTATAAAATTATATCTCCTACATCTTTAGAGCTAGAGTCCCCAAATTTAAAGTGTAGATTCATATGTATTTTTAAGAGTCTCGATTTTTGTCATATTTCACACCCACCCCCAAATTCGATCCCCTTCCCTACAAATTTTCAAAAAGCGTATTTCAAATACTAGAGACTTGTGCTTTGGCACATAGTCACATTTTAATGTTATTATCACTGTCTGAAAGTTTTATGAAGTTATTAAACAATTTAATTCTCATAGTAACACAAGCACACACTGCAGCCCATGCCTGCTTATAACTGCATGTGTGCATGTTTTGTTTTTTGCATATGCAGAAAATAAGCGACGAATCACTTAAGTTGAAATATCAGTTCCTCGAAGGGTTCAGGGGATCTCGTAGTCGAGCAGTCTCGACTAGAGCTTTCTTACTTGTTATACCCTGAACCAATTGAAAATGCGAAATTAATATTTTCGCATTTTTGCTTATTAATCATTTTAGCACCGAAAATTTTATTTTCTGGGCAATATTTTTGCGAAAAATTATTTTCAGCATGCATTAGCACGCAATATGCACGAGCTGCCGGATCTTTTTGTAAACATGCGCCGATCTAATGTCAGCCAGAAAATGCCATTACCACGCCACCAAATTATAGAGACGAGCATATGTATACGTAATACAACATTTATATACATATATATAGAATGTACGTACATGCATAAATAAGTGCACAAATTCTAGCGCTCGTTTGCCAGATATTCAAATCATTCGCCAACATTGTAACAAACTGAGATTTACTTCCGTGTTTGGCTGTGACTGTGTCTGTGCGCGTATTTGCGTGTATGCCGGCGTATGTGTGTGTTAGGCTTGTCTATGAATCAATTACACGTGCGAGACCTTTAACCACCTAACAACGTAAGCATTTGATGAAGGTTTTATTTCCATTTAGAAACTTAAAATCAGACCAAATGCATCATTTGATAGTATTACGAATCACAATATATACTATATATGTGCATATTAATGTGAAGCTTGTGCAACAAATTTGACTAGCTTTCAGTCAGTGCCTGACTAATGCCCGAACCGAGCGGCGCGTGGGGGGAATTCGAGTTAAGGCTTGCTCTCGGGTTCAGGCATTGAATTATGCAAATACTGACGAAACGTTCAGCTTGTAAACATCGTTCATTCATGCACTCTTCAGTGAATCAATTTGTATTTACAAAGCTGATATAAAATGATATTTCTTACATCTTTAGAGCTGGAGTCTCAAAATTTTAAGTAAAGATTCATATGTAATTCATAGATAGATTTCGGATACCACGCTCCCTTCTACCCAAATTTGAAAAACAAGTGTTTTAAATACTAGAGACTTGTGCTTTGGCAAATACACACATTTGAGTGCTATTATCAGGATACTATCGAGCACTATCGATTAGAATTTTCTTACTTGTTTTAATAATGCTTCAAAATTATAATATTTGTATATTAAAACAAGTAAGAAAGATCTAGTCGAGACTGCTCGACTACGAGATCCCCTGAACCCTTCGAGTAACAGATTTTCAATAATTCGTCGCTTCTTTTCTGCTTATAAAAGAAACAAAAAATGCTCACAGACATATACACATACATACATACACACGCAGGTATAAACAGGCATGGCCTGCAGTGCGAGCATACTATGGGAACTTAATTATATAATTTTTTTTGTAGACGAACAATCTTAATAAAACTTTCAAACCGTGATCATAACATTAAAATATGTTTATGTGCCTGAGCACAAGTCTCTAGTTTTTAAAATCGTCATTTCGCAAACTTGGTGGGAGGGGGTGTTTTGGGGGGTGGGGGGTGAAATATAACTAAAACCGAAACTCTACAAAATATGTGTATGTGTGTGCATGTTTAATTTCTTATGTAAGCAGATAAGCAGCGAAGAATTATCAATTTCCCTAAGGATTCAGAGGATCGCTAGATCAACTAGAGTTTTCTTTCTTGTTTTATATAAAGGTATATAATTGAATCAATTGCTTTAATATTTGTATTTCAAAATATTTCTCTCAAATGAAAACTAAAATTTTCGAATTGCTCATTAAAGTGTTATTAAAGGTTTGAGAGGAAAGCAGATATTTAGTGGATTATAGGTTTCAAATTCGAATAGCTAAGATTTTGAGTATTTAAAAAATAGGTTTCTTTTCACTTGGTGAAAGCAAATATCAACACAAATACATCTGCAAGTCTCAACAGCTATATAAAGAGTTTGTCTATTTAAAGCATGGCTAATTTTAAAATATATTATATTTAAGTGCAAAAAAAAAGAATTTATTTCTATAGAAATTCGCTTTATATGTGTTTATGAGCAAATCCAATTATGGCTAAGGATACATTTTCCATTGGGCGACTATATGCATTTTCTAGAGTTGAGCAGCACTCGGCATATTTATAGTATTCATGGTACTCATACTATTTGTTTGAAAGCTATTCTGCTTCAACTGCGAGCCTCGTCGACATATTTAATGAGTTGGCACGACGATTGCTACGTTAATCGGTAATTTTATTTATTTACTTTTGGCTGCGCTCGGTGATTATATTGAAAAGTGGGTCACTCATTGGCAGAAATAGGTACAGACATAGATATAGATATAGATACAAATAGAGATAAATGTTGAGATAAAGATAAAGATAGAGATAGAGATAGAGATAGAGATAGAGATAGAGATAGAGATAGAGATAGAGATAGAGATAGAGATAGAGATAGAGATAGAGATAGAGATAGAGATAGAGATAGAGATAGAGATAGGGTAGAGATAGAGATAGAGATAGAGATAGAGATAGAGATAGAGATAGAGATAGAGATAGAGATAGAGATAGAGATAGAGATAGAGATAGAGATAGAGATAGAGATAGAGATAGAGATAGAGATAGAGATAGAGATAGAGATAGAGATAGAGATAGAGATAGAGATAGAGATAGAGATAGAGATAGAGATAGAGATAGAGATAGAGATAGAGATAGAGATAGAGATAGAGATAGAGATAGAGATAGAGATAGAGATAGAGATAGAGATAGAGATAGAGATAGAGATAGAGATAGAGATAGAGATAGAGATAGAGATAGAGATAGAGATAGAGATAGAGATAGAGATAGAGATAGAGATAGAGATAGAGATAGAGATAGAGATAGAGATAGAGATAGAGATAGAGATAGAGATAGAGATAGAGATAGAGATAGAGATAGAGATAGAGATAGAGATAGAGATAGAGATAGAGATAGAGATAGAGATAGAGATAGAGATAGAGATAGAGATAGAGATAGAGATAGAGATAGAGATAGAGATAGAGATAGAGATAGAGATAGAGATAGAGATAGAGATAGAGATAGAGATAGAGATAGAGATAGAGATAGAGATAGAGATAGAGATAGAGATAGAGATAGAGATAGAGATAGAGATAGAGATAGAGATAGAGATAGAGATAGAGATAGAGATAGAGATAGAGATAGAGATAGAGATAGAGATAAAGATAGAGATAGAGATAGAGATAGAGATAGAGATAGAGATAGAGATAGAGATAGAGATAGAGATAGAGATAGAGATAGAGATAGAGATAGAGATAGAGATAGAGATAGAGATAGAGATAGAGATAGAGATAGAGATAGAGATAGAGATAGAGATAGAGATAGAGATAGAGATAGAGATAGAGATAGAGATAGAGATGTGCGTCAGCACAGTCAGACGTTTATTTTAGTACAGAAATCAATCTGCTTGATGCGTGAACTATGCCAAATGCGTGGGCCAGCTGTGCCATCTGTTAGATGCTACATAAAGAGCATTCTACAATGCACACATGCATTTTATATAATCAGATCGCATAATGGTAACATTTTAGCGATGTGACACACTATTAGTCGCCCACCCTATTGCTTGTTCGAATCCCCTTTGGCGCGCTCCTGCAGGGCGTATGTGCAATATGTATTTGTTTATATACATATGTATATACATATGTATATTAAAACGTCTTTATATACATATGTATATGAAAGTGTGTGTGCATGTATGTACAATATATACATATATATCGTTTGAATTGGCAACGATAACAAAATATGAATAATTATGATAATAGCAATTAGTTGCGATTTGCTGCCTAACAACAGAGGCCTACACTCCATAATTCGCATAATCTGCTACGATATATAAAAATATATATTTATAAATATGTATGTATATATGTATTTGTGTAATTAGCTGCATAGCATGCGTATAATTCGATCGCCGAGTGGAACGAGCTGATAAAGTAAATAATATAGAAGTGCGAAAGAAAAGACTGCAATTAATCAACATCGAATGATGAATACTCTTACGTTTCTCTAATACACATGTACATAAATTTTGCTTCTATTTAAATAGGCATAGTAAAATATTGTTTCAGAAACATGTCAGTTGATGATCGACTGACCTCAAACCATCATGGTAGAGGGTAGATAATCGGTAGACTTGTTATTGCATGGACATTTTTCATAGGCTATCCAAGTAATGCTCAATTGAAAAATTGATTACACCTGATCATATTAAAACGTAGATTCAAATTTCGTATTGAATATAGAAACTTAATCATAATTTCTTTTCAGCAATTTATTTAATTTTAAGAACATTTTAGTGCATTTTACGTTTGCTTCAAAGAATCACACAGTTTGTTGCGCAATCGGAATGCCCAGTGAGAGATGACGCCTCAGAGTGATGCAACTACAGAGGCTTTCAAGTTTATGGCTGGTGCCCCGAGCATCGCCTCTATGTAGCTTGTGTCAATCCAGTCTCTGGCAACCAACTTCAACTACCGTCATGTCGCCACGAAATGTGTCATCCGCAGATGAAGACGCAACTAGAGCAATGAGGTAAATAAGTGTTTTATCAGTGCTAATCAATGTTAGACACAGCCATCTGCAGCAGACATCATATGACTCTATCTTTCAGCTATTGCTTGCAAAAATACCTATTCTGGTATCTTAAACATATCTCAGATTCACAATGAGTCAATTCTAATGGGTATTTCAATAATTAGACCCTGTTAAAGTGTATGTAACCGGCAGAAGAAGGCGTGGACGATCTCATAAAGTATTTAGTAAATTTATGATCAGGATCAATATAGACGAATCTGCTCAGCTATATCTGACCGCATGTCTGTCTGTCTGTCTATAAGAGCTGTTATGTTGGCATTGCTTCAAGAACGCGCAATCTTCATCTTCATTTAAGACAAATATAGTGTTTGGAGCTAAAGAAGAGATACAAATTAAATGCCATTAATGTATGTATAGAATTGTATGTATAATTTCTCGCCGAAGACGATATAATCGCTCTATCGGTAAGTCAAATAGACAACGACTCTTATGACTTTGCCCATGAATCGCAGGGGCGGGTCACATCGGATCACGGGTCTTATCTTCAACTATAATCTATAATCTATAATGAGCCACATTAGAGGCAATCGAAATACGGAAAATTCACTTTTTCAGTTACAAATTGATGCCGATGTATGTATGTATGTATATATATATATATATATATATATATATATATATATATATATATATATATATATATATATATATATAAACATATATAGGCAAGGCAGAACCCATAAAGTATATACGAGTACACATGCCAGAAAAACTATGCATACAGGCTTAATGCGCGACTTTGAAAGTGAATAAATATGATAAATAATAGTATTATGATCAATATTATATTTTTTAATGAAAAGCTATTTAATAACACACATTTACGAGTATCAACATTTTTTTTTCTAATATTAAACAATTTTTTTTTTATATTTAAAAGAAGGAAAAAACAGCGAAAATTCAACTTGAACAAGTAAGAGTGCCCCAGTCGAGACTGCTCGACTAGGAGATACCCTGAACCCTGCAAAGTACTGATATTCCAATCATTCTACACTTCTTTCACACACATATATTAATTGCGCCGTTACCAGTTACTGCGCTTGGGCTTCCGTGTGGGCCATATTATGAGAATTTTTTTGCTGAACAAATCTTTTTGTAGTAGGACTATCTTCATCAAACTTTCAGAACGTAATAATAACATTCAATGTGTGTATATGCCAAAGCACAAGTTTCTAGTACTTGATACGTTTTTTTCAAATTCGGGGCGAAGGGGGCGTGGTATTAAAAACCTGTAACTTAAAAAGTCTTTGCACTCATCACATAAATCTACACAGTAAATCTGAAGTCTCTAGGTCTAACAGTATTCAAATTAGGCTTAAAAAACAAAGTCAGATTTTCGATTATTATCGATAAAAAAGAAATGGAATGAGTTATCGAAAAAATATGATAAACTCGTACTGCGTATGGTATACACGAGTAACCATGTAAAATTTCAAGTCTCTAGCATGTGTAGTTTAGGAGATCTCTGCGTTCATACGGACGGACGAAAGGACGGACGGACGGACATGACTAGATTAACTCAGCTCGTCATCCTGATCAAGAATATATATACTTTTTGGGGTCTGCCAGGCGGTAAATGTAGCTGGTGTCGAGTATGATAAAGCAACCAGAGCTTGACATTGAGGGCCGTGTCTTTGGGGTCATTGTCATGTTGGAAGACAAAGTCCTCCCCAAGACCCAAGTGTCTGGCGCCTTGGTGTAAATTGTTTTTTAATATGTCAGGTAATCCATTTGGTCCATTGTGTACTCAATAAAAACCAAATTGCCCACTCCACTTGCTGCTATACACCCCCACACCATTACGCCACCTCCACCGTGCTTAACGGTTAGAGGAAGATTTTTTATGTCGAAGGCTGTGGCCTTCTTTCGCCACACAAGCGTTCTCCCATTGATGCCAAATATACATAATGTGCTCTCATCACTAAAAATGACAGTGTTCCAATACTCTAGACTGACTTCCAAGTATTTTTTGGCGAAATCCAGCCGCTTGATTTTATTGGGCTCAGAGACAAGTGGCTTCATTCGAGCGACACGGGCATTTAAGTCTTTTTTTTTAACTTCCTGACGGTGTCTTCGTGAAGCTCTTTCTTGTATTTCTCCTTAACTTCCTGCCCAATCTAGACTGCAGTTAATCCGGAGTTTAGCCGCACCGTCTTCAGCACGTCCCTCATCTCTTTATCGGTCAGCTTTGAGGGCCTCCCACAGCGTGGCTTTGACTTAACTGAGCCAGTCAAATTAAAGTTATTAATTACTCTCTGGACAGAAGAATGCGTTCTGCCAACAATTTAACCAATTTCAACCAATTTTGTTTTTCTCCCCATGACGAAATCTTTCAACTTAATGACAAAATTTGAAACCAACACATTTTTGACATTCTTTAATACTTTATTTCCCGTAATATGCTGTTTACCGGTACTAAAAGCGCTTCACGAAGCTTAAGAACAGTAGGTTTTCAATTTGTACGCATACTTTTTCTAATTGAATTTTCGTTATTTTTTTCTTATTTTAAATATACAAAAAAATTGTTTAATGTTATAAAAAAAAATTGTTCATAAATGTGTGTTATTAAATAGTTTTTCATTAAAAAATATAATATTGATCATAATACTATTATTTATCATATTTACTCACTCTCAAAGTCGCGCATTAAGCCATACGCATAGTTTTTCTGACATGTGTATATATTACGAACTGAGTCGACTTTGCCCTGTCCGTCCGTCCGCATGTCGCATGAACGCGTCGGTCTCAGTAGATTAAGAGCTAGAGACTTGAACTTTGACTTTGTTTGTTGGTCCGTGTACTGCACGTGCCCATCGATTTTATTTCCAAAAATCGATAGCTACTCTTGCTTTTTGTTATCGATTAAAAACCATTCCAAAATCAGTTATAAAATTATATCTCCTACATCTTTAGAGCTAGAGTCTCAAAATGTACAACAAACATAGAGACATATGTAGTTTTTCTGTTATATACCACCCCCCTTTCCCATCAAACTTGAAGAAACAAATAAGAGTGCTCTAGTCGAGACTGCTCGACTAGGAGATACCCTAAACCCTGCAAAGTACTGATTCCAATCATTCTACACTTCTTTCATGCACATATACAAAAACACATACACACACCCGTACGCATGCATCCATACGAACGCATAAACAATTGCTCTGCTAACTGCGCAGTTACTGCGCTTGGGCTGCCGTGTGGGCTATATTATGAAAATTTGTTTGTTGAATAAATCTTTTCGTAGTGTGACTATCTTCATCAAATTTTCAGAACGTGATAATAACATTCAAATGTGTGTATATGAAAAAGCACAAGTCTCTAGTACTTCATATACGTTTTTTTCAAATTTGGGGCGATGAGGGCGTGGTATCCAAAATCTGTAACTTAAAAAGTCTTTGTATTCATCACATAAATCTACAGAGTAAATCTGAAGTCTCTAGGTCTAACAGTATTCAAACTAGGCTTGAAAAAATCAAAGTCCTATTTTCGGTTGGTATCGATAAAAAAATGGAATGAGTTATCGAAAAAATATGATAAATTCGTAGTGCGATATTGATACACGAGTAACCATGTGAAATTTCAATTATTGTGATTAAAACTGTGTTTATTGCTATGAAAAATCAGGTCTGGTAAGATTGAAGGATGGCTTTTCATTACTTTCTACATTACTTTATTAGTTTTCATTTTTTCATTCATTGAATATTATATATTTAAAGACGAAATATTAGTGGAATTTTTTTTAAAGCTCATATTATCCATAATTGATTACGTACAGGGTATAGAGCTAAGAGAAGCGTAAGCGTCATAGAGGCAACAGGCGTATGAACAGATGGGAAGCCAATCTCTATGGTTGTCATCTAATAGAAGCAAAAAAATTGGACAAATAAAAATGCTTTAGTCGACTGCTTTTTAGTTAGACTGCTCGACTAGAAGACCCCCTGAACTCTTCGAAAACTGATATTTCAGTACTTATTCGCTTCTTTTCTGTATAAGCAGACAACACATGCACATACGCACGCACGCATGGGCTGCAGTGTGAGCTTACTATGGGAACTTATTGTTTAATAACTTTTCTTGTAGATAGACTCTCCTCATAAAACTTTAAGACCGTGATAACAACATTAAAATATAGGTATTTGCTAAAGTTAAAGTCTCTAGTATTTGAAATATGCTTTTTGCAAATTTGGAGGGAAGGGGACGGATTTGGGGCCGGTATAAATAAAAAATCGAAATTTTATAAAGTACAAATGAATCCACATTTTAAATATGAAGACTCTACCATTTAAGATGTAGCAGATATAATTTTATAACTGATTTTCAATATGATTTTTTAACGTTAACAAACAAACGGGAGTTGTTATCGATTTTTGGAAAAAGCTCGATGTGCGCGTGCTATACATGGACATAAAAAAATTTCAAGTCTCTAGCTCTTGTACTTTCAGTCAGACAGACAGACAGACGGACAGCGCTAAATCACTCAGCTCGTCACCCTGATCAAGAATACATATACTTTATGGGGTATGTCACACATTCTTTACATACTTTTAACAAAAACAAGTAAGAACGTTGCAGTCGGGCGTTATCGCCTGCGGAATATTCATTCACAGTCCCAACGCTGCCTTACATATCTAATTGATGTTCGTTTGTCAACCCGAGTATATTTTAAATTTCAAGTCTCTAGCGCTAATAGTAATCAATATAAAGCAGGGCCTGAACCCATTAAAATTGGGGAATCATAGAGAACTATTCCCGTTTATATCTCGTACATCTTTAGAGCTAGACTCTCCAAATTTTGCATATAGATGCATGGGTATTTTATATAATTTTGATTTTTGTTATATTTTGAATATCGGCTCAAAAATTTACCGAATTCTCCTTTTAATTATAGTTGCAAATGTAGCAATGTGAATCAGCTGGTATTTCTTAAGAAATGAAAAAAATTCAAAAGAAATGTAGATCATATTTAATAAACAAAATATTTGGCCGATTAGCAAACGCACCTGCAAGCAGCAAGCTAGCAGCGGAGTAGAGCGTTTTTCCTATACGTATGCACACATTGATCGTTTATACTATGCATACAGTCATATGCATATGTATGTATGTATATACATACATATAAAAGCGTGTCTTCTAGCATATTCTAAGAATTGATTCATGAAATTTTCAGCCGTTACTTTAGCTTACTTTTGTCAGATGACGCTCTCGAAGTGAAGCTTTTTCGTTTTAGCTACAGTCTGATCGTATATTGCAGTGGCGTTGATGGTAAATGCTTGCAAGTTGCGCTGGAATGTCTTTATAAAAATTAGTTATTTTATTGGGAAAATTATAGGTTATATCACAAACACATAACATTTTTGTTACTAGTCAAGTCAAACATTTTTAAAGGTTTTTATAAGTTAAATTTTATTTTTGCTTAAATAACCCAGAAATGCATTTATGTACATACATACATACATACATATGTATGTATTCGTCTGCACAACCAATTTCAGCATGCCAGCGTTTTTTACGCGTGTGCAAATGTGTATGTATGTATGTATGTATTTCAAATGCGTATTCGAGCAGTTGTAAGAATCTCAATTGTGATTGAATTGTCTTTAAATTGCTTTTGAATTTTCAGCCGCTACTTTGCTTTTTGTTTACTATAGGTGCTGTAGCTGTGAAGCTTTGTGTTAGTCAGTGCAGTGGCGCTGTTAGCAGAGACTGTGCACGTTGTGTCGGAATTCCGCGGTTCGAATCCCGACGATGTTAAACGTCATTTATTAATTTTTTGACAAACATGCTGTTTGTGGTGCAAGTTTGAACCCCGCGGGAAATATATATCATAATATATTTTATATAATTATAATATATTTTATATTTTTTAAATTTTCTTAAAAATGTTTCGTTTTGTCTTATCAATGCCTATTAAGCTTATATAAGAATATATATGTGAGTGACACACGCATATGAATTTTGCATTTGGCCGCTGCAAATGTCGATTTGGCACGCCCCCAGTGGTCGTAAACCCATAATTTTTGGCCAGTTCTTAGAATGAGCTGAAGGCTACATAACTGTAAAATTTGGACGCTAAGACACAACAAATTTGAAAATTACAGGGTATTTTTTGATATGCCACGCCCCCAAAGAGGCGTAACAATTATTTTTGGGTCATCGATAGAGGAGATTATCAGTAACTTAACTATCCAAATTTTAAGCTTCTAGCTCTAAAACTGTAGGAGATATACACTTTTGCGGTTTGTCACGCCCCCTGTAGGCTTAGATATATCCGCCATAGCTTATTGATCTTGAGTAGTCAACCCAAGTATACATACCAAATTTCAAGTCGCTAGCATTAATAGTGCTCGAAATATAGGAGAATTTGGAAAATCACTATATATTTAGATCCAATTTGCCACGCCCCCAGTGGGCGGGGATATATATTTTTTTCTTCGGTCTTTATAGAATCGTAGCATTAACTTACGTGCCAAATTTCAGCATTCTAGCTTTACAACTTTATAAGATACAGTTTTACCCAATTTGCCACGCCCTTAATGGGAGTAGATATATCCGTCATATCTTTTTGATCTTAGGTGATCAACACGAATCTACATTTTAGATTTCAGCTCTCTAGCTTTTCAACTAATATGATTTCTGGCATACAGGAAAATGCATTTTCCGATTTTGGGCTTCCGTGTGGGCCATATTATGAGAATTTTTTTGCTGAACAAATCTTTTTGTAGTAGGACTATCTTCATCAAACTTTCAGAACGTAATAATAACATTCAATGTGTGTATATGCCAAAGCACAAGTTTCTAGTACTTGATACGTTTTTTTCAAATTCGGGGCGAAGGGGGCGTGGTATTAAAAACCTGTAACTTAAAAAGTCTTTGCACTCATCACATAAATCTACACAGTAAATCTGAAGTCTCTAGGTCTAACAATATTCAAATTAGGCTTAAAAAACAAAGTCAGATTTTCGATTATTATCGATAAAAAAGAAATGGAATGAGTTATCGAAAAAATATGATAAACTCGTACTGCGTATGGTATACACGAGTAACCATGTAAAATTTCAAGTCTCTAGCATGTGTAGTTTAGGAGATCTCTGCGTTCATACGGACGGACGAAAGGACGGACGGACGGACATGACTAGATTAACTCAGCTCGTCATCCTGATCAAGAATATATATACTTTTTGGGGTCTGCCAGGCGGTAAATGTAGCTGGTGTCGAGTATGATAAAGCAACCAGAGCTTGACATTGAGGGCCGTGTCTTTGGGGTCATTGTCATGTTGGAAGACAAAGTCCTCCCCAAGACCCAAGTGTCTGGCGCCTTGGTGTAAATTGTTTTTTAATATGTCAGGTAATCCATTTGGTCCATTGTGTACTCAATAAAAACCAAATTGCCCACCCCCACACCATTACGCCACCTCCACCGTGCTTAACGGTTAGAGGAAGATTTTTTATGTCGAAGGCTGTGGCCTTCTTTCGCCACACAAGCGTTCTCCCATTGATGCCAAATATACATAATGTGCTCTCATCACTAAAAATGACAGTGTTCCAATACTCTAGACTGACTTCCAAGTATTTTTTGGCGAAATCCAGCCGCTTGATTTTATTGGGCTCAGAGACAAGTGGCTTCATTCGAGCGACACGGGCATTTAAGTCTTTTTTTTTAACTTCCTGACGGTGTCTTCGTGAAGCTCTTTCTTGTATTTCTCCTTAACTTCCTGCCCAATCTAGACTGCAGTTAATCCGGAGCTTAGCCGCACCGTCTTCAGCACGTCCCTCATCTCTTTGTCGGTCAGCTTTGAGGGCCTCCCACAGCGTGGCTTTGACTTAACTGAGCCAGTCAAATTAAAGTTATTAATTACTCTCTGGACAGAAGAATGCGTTCTGCCAACAATTTAACCAATTTCAACCAATTTTGTTTTTCTCCCCATGACGAAATCTTTCAACTTAATGACAAAATTTGAAACCAACACATTTTTGACATTCTTTAATACTTTATTTCCCGTAATATGCTGTTTACCGGTACTAAAAGCGCTTCACGAAGCTTAAGAACAGTAGGTTTTCAATTTGTACGCATACTTTTTCTAATTGAATTTTCGTTATTTTTTTCTTATTTTAAATATACAAAAAAATTGTTTAATGTTATAAAAAAAAATTGTTCATAAATGTGTGTTATTAAATAGTTTTTCATTAAAAAATATAATATTGATCATAATACTATTATTTATCATATTTACTCACTCTCAAAGTCGCGCATTAAGCCATACGCATAGTTTTTCTGACATGTGTATATATTACGAACTGAGTCGACTTTGCCCTGTCCGTCCGTCCGCATGTCGCATGAACGCGTCGGTCTCAGTAGATTAAGAGCTAGAGACTTGAACTTTGACTTTGTTTGTTGGTCCGTGTACTGCACGTGCCCATCGATTTTATTTCCAAAAATCGATAGCTACTCTTGCTTTTTGTTATCGATTAAAAACCATTCCAAAATCAGTTATAAAATTATATCTCCTACATCTTTAGAGCTAGAGTCTCAAAATGTACAACAAACATAGAGACATATGTAGTTTTTCTGTTATATACCACCCCCCTTTCCCATCAAACTTGAAGAAACAAATAAGAGTGCTCTAGTCGAGACTGCTCGACTAGGAGATACCCTAAACCCTGCAAAGTACTGATTCCAATCATTCTACACTTCTTTCATGCACATATACAAAAACACATACACACACCCGTACGCATGCATCCATACGAACGCATAAACAATTGCTCTGCTAACTGCGCAGTTACTGCGCTTGGGCTGTCAACCCAAGTATACATACCAAATTTCAAGTCGCTAGCATTAATAGTGCTCGAAATATAGGAGAATTTGGAAAATCACTATATATTTAGATCCAATTTGCCACGCCCCCAGTGGGCGGGGATATATATTTTTTTCTTCGGTCTTTATAGAATCGTAGCATTAACTTACGTGCCAAATTTCAGCATTCTAGCTTTACAACTTTATAAGATACAGTTTTACCCAATTTGCCACGCCCTTAATGGGAGTAGATATATCCGTCATATCTTTTTGATCTTAGGTGATCAACACGAATCTACATTTTAGATTTCAGCTCTCTAGCTTTTCAACTAATATGATTTCTGGCATACAGGAAAATGCATTTTCCGATTTGCCACGCCCCTAGTGGACGTATATGGAAAATTTTTACACTTTATAAATCGCAGACATATACGAGTATGTGTTCCAAGTTTCAAGTCTCTAGCTTCAATAGCCGCGAACAAAATTGCATTCATACGGACAGACGGACGGACAGCAAGACGGACATTGCACAAAACCAATATATTCATATCCCTTCGTGAATGAATATAAAAATATACCCTGATTTCCCATTTTCAATGGGTTCAAGGTATAAGTAGCAAAACATTTTTGTGTTTTAAACGAGTCGAGTTTGGAAATCTTCGAATATAATCTCTCAATACATGGGAATTTCAATAGCGAAATGCCTGGCTGAATGTTGACTGAGCCCATGAATCTCTAAAGTTTCAACAAATCAATTAGCCGTCATTAGGGAGAGGAAAAAAGTATTTATACTTTTTGGTATCGAGTATATTTGTTATTGATACTGATATTTTATACTCGATAATTTTGTTCCGATATTTGTACTTAACAAGTATCTCTTGAGCGGTATCGAGTAAAAAAAATTACGCGAGAATACTTGAACCACGCTAATCAATTTGCGAGTAATTTGCGACGCCGCTAGTTGTATTAATAAGAAAAAGTGAAAAAAGTGAATTATTATTAAAGTAAATTTGATCTATAGTTAAAGTAAGTATTAAAGCTATTATTCTGCCTTTAGAATGCCGCCAAGCCGAAGCAATGTTGGGAATATTTTTCGGAAATATGCAACGACGAGGTAAGGTGCAAGATTTGCTTCAAAAGTCTTAAAACCTCAGGAAACACCTCAAACATGCATAAGCATATGATCCGAGATTCAAAAATATCCATTTAAGGATAAGGATAAGTTAGCTTGTTTGAAATCAATGAATTTACTAAGACATATATAACATCCAGTCCTACTGTTCACTCGAGTGAAAATGAAAGCGATTCTTCCCTAGAATTAACATATGATTTTTGGAGTCATCATAAGAAGTTGGCGCACACAAAAAACCGTTTAAACGTTTTATGTGATGACGAATTATGTCGGTACCTGTCTGCCCAGGTTTCACCACTTTCTATCGACCCTTTAAAACAATGGGATGACATGAAAGTGGTATATCCAAAACTGTACAACCTGTCACAGAAATATTTGGGGATGCGACATCTGTGCCGGTTGTTCTCTAAAGCTGGGAGTACTATAACAAAAACTCGCAGACGACTTTCTCCGAAACGGCTTGACAGACTGCTGTTTTTAGGCGAGGAGGAGTGGGATATTTAAATGTTTAATATTTTAATCATAAATTGCGATTGCTACTTGACGGCAGAGCTAATTGTACAAGTAATGTAATGTAACAATAAAAATGTAACCCAAGAAAACATAAAAATCTAACCAGAATTAAATAAACATTTGGCACAAATTTAAATACTCGATACCTTGCAAAATCGATACTTTTGTTTTGATATTTTTATGAGTACGATGCTTTTTTTTTGATACTACTCATAAGTACATGATCGATACTTTACATTCGATATCGTGTCCCTAGCCGTCAGCGTTAATAGATCAAAATGTTATGTGTGAAAATGGAAAACATTCAATCATTAAAACAGCCGACCTTGATCTCCAACTGTTTCCCACACACACACACATATATATGTGCACACACGCCCAGACAACCATTTAAATCAGCGCGAGCTGCGCTATTTGGCAATGGGGTTGCATGTGCCACACTGAAAGCCACTTGAGGAACTATCATCGCTAGCTATGTGTATACGAGTATGTACATATATATGTATAGTGCTTGGCGCCAAAGAGCTTATCATTTATCGCTATCACATATTACCATTCAATATGACTTATTAAAAACTAAGGACCGCACGATTAAACAGTCAATAATTGTCCAGGGCCATCTCAGCCAAGGCATTTGCAGTCGTATATACATATATATATATATATATATATATATATATATATATATATATATATATATATATATATATATATATATATATATATATATTATATTGCGATTGGTTTTATTAGGAGGGAATAGAAATAAGCGCATTTATACAAGAACATCTATAGGAATTGACATCGGCTGTAGAATTGAAGAAGTTTCTATTTCATTGAATTACTCTAATATTATTTCCCTATGCAGAACTTAAACTTGAATTGTTACACACGTCAGCAGATTACAGCTCTGGTCTATATATGCTACGTATGTATATGTTCAGTTTGTCTACCTAGAGGATGTATTCTATCAGAGGGAACGCAAGCTAAGAATTTTTATCAATTTTCTAATCAGCACACACTTCAAAATATTTACGCAAGCAGCTGAGTTGGCTTCTCGAAACGATCCCGCCCACTTACCACAGCCTACAAGCCCTATCAACCGGCTAGGCAATCAGCCTGTCCTCTCAATTATCATGTCTAGATCACTTTATAATATTTCGTGTGCATAAAATACACACACACACCCACATGTGCGCCTGCATAGTAATGTGTGAAGATTTTGCGTATATATGTATATGTGTATATATATATAATTGCGTAGGTAGTATAATCTTGCTTATTAATGACGGAGCACTTTTCAGGCCTTGCACAGCTGGAAACAAAATTTAGTCAGTACGTGGTTCCCCAAGCCGCTTAGCGAAATAGTTTTAAATAATTTTCGTATCGCAAAAGTTATAAAGTAATTTGAAGTGTGTTTGCAAATGCGCATAAAGAAAGTGACACGCACGCACACGCATACATACACACACACACATGCACACACATGAGGTTGATAAGAATTTGAAAAAGTTAAGAGCAGCCTGGGTTGGCAACAAGCGAGAACCCGCACAACAATCGTTCTGTTCGCATAGATAGCAGGCACCAAGAGATCACCACAACGATTTACTTGCTGGACACTTTTGCCTGATATATAACTTATAGCCAGGACAGCCTGACTACTAGATATCCTCAATTCAAGTCCAAGTGCTGCCTCCAAATTGAAACCAATTGAGTTGGTTTTCAAATTTCGGTAATGGGAACTAATTTTAAAGTATCTACAAGTACTTAAATCGATATTTGTCTTTTTTTTTTGTAAAAATGATTATTGGTCCCAATTTATGACTCTAAATATGTAATAGGTAATTTTTTAGATATAAGGAAACACATTGAAAATCAATATTTATCGATTAAATTAAAAGAATATGTTTATTTATATCCTCATATGATATAAATATGTTGCGAACAGACAAGTAAATCGATATAGAAATAATAAATAGAAATTATAACTCGTTCTATATATGATATCAGATTTCAAAAGAAACAACTAACAAATCGATACGTATAGACATTATAAAAATGTCAAGAGCCTCCGCCTCTTAATGCATTATAAATGTGTATTTGATTAATAAAAATATTATACCTTTTTGTTTTAATCAATCAACATATATATGTACATGTATTATGGCATTTTTATTTCCATAGTCATAGCTATAATTGTATAATGCTTTTCTGAATCGGGGTACGCCGTTCGAATATTTTAAAGAAGCAACTAGCCATTAATCCAGTTTTCGTAATATATTTATCTAGATTTAATATTGGTCAAAAATAGAGTAATGATAAGACTCTATAGAGTATTACGATTAGGATAAAATAACAATCGAATAGCTTCGGTCACGGCGCTCCAATTGCTGAGAGTATCAAGTCGCTCTGTTTTTGCAAAATATTTAGGAAGTCAAAAGATATGTACATACTGAATATATAGATAATATATAATCTAAAAACGTGAGGTCAACTTTGACATATACAATATATAATACATATTCAACAGTTGACTAGCGAGTAAATTCCATTCCTAGCTGTTCTGCATGGAAGATTGTTTTCAGTGTTGGTCCGTAAGTGATTGCAAAACAATTGAAATGATTTTTTCATACATTTGTTATCAGTTACAACTAAATATTCTAAAAAAAAAGGTAAACAAAATCTTATTGACAATTGACAATCAAGAATCAAACTTTCCTTACCCGATTGTTATAAACAAGCTGAATCTGAATGCTTTATCATAAAAGACTAAAAGATATGTTGACCTAACAGCTAATTAATTTTTCGAGTCAAACTTTCTAACTATATCATCTAATCTATAGTCTATATAATTAAAAATCCTCAGTTTTCAAAAATATATTAAAGATTTTATTAATTATATTTTACAAAAATGTAACACAAATAAGTAACTTAAATTACTTTTTAAAAAAATGCTGATGATAACCTCCTCAAATTCTTTCAATTTTAATTGCGAATGTTACGTAATATTCTTCATTAAATGAACATTCCTGTGCCTAAAAATAACTTGAAGTTCTTAATGTCAACCTAAAGTAAATAAAAATTTTAAATCTTATAAAACCCCTAAAAGAATTTCGACGAAAGTCAATATTGAGATTATCTTTGGTTTTTACCAGCCTCAAGCATTTGAAGTGCCCTTTGGATTTATGTGCAGGAAACGCTTGTTATCAGATTGAACGAAGTGATATATATATATTGCCCGGCTTCTCCCGGCCAAGAAGTAGACACCGCTTTCCGCAGCATTCAGGGACAGTTAGTAATGGAAGTTAGATTTAGTTAGTATCTGGTAAGAGGAGATAGATAGCTAATAATAATAGAAATGTTCACTGTTGCAAAGAACCCATAGAAGAATGTTGCTATCTGAAGGCATTTTTGGCAAAAGTGTTGCAAAACCCACTCAAAAAGTTTTGAGTTGTTAAGTTATTTACTTTTTACCTACTCCTCTGCTTTCCACTCTATTCTATGTGTCACACGACAACATACCTGCCAGAAAGAGTCGCAAGATAACCAATTACAGACTCGTACTGATATTGTGAGCGGGGTGAAAAGGCGTCGCGACGCGTCCCTTATCAAACATTTTGAAAAAAAGTTTAAAAAAAACCCTAATCAAAGAAAAGTTGACCCAATTTTGATAACAATAATTTGCAAAAACAAAAACTAATAGAAAGAAACAAAAACGAATAGAACTGAAAAAAGATTCCAAATTAGGCCAACAAAGCTGTTAAAAGAAAAAATGTGACTGCAATAATCGAAATTTAACCTAATTAAAATTAATTGCGCTGTTGTTTTTGTTGGTGTTTCAGTTGTTGCTGTAGCTGTTGTTGGCATTGTCGACATCATTTGACAAGTTCAACCAAACACTTGGCATGACCTCCGTTCAGCAGATAAGAAGCAAATTCTCTGATTTCAAACCTTGTTTGGATTGTTGCTGCCTCTGCTGCTGGAGCAGCGAGCTGTGCGGCGAGATTAGCTGAGATACAAAGGCAATTGCATGCCACTGATGTACAAGTACCTGCCACGTTATTAGAAGCCAGACCATCGTCCTACAGCTATCGACACCAGGTGTAACATACAGCCTTACAATCATCCCAAAAATATGGCGTCAGATATACAATCAATTCACATTCTCTAAACAAATTTGCAATTCCATTTAAGTAATCAATTTCCTACAAAAACAAAAACAAGTAAGAAAGCTCTAGTCGAGACTGCTCGACTACGAGATCCCCTGAACCCTTCCAGGAACTAATATTTCCATAATTCGTTGTTCCACTTCTACTTACACATGCACACACACCTACACACATATGCACGCACGTATAAACAGGCATGGGCTGCGATGTGGGCTTACTTTGGGAACTTAATTGTTTAATAACTTTTTTCGTAGACGGACAGTCTTGATAAAGCTTTCAGACCGTGATTATAACATTAAAGCAAGTTTCTAGTATTTGAAGTACGGTTTTTGCAAACTTGTGGGGCAGGGAGTGTTTTAAGAGGTGAGGGGTAAAATATGACAAAAACCGAAATTCTTAAAAATACAAATGAATCTACATTTCATATTTGGAGACTCTAGCTCTAAAGGAGTAGGAAATATAATTTTTAACTGGTTTTCGATAAGGTTTTTGATATGCTCGCTCTATATACGGACCTACGAAAAAAAAAATTCAAGTCTCTAGCTCTTATATCTTCTGAGATCGACGCGTTCATACATATGGGCAGACGGACGGACGGACAGACAGACGGACAGGGCTAAATCGACTCAGCTCGTCGCCCTGATCAAGAATATATATTTTTTTATGGGGTCTGCCACACCTTCTGCCTGTTACATACATTTTTACAAAACCATTATACCCTGATTTCCCATTTTCAATGGGTTCAGCGTATAAAAAACAAAAATTAAATCAAAGCAGAAATATTGAACACCAGCTCTACAACAGTTTGGAACACATTTATAAATTGCTTTACAACTGGTCTTTTAGTACTAGAGCCTTTACACTAAGATTCTGAATCTGTATAGATTTTGAATCCAAATATACATACATATATAACTGATCTTATCATCGTGATTTATCTTTAGTTTCTATCAATGCCTAAAAAATAAAGATATCGTAAAGAATAAGGCTATTGCTTTATCAAGTCTCGACTATATTCCATTATAATTGCCAACAATTGACAATGTATTCACACTATTAAATATTTTGTAACTATATATACTCACATACCTTACATACCCTTCAACATATATAGGTTGTCAAAAAAGTCTTGCGGTATTTTTATTGAATTTTCAATTGTTAAAATTGGTTATAATAATGCGATTTAAGTCAAATATGCGCCGTTTTGTTCGATGACGAGTTCTTAACGAGATGCCAACTTCATAATGCCCCTCTTATAGAAGCTCGCTTCCCTATAGTCAAAAAACTCGGAGAGCCAATTTTCACAGGACTCTCTTGTGGACAACTTCCGACTACCAAGCTCGTTCGCCATGGACAGAAATAGGTGGTAATCACTTGCGAGATCCGGACTATACGGTGGATGCAAAAGAACCTCCCATCCGAGCTCCCGGAGCTATTGTCGCGTCACCAAAGATGTGTGTGGCCTGGCGTCGTACTGGTGGAAGACAATTCGGCCTCTGTTGATCAAAGATGGCCTCTTCTGCATGAGTGCTGCCTTCAAGCGGTCCAGTTGTTGGCAGTATAGGTCCGGATTGAGCGTTTGGCCATAGGGGAGCAGCTTATAGTGGATGATTCCCTGCCAATCCCACCAAACACACAGAAGAACCTTCCTGGCCGTCAATCCAGGCTTGGCCACCGTCTGGGCAGCTTCACCGCTTTTCGACCGCGACTGTTTGCGCTTCACGTTGTCGTAAGTCACCCACTTTTCATCGCCAGTCACCATCCACTTCAAAAACGGGTCGATTTTGTTGCGATTCAGAAGCGATTTGCATGCATCCATACGGGCAAAAATGTTTTTTTCCGTCAAGTCGTGTGGTACCCATACATCGAGCTTCTTTTTGAATCCAAGCTTCTTCAAATGGTTTATAACGGTTTGATGACTCATGCCCAGCTCTTGGCCGATGCTACGGCTGCTACTATGCCGGTCTCTTTCGATCAATTCATCGATTTTATCGCAATTTTCGACGACAGGCCTTCCGGACCGTGGCGCATCTTCGATCACCTCTGCACCAGAACGAAAACATTGAAACCATCGTTGTACGGTGGAAATGGAAACTGTATCGGGTCCATAAACTGCACAAATTTTATTAGCAGCATGAGATGCATTTTCGCCTTTGTCGTAGTAGTACTGTAAAATATGCCGTATTTTGTCTTTATTTTGCTACAACTCACGAACGACTAAAAGCATACAACAATTAATCAAACACGTGTTAGCACGTGAAAAGAGCTTTCCAAAAAGCTCAAGCGTGAACCGATGCCCCGAATACAACTAGAACTACGCGTTTGCAAAGACAAGCTTGCGGAAATACCGCAAGACTTTTTTGACAACCTATTATATTCTACATACTCGATAAGTAGAAATATCTGAAACTAGTCGGTATTTTCATTATACCCTAAACCCATTGAAAATGAGAAATCAGGGTATAATGGTTTGGCAGGCAGAAGGAGGCGTGGCAGACCCCATAAAGTATATATATTCTTGATCAGGACGACGAGCTGATTCGATTTAGCCCTGTCCGTCTGTCTGTCTATCTGTCTGTCCGTATCTTTGAACACGTCGATTTCAGAAGATATAAAAGCTAGAGACTTGAAATATGAAACTGTAGGTTCGTACATTGCACGCGCAGATCAAGTTTATTTTACAAATCGATAACTGTTCACGTTTTTTGTTATCGATAAAAAAAAACCTTATCGAAAATCAGTTATAAAATTATATCTCCCATATTTTTAGAGCTAGAGGCTTCAAATTTTAAACGCAGATTTATATGTTTTTTTAAGAATTTCGGCTTTTGTCATATTTTTACCCCCAACCCCTCAAAATACCCCCTCCCTACAAGTTTGCAAAACCCGTATTTGAAATACTAGAGACTTGTGAGTTGGCACATACACACATTTTAATGTTAAAATCACGGTCCGAAAGTTTAATCAAGATTTTCCGTCTACAAAAAAGTTATTAAGAAAATAAGTTCCCACAGTAAGCCCACACTGCAGCCCATGCCTGCTTTTACGTGCGTATTTATGTTTATGTGTAAGCAGAGAAGAAATGAATTATCAATTTCCCTAAGGGTTCAGGAGATCTCGTAGTCGAGCAGTCTCGACTAGAGTTTTCTTACTTGTTTTATACTCTGTACCCATTGAAAATGAGAATTTAGGGTATAATATTTTTGTTAAAACTGTATGTAACAGGCAGAAGGAGGCGTGGCAGACCCCATAAAGTATATATATTATTGATCAGGATGACGAACTGAGTTGATCTAGCCATGTTCGTCTGTCCGTCCGTCCGTCTGTCCGTCTGCCCGTTCGTCCGTCTGTTCTTCCGTATGAACGCAGAGATCTCCTAAACTACAAATGCTAGAAATTTTAAATTTTACATGTATACTCATGTATACTATACGCAGTACGAGCTTATTTTTTCGATAACTCATCCTTTTACTTTTTATACCCTTAACCCATTGAAAATGGGCATTCAGGGTAAAATGTTTTTGTGAAATTGTATGTAACAGGCAGAAGCAGGCGTGGCAGACCCCATAAAGTATATACATTCTTGATCAAGTTGACGAGCTGAGTTGATCTAGCCATGTCTGTCTGTCCATCCGTATGAACGAGATCTCCTAAACTACAAGGGCTAGAGACTTGAAATTTTACATGTACACTCGTGCATACCATACACAGTACGAGTAAATCATATTTTTTCGATAACTCTTTCCATTTCTTTTTTATCGATAATTATCGAAAATCTGACTTTGATTTTACGCCTAATTTAAATTCTGACAGACCTAGAGATTTCAGATTTACTGTGTAAATTTATGTGATAAAGACAAAGATTTTGTTATATACAGATTTTGGATACCACGCCCCCTTCGCCCCAAATTCGAAAAAAACCTATATCAAGTACTAGAGACTTGTGCTTTGGGATATACATTTTAATGTTATTATCACGTTCTAAAAGTTTGATGATGATAGTTTCACTACAAAAAGATTTATTCAGCAAATAAATTCTCATAATATAGCCAACACGGCAGCCCAAGCGCAGTAACTAGTGACTGCGCAGTTGGCGGAGCGCGTGTTTATGCGTTAGTTTGGATGCATGCGTATGGGTGTAGAATGATTGGAATATCAGTACTTTGCAGGGTTCAGGGTATCTCCTAGTCGAGCAGTCTCGACTAGAGCCCTCTTATTTGTTATATCCTGAACCCATTGAAAATAGGAAATCAGGGTATAATGGTTTTGTTAAAAGTATGTAACAGGCAGAAGAAGGCGTGGCAGACCCCATAAAGTATATATATTCTCGATCAGGGCGAGTCGATTTAGCTCTGTCCGTCTGTCTGTCCGTCCGTCCGTATGTATGAACGCGTCGATCTCAGAAGATATAAGCGCGTAGGTCCGTATAGTGAGCGCGCATATAAAGTTTGTTTTCAAAAATCGGTAACTGCTCCAGTTATTTTGTTATCGATTAAAAGCGTTATCGAAAACCAGGTAAAAAATTATATTTCCTACATCTTTAGAGCTAGAGTCTCCAAATTTAAAATGTAGATTCATATGTATTTTTAAATTTCGGTTTTTGTCATAATTTACAAAGATTTTGTGATTTAAAGGTTTTGGATCCACGGCCCTTCGCCGTAAATTTGAAAAAAACGTATTTCAAATTCTATAGACTTGTGGTTCAGCAACTACACATTTGAGTGTTATTATCATGTTCTGAAAGTTTGATGAAGATAGTCCCATTACAAGAGAATTTATTCATCAAATAAGTTCTCATAGCAAAGCCCATATTGCAGCCCAAGCGCAGTCGCTGCTAACTGCGCAGTTAGCAGAGCGCGTGTTTTTTGTTCGTGTGGATGCATGCGTATGGGTATGTGCATGTGTTTTCGTTTATGTGCATAAAAGAAGGGTAGAATGATTGGAGTATCATTACTTTGCAGGGTTCAGGGTATCTCCTAGTCGAGCGTCTCGACTAGAGCACTCTTACTTGTTTTATTGCTAGTTTTATTGCACAGATAGTTTTAATCAATACAAAGTTCAATTAACGTTGCGCACGTGTGGAACCCTTCCCTCCTCTCTCTCTCTCTTTGTCTCGCTTTCTCTCTTACCAACTTTCCAGTTCCCCACTCCAAGTTGTTCTAAATCTAAGGTACACATTGACTTCCTCTTCTTCCTAGGTGTGGCAATCGAAATCTCAATCGCAATCGTCTATTAATGTAATAGTAGCTGGTATCTAATAGATTGTTTGAGATAATCCCCCTTTCAGTTTCGTGAACTGACTGGGATTCCGAGAAGCCTATACCTGTGCTGTCAGTTAGTTCCCTGACAAGCTTACGTATAAAATAGCTGAATTCTTAGATATGCCGTTTCACATTGTGAATCGTTTTGCTTGTTCGCGATTATCGTGAATAGTTAAAAGCTGGCGCCAGACTATTTCTATATTTCCGCGAACTTGGGAAATATACAAAACCATATACACACAAATGTAGACATCTATGCATATATCAAGTTTTGTTGCCAGTTATGGCTCACACGCTCTACATTAACAGACGAGTTGTAAATTATTGCCTTTTCGTAAATTCGCAAAGCCTCGCTTTAAATATAACCAACTCAACGACAAACGAAAGTACAAGTAAGAAAGCTCTAGTCGGGACTGCTCGACTACAAGTTCCCCTGAACCCTTCCAGGAACTAATATTTCAATAATTCGTCGTTTCACTTCTACTAACACATGCACACACACATACAAACATACGCACGCACGTATAAACAGGCATGGGCTGCCATGTGGGCTTACATTGGGAACTCAATTGTTTAATATCTTTTTTTGTAGACGGACAATCTTGATAAAACTTTTAGACCGTGATTATAACATTAAAATGTGTGAGTGTGCCAACGCTCAAGTGTCTAGTATTTGAAATACGGGTTTTGCAAACTTGTAGGGAAGGGGGCGTTTCGAGGGGTGGAGGGTAAAATATGACAAAAACCGAAACTCTTAAAAATACATATGAATACACATTTTAAATTTGGAAACTCTAGCGATAAGGTTTTTAATCGATAACAAAATATTGGGAGCAGTAATCGATTTTCAAAAACAAACTTGATATACGCGCTCTATATACGGACCTGCAAAAAAAATTTCAACTCTCTAGCTCTTATATCTTCTGAGATCGACGCGTTCATACAATATAGATTTCTATGTTTTTTTTTTAGGAATTTCGGTTTTTGTCATATTTTACCCCCATCCCAATGTTGTAATCACGGTCTAAAAATTTTATCAATATTGTCGTCTCACAAAAAAAGGTATTAAGCAATTAAGCTATCATAGTAAAAATCACTTATATTGAAATATCAGTTCCACGAAGGGTTCAGGGGATCTCGTAGTCGAGGAGTCTCGACTAGAGCTTTCTTACTTGTTATACCTTGAACCCATTGAAAATGGGAATTCTCTAGCATTTGAAGTTTAGGAGATCTCTGCGTTCATTCGGACGGACAGACAGACATGGCTAGATCAATTCAGCTCGTCATCCTGATGGGGTCTGCCACACCTCCTTCTGCCTGTTACATACATTTTCACAAAAACATTATACCCCGATTTCCTATTTTCAATGGGTTTAGGGTATAAAAACAACACATACACACGCACATATGCACGCGATCTGTTTTACATGCACAGTCAATATGAAATCTCAAGTTCTAATAGTATTCAAACTAGACTTGAAAAACGAAGTCAAATTATCGATCGTAAAGTCAGACAGCGTATGGTGTGCACGAGTATACATCTAAAATTTCAATTCCAAATTTCACGAGATCTATGCGTTCTTACGGACGGATGCTGTAAATGATGCTGTAAATGAAAAGTTTCAGGAAGTAGAGATACCATATCAAATTGAGAATGACTAATGCAATGTTATATTAATCTGTAATATAGCAGAGATCTATCGTATCGTAGGAGTCAAATATTTTTATATATAAGAAGTCTTTTGAGTCGGTTTTGAGAATTTTTGATCCTATCCAAACCAAGAGAATAAGCTTAATTTTTGTTGTAGTCAATGTTGTTATATCTTTCTGTTTTCCTTCTCATTTTCCTTTTCATTTTATTTATTTATTATTTGTTTGTTATTTTAACTTTTTTGCACTCTGTGCATCTTACCTGTTTTGCTGATATTTCGCTGTATTTACTTATTAGCAAATATTTACCCAAAACCTTGAAATTAAAATATGAACTTGACTTTGGCATCTGTTTCAGTTTCAGTTCTGTTTTTGTTGTTGTCTGGTTGTGGAGAATGAGAGATACAACAACATCAACAACAACTAACAACAGCAGCAGCGAGAACGAACTGTTGTTGTTGGCAAATTGCAAATTTATTTTTCTATTTCAAGTGGCAGCAAATGGAAACCAAACTATAGTGAAAAGTGGGGGAACGTCAAATGATATTTGTTATCGATATCGTACACGATAAACATCGTTTAGAATATTTCATTTCATATACAAAGGCCATAAGCAAAACTAGTTTTTTTTTTTGCATATCAAATTAAGTATATCAACTCTCATCTAATAGATCTTACTGAAACTCTAATACTTAACTACATATACAGACAGGGCTATACAAAGTGTTGTTAAATATGAAGATCAATTGCAGCTACAATAAAACTGATCATTTCCAGCCTAGGAAAAATCAACAGAGGCAAGGAGAAGGCCACACCATTTAGCTTATAACAGCAAATATCTTCACATTTTCTCCCCTGAAGTACATAAACTGCTGACTGATAAGTGTTATCGTTCATACTCAACCATACCCGCCCCGTATGCCAGATATTTGCATAGAAATAGTGTGCATTATAAACACGTATAGCAACTACAGCTGCGGGTGTGGTGGTTTCCCTTTGGCATAATAATAAACAAATAAGAAAGCTCTAGTCGAAGACCTGATATATTTCAATAATTCGTCGCTTCATTTCTACTTACACACACACATACGCACGCACGTATAAGCAGGCAGCTGCCGTGTGGGCTTCCTTTGGAAATTTAATTTTTTAATAATTTTTTTGTAGACGGACAATCGTTATAAAACTTTCAGACCGTGATATTAACAACAACAGCTCTAAAGATGTAGAAGATATAATTTTATAACTGCTTTTCGAGAAGGTTTTTTATCGATAGCAAAAAATGGGAGCAATTATCGATTTTGAGAAATAAATTTGATAGTGATGGCACGATTAATCATATGATCAATAAGAAGCAACATTTGCACGCAAATCGTAGGTTGGAGAGAGAAAAAGAAAGTTGTATTACACAAACGCCGTAAAAAAGACAACGACCTTTATCAAATTCACAACGAACTTAATTTCTTCTCAAATGCTCCTGTTTTGGAGCTTAAACGCCACTGAGCACCTGTCCGAGCTACTATTCAAGAATATTGAATAGCTAATACTAACAATACTGAATAACTAATAATATTTACTATATCTGTCACTTTTTGCTTGGCCTTATAAAATACAATATATATATTAAACATAATTTATACTTTTTTATTCAAATAAAAAATCATTTGATTAATCGATTATTTCCACTTTTGTTCGATTAATTTCGATTTATAATCGCCCCGCTAAATTTAATCATATGATTCAATAATCGATTAATGTATATTTTTTGCCATCACTAGTTACATCATTAAGCAAAACCGCTATACCCTGATTTCCCATTTTAATAAGTTCAGGGTATAACACGATAATTTTTAAGCCAAGCAAGATATTTAAAAAATGTAAAGAGCATTCGGCAGAAAATTCTTTTAGCTTTAAATTGATTTTGCACACCGGGTGATGCGCAAATTGGGTACTTCACAGGTTTATGCCAAACATAAAAAATCTTATTTTGGTCAAAACACATGTTTTATATGAAAATAAAAAGTTGTTGTTGTCATAGATGATTTTTTAAAATTATTTATAACAAACAAAACTATTACAATTTAAAACAAGTAAGAAAGCTCTAGTCGAGATCCCTGAACCCTTCCAGGAACTAATATTTCAATAATTCGTCGTTTCACTTCTACTTACACATGCACACACACATACACACATACTCACGCACGTATAAACAGGCATAGGCTGCGATGTGGGCTTACTTTGGGAAATTAATTGTTAAATAACTTTTTTCGTAGACGGACAGTCTTGATAAAACTTTTAGACCGTGATTATAACATTAAAATGTGTGTGTGTGTGCCAATGCTCAAGTTTCTAGTATTTGAAATACGCTTTCTGCAAACTTGTAAGGAAGGGGCTGTTTTGGGGGGTGGGGGGGTGAAAAATGACAAAAACCGAAAATCTTAAAAATACACATGATTCTACATTTTAAATTTCGAGACTCTACCTTTAAAGGTGTAGAAGATATAGTTTTATAACTGATTTTCGATAAGGTTTTTTATCGATAACAAAAAAACAGAAGCAGTTATCGATTTTAAAAAATAAACTTGATCTGCGCGTGCAATATACGGACCTACAGTTTCAAATTTCAAGTCTCTAGCTCCTATATCTTCTGAAATCGACGCGTTCAAACATACGGACAGACGGACAGACAGACAGACAGACGGACAGGGCTAAATCGACTCAGCTCGTCGCCCTGATCAAGAATATATATACTTTATGGGGTCTGCCACGCCTCCTTCTGCCTGTTACATACTTTTAACAAGACCATTATACCCTGACTTCCCATTTTCAATGGGTTCAGGGTATAAAAATGTTGTCATTCTACCCGCTGCGTGCATCTGCGCGGTAATTCGCCCTTTATAAGTGCATTTGTGTTCGTTCTTAGTTGAGTAAGAGTATAAAATTTAGAGGTTAAGTAGATTTAAGAAAGCTCTTGAATGAAAAATCATTATAACATAATTTTTAGTTTTATTTTATTAGAAATAAACCAGTCTTTAAAGCGCAACCAAACCTTCAACTATTTGTGCAATAATTTTCTTGCAATACAATAAGAAGTGGAGCACTTTTCACCAAAATTCGCTGCTTTTTATAATTTTGCTAGTTTACCCTATTTTGAAGGGTTATAACTACTCTTAAAGTCAAAAATGTCAATTTTCATTCATATGAAATCATATTATATGAAAATTTAATTGCTTTTCATCACTTTTCTGATTTTTGCCACGCGACGGCAGAGGCCCAAATGTGCGACGGCGCAATACTCGCTAAAAGCGACTCTCTTTAGTCTACATACTCTATATATAGCTTTCTATATACTCTATGTACTCTATATACTCCATATACTCTTCATACTCTATATACTAAATAAACTATACTCAATGCACTCTATTTATTTTAGATGCCAGCTAAACGAATATCCCCTTTTGCATTTAAAGACAAAGCACACGATATGCTAAGTCAAATAGTTGTATTTCGCAAATGCAATTCACAGCGCGTTGCCAGACAGTTAAACTGCCCGTAACCGTGAGTAACTGTACTTGCGTTCACAGCTCTGCCAATTACAGCAAGTACATATGGAAAGGTATTTCATGCGAGGGCTGGGCAGCGGGCATATTTACATATGTACATATATACGTTCCGATCGCATCGAGTCACCCAACGACCAGTTCGCAATTAGCGATTGGAGAGTGGTGAGTTGCCATTAATGAATCGTGTGTACTCCACAAATTCTAACAATGAATGCCACGTGCAGTGCTAATTAAAAATCCACAAGCCCGATTGATGCGAACTGCAAATCAGAGGGACGGGCGTGGGCAGGAGGCGGACATGGAGAGCGGGGACGGGAATAGCGAGAGTTCTTTGCGCATGCTTTTATCAGCAGACGACAGCAGGCAGCAGGCTTCGGCAGCGAAATAGTCTATTTTGGGGCTAGGTGGCAGCATTAGGTCGTGTCCTCTCTTCCTTATGTATACCCATTTCAAATATGAAAGAAGTTGTGTATAATGGTTCCCCCTATTAAAGACCGGAACTGCTTCGATGATTACAAATATTCTTAATCATTTTACATTCCGCTTTTATAACTCTTCCATTTCTGTATACGCGTATAAAATTTCTTAAGAATATCTCGAGCACTTTACAAGCTAAATGGAGGAGAGTTAATCTTTTTTTTCTTGTATCTCTCATAGACCCATAAAGAAAGCAATTGCCATTTATATTTAACAGAACATCAGATGGTATATTGAAGTTATTCAAAAACTCATACACCATAGCATAGGCTTGAGAGAAGAACTGAGTTTGTACAGCTTATTTCGAAGTCAAGCACTCTACTATCTATTTGTTTCGTTATCTTCGCTCAGGCTTGGAATTTGCTTTTGCGGCTATGCACAACACGCAAATGTCATTGAATTAAATTTCACCCGCCTTTGCCACACCGACTGGCCACCCTGGACTACTCGAGGTCTACCCTGTTTACTTGCCAAAAAGCTAAGCTAGTAGTTCCCGCATTGAAATGCTGATGAAGCAAGCCAAAAGCAGCCAGAAACGAACATTAAAATCCGCGGATCTCAAATAAACAAAAAACAAACCAATGCAATATGATAGTCAATCTCATTGGGAATACCCTGGTAATTAATGGGATTGAAATTGAGGTTTCCAATGAATATTTATTCATGAACTATCAAGTTTTTAACCAAGTAAAGAAAAAGGTGAGCCTCAGTTCTTCCATAAGCATTTTACATATTCATAGAAATAATTGCGGGGTATTTCAAGTAATGAAATAAGTGAATTATCATTGAAAATAAATTCGGTAAATAATATATATATTTTATCATTTATTTTTTTAATAATTAAGGCTGAATCTAACTAATATGCCACGTGAAAGCGAACGGGAGTGCAGGGTATAGCTACGATTACAACAACGTCAGGCATGTGCTGACATTTGCACAATGCAGCATGAGGAAGCGAGACACAGACGCTGAGCGAGACAGAACTATCCACTGCAACTGCAACGTAAACCATACTAGAAGTTATTAAATTAAATCGAAAATATATCTAAAGAGAGAGAGAGTACCGCAGAAGATTATAATCAAAACAAAACAGGAAAAATAAATAATAACGAAAAAAATACATTAAACAACAAGCTCGATAAGTAAACAAGGACGATACATATCAAACGGCACAACGATATCTAATCCGCATCAAAATCAGAATCAGAATCGAAACCGGAGGCAGCAGCTGAAATATGAATCAAGTGGATAATAATATATGTATCTCAAAATAAAGTTGTTTATAGATCGCACAACGATCTGATCGAGCAACATACATATATGCATCATGTGTATATAGGTTTCAAGTGTTTTTTTTTATGGCGAGTATTGCGTAGTCGTTTACAGTCTACCACGACTATCTTTAGCTATTTGATGCACTTGCCAATTGAAATGGGTTTTAGTTTCTCTTTTACTTATTAAAGGAAATTTTATTCGTGGCCAGGTAGAGATAGAGACAGAATTCTACAAAAATAGTATCCAAAGTGTAGAATGAAAAAAGCATTTTATATGTACATCAGATGTCCGATTCACTTGTGTCATCCGGAATAATATTTCGCTAGCCATAAATAGGATTCCTTTCAATAGAGCTTTATAACTAAGGAAACTGGCATCTATATATAATATATTTATATTTATAAATATTATATATGTATACATATATTTTACATTAAAATATGCCTTATACAAGATATCCTATAGAATAGGTAAAAATACATTTCTGATATGAAATACTTTTTTATCCATTTAGATAAGGCTAATCAATCTATACCTACTTACATACTGTCTGTTTGTCGACAAAATCAAATAAAATCATATCAATATAAGGAAAGAGTAGGTCGAGAAATCAAGAAATCAATCACAACCACATTTAATCTTCTAATTATTTTCTAAAAGATATATTTCCATTATATATATGCATACAATACAAGGTATTCTATATTCGATACGTTTGGAAACAGGAAAGCTATATAAAGAATGTTATATATTTTTGTTATTTCAGTATATTGTTATATTCTTGATCACAATCAGGATTTTCAAAATGAAAAGACACAGATGCTTAGCTCGGCTATCTTTCACAGAGTATCTTTCTAGTCGGTCACTCTTATTACACCCTGAACCCATTGAAAATGGAAATTCCAGGCTTAATGTTTTTGTGAAAATGTATGGAACAGGCAGAAGGAGGCGTGGCAGACCCCACAAAGTATATATATTCTTGATCAGGATGACGAGCTGAGTTGATTTCGTGCATAAAATACGCAGTACGAGTTTATCATATTTTTTCGATAACTCATCCTATTTCTTTGTTATCAATACTAATCGAAAATCTGACTTTGTTTCTTAAGCCTAATTTGAATACTGTTAGACCTAGAGGTTTCAGTTTTGCTGGGTAGATTTATGTGATAAATACAACAGATTTTGGATACCACGCCCCCTTCGCCACAAATTAAAAAAAAAACGTATATCAAGTACTAGAGACTTGTGCTTTGGCATATACACACATTTAAATGTTGTTAACACGTTCTAAAAGTTTGATGAAGATAGTCCCACTACAAAAGATTAATTTAACAAATAAGTTCTCATAATATAGCCCACATGGCAGCCCAAGCACAGTCGCTGCTAACTGCGCAGTTAGCAGACCGCGTGTTTATGCGTTCGTTCGATGCATGCGTATGGGTGTGTGCATGTGTTTTTGTATACATACATATTTGCATAAAAGAAGCGTAGAATGGAATATCAGTACTTTGGAGGGTTCATGGTATCTCATGTGTGATATATATGTGTAGGTATCATGTGTTATATATATACATATATACATATATAATATATAAATATATATATATATATATATATATATATATATATATATATATATATATATGTATATATATATATATATATATATATATATATATATATATATATATTATTTATATGTATATATATATATATATATGTATATGTATAGGTATATATAGCATACTGATTATGCGCCTGTCTTGGCAACCGCATTTGAAGATACCCCAATAATATTTATAGAGAGAGTATATTAAGAGATAGGTGCATAGGACAAAGTCTCACAATACGTACAATCAGTGCTTGTACATATGTATGTAGGTACACACATATATATATATATATATATATATATATATATATATATATATATATATATATATATATATATATATATATATATATATATATATATATATATATATATATATATATATGCATTATTTGTAAGTCTTGTCTTACTATAGTCGGGCAAAGCGAATTTCATTAAGTTTCTTAGTTCCGGCATTCGATCATCTGATACTCTATACATATACACATATATATATATATATATAGCCTTATCTTCTATTGAGATTACATCATGGTATACTAACTGTTAATGCTATAAATTACAGGATATATTGCCATAATTGAAATAAATTGACAGCGTCAGAACTTTTTAGACGGACAGGGCTAAAGCGACTCATCTCGTCGCCCTGATCAAAAATGTATACATATACTTTATGGGGTCTGCCACGCCTCCTTCTGTCTGTTACATACATTTTAACAAAACCATTATACCCTGATTTCCCATTTTCAATGGGTTCAGGGTATAAAAATGTCGTATATGAATTAAGATACAACTAGGGGAGGAGGTGTGATATAAAGAGGGATATTAACATGTTACGGGGCGGGACGAGCGGTGTCTGCAAGCCAACTTAAAAAATTAACGTAATAAATAATCATAAAAGATGCATAAATGTCAAAATATAAATTTTAGACAATTCGCGCTATATCACTTTTACGAGTTCAAACATTTTAGTCTCCAAGTGTGTGCGTGTGCATGTGCATCTGTGTGTGTGTGTAAGATAACTATCTAAGAGAATAGAAATGAAAGAAAAGGCTAATGAAACAAACAGTTTGCACTGTGTGTGGCAGCAAAAATAATAAATCTCAAACTATTAAGTATAACCCAATATATGTACATATACATAGAGCAAAGGTATGTATTACATATGTATGTAAGTAACAAGTAAGAGTGATCTAGTCGAGACTGCTCGACTAGGAGATACCCTCTAGTTATTTTATCTTCTGAGATCTCTTTTATCTGTTGACCTCTGATATGTGCGGCTTCCAACGTGCAACATGACCATGATACGCATCCTATATTGCCCGACGACACATTATTGTCGTAAACCTTTTGGAATGTGTTCTGCTATTAATTGCCCAATTTCTCGGTAGAATTTGGCATCCAGCTGAGATTTTCCTTTATGATTTCCAACATCTTTCCCTTAAAATCCATAGTAATAGTAATATAGAATATAATATAAAGGGTTGTTGCGAATTTCGTCATCATTATATATATATATAACTTATATTTTTGGTAAAGTTTTTTGTTAAATTAAAATAATATATATATATAATTATGCAGTTATTTTGAGTAAACAAAAAACTTATATAAATTGATTGAACAATATTTTAAAAATTCTCATACATTTTGTTTGCTGGTGTACGCAGAGTTATGCGCAGAGTTATTATGTACATATGTATGTATGTAAATATTTTTGCTTCATACTCAATTTTACATATCAATTTGTTACAGCACAGAGATGGAGAGAGAGTGAGGGAGCTAGCAGATCTTAAATGCCGTCCATCCCCCACCGATAGCTCACCCTCTCATTACGTCTCTCGCCAAGCCACGATACGTCTTGATGTATGTAGGTCGACCGTACTGCAATAAGCTTCGCCTGCATTTTTGGGCAATCGAAAAGCAACGACACAAAACATATGTATGTACAATGTACATACATATTTACATAATTAGACAGCAGCTAACGGTCACTTTTGCTTTCAGTGTAGCCAAACAAAAAAAACATACACGCAAATGTACCTCCATGCATGCATATGTACATATGTATGTATGTATGTACATATATGTACATATGCATGTGTGTATCTGCATGCACAAATGCAGTTATACGGACAGCTAGTAAGAAGGGAATTTAACCTTCGCCACGCCACGCCCACACGTGGGCGTCATAGACAATCAGTTCTGACAATGACGTTAACGCTAACTCTGTCGCTGACGCTGACAGAGACAGAGACTGAAGCGCAGCGCTGTGCCTCACCCGGCTGTCTGCTGCCCTCTGCGCCTGTGTCTGTGCGCGTGTATGTTCTTTTCTTCTGGCGTAATAGTGAACCGCGAAAGCTTATATTTTACTACTACGATTGTGAGTACTACTTGGCGCCGGTACTGATGCCGCCCCATTGCCGGCATTTGCCCTTACTCACACAAGCGCTCGTCGTATATTCAACACAACTCGTACATACACACATATGTATGTAGATATGGAATTGTGAAATAATTCTCGCTCTCACTGTCGCTCGCTTTCTGTCGCTCTCTTCCTCCCTCTGTCAGTGTATCTGCCTATCTGTCTCTCATTCCGTGGAGCTTTTCGGTTTTTGAATTGATCTCGCTCTCTTGAGTGCTTTGTTTTGAGTGTGTTTTGAGTGCGTTACGTTTGCGTTGTGGTTCTTTGAGTGCAAATAGCACAAATGTTGCTGCAATATTGTTGCCAGCGCTCTGTAGCAATATTCCACAACTTAAAAGTTGGCTGAGCAACATGACAGAAGCAAAATCATGATTATCGTATTTGTGTGACAAATTTGTTATTATTCTAATGAATTATTGCATATGTATAATATATTCGAAGCTGATGACTAATGAAATGAGCTTATTAATGGATTTAGAATTCATGCGAAATAGGAAAATTAGATTAGTCATGCAATTACACATCCATCTAGAATGTCTTTATACCCAGAACCCATTGAAAATGGAAAATCAGGGTATAATGGTTTTGTTAAAATGTATGTAACAGACAGAAGGAGACGTGGCAGACCCCATAAAGTATACACATTTTTGATCAGGGCGACGAGATGAGTCGCTTTAGCCCCGTCCGTCTGTCTGTCCGTTCGTCCGTCCGTGCGTCCGTCTGTCCGTATGTATGAACACGTCGATCTCAGAAGATATAAGAGCTAGAGACTTGAAATTTGTTCTGTAGGTCCGTATATTGAGCGCGCATATCAAGTTTGTTTCCAAAAATCGATAACTACTCCCGTTGTTTTGTTATCGATTAAAAACTTGATCGAAAACCAGTGAACAAATTATATTTCCTACATCTTTAAAGATACAGTCTCCAAATTTAAAATGTAGGTTCACATGTATTTTTAAAGGTTTCTATTTTTGTCATATTTTACCCACACCCCCAAAATCGATCCTCTTCTCTACAAATTTTCAAAAATCGTATTTCAAATACTAGAGACTTGTGCTTTAGCAAATACACACGTTTTAATGTTATTAGCAGTCTGAAAAAAGTTTTAAGTTTTATGAAGAAGGTCCGTCTACAAATAAGTAATTAAACAATTAAGTTCTTACTTAATTAAACAAGCAAAAAAAAAACAAAAAAAGCGACAAATTATTGAAATATCAGTTCCTGGGTTCAGGGTTCAGGGGGATCTCGTAGTCGAGCAGTCTCGAGTAGAGCTGTCTACCTGGTTCTATATGTATATATGTGTACCTATACATATATGTATATATATATATATATATATATATATTATTATTATGCAGCGTGCAGCACAACATGAAGTCATACCTTAATAATATAGTTTCTTTCCCCTCCCTTCCGCTCTCTTCCTCTCTCTTCGACCTATTGTGTTTTATTACTTAACAGTTGAACTCCCTATTAAGTGAATCCCCGTTTGTAATTGATTTGCGCCTATGTAAGTACCTAAGGTACAACATTGGTCTTTACTTTTTTGCGTTTCGGTTCAGTTCTTAGTTAACTTTTGCTCTCAGCTTCGGCTTCGGCCTCTGCCTCTGCCTCTGCCTCTGCCTCTGCCTCTGCCTCTGCCTCTGCCTCTGCCTCTGCCTCTGCCTCTGCCTCTGCCTCTGCCTCTGCCTCTGCCTCTGCCTCTGCCTCTGCCTCTGTATCTCCGTCTGCCTCTGCCTTGCTATTGTTGTTGTTACTTGCTTGCCATTGCGCTTTGGCAATGTCATTGTATGTAACTGTTCACCGCTTGTCGCTGTCTCTCTGTTTCGCTTGCAATCGCTCTCGGCAATGCTGTTCGTTTTCTGAATGGTACACACACAAGCACAAACACACATATAAACTTGCATTGAAATTAGGTATCGTTGACAATTACTGATGTTGTTGCTGTTGTTGTTGTTGCTGTTGTTGCTGCAATGTTCAATAGAATTCGCTTGCAAATGCAGCACGAGGTCGTCGCACAGAACTAAAGACTTTGGACACAAACCTCGGCCAGCAACGAGGCGTGTAAAAGAGCAAGCGCAACGGAAGAGCTCGCTCATATGCATTTGTCCCGCTCCTACATATGCATAGACTTGAAGCTTATCCAATGTGTGCACTTGCGAATGTGTGTGTGTGAGTGTGCGTGTATGTGTGTTACGTCACTTCCTGTTACATACACGCAAATCGCGCTTAACTCTATTGGACATTAAAGCTGTGCTTTATGAATGAAAATGCTGTCTATCTGTGTATATGTGTGAGCATTGATTTTTACGCTCTCTGATTCTGCATTTGCATCATTTTGCATGCGCCAATTATTTTATCACATCGATTCGAATCGAATCTCATTTTTCTCACCCTTTTGTTTGCTTGCAACAATTAGAATCAAAAACATTTCTCGCATATTTTACATTTTCAGAATTGACAGTGCGTATGTGTGTGTGTGGGTGTGTGTGGGTCTGTGTGAGTTTGTGTGTGTGTGGGTGTGTGTGCGTATGTGTGCTTTGCAATTAACTTGTAAATTGTCATGTCATTTTAATTAAATTATCGCAATGGGAACCCATTATTGCCTGACATTGGCCTGCCGACAGAAAACAACACAAAACCATTAACTGCTTGGCAATTTGGCGAGAGTCGAGAGAGTGAAACAAATGGGAATGGAACACAACAAAAACTATCGATAAAAACTATAAGACAATAATTAATCGATGTCAGCCGAAGAGCAGCAAAATCAAGGAACTTTTATTAATAAATCAATCATCTAACCAAACAAGTAAGAAAGCTTAAGTCGGCGGTTCCCGACTCTCCTAGTCCCCTAAGTTCCGAATGATGAGCGGTTTTTTATATAGGCATTTATATGTTTATATATGCAGAAAAAATAAAAACTTAACTATATTTTCTAAAAAAAAAAATACAAAGAAAAGTTTCCCGCGGCATTTGTCGCTTCGCAACTGAATAGCATGCTTGCCAAAAATACAACAGAAAACATGTAAACATGGTCTAGTGGAGACTGCTCGACTACGAGATCCCCTGAACCCTTCGAGGAACTGATTTTCAAAAGTTCTTTGATTCTTTTCTGCTTCATATGTAAGAGGCAGCACATGCACACACACACACAAGCACACACACATCCTAACACGGTATCCTAAATATAGCAAAAATCAAGCAAATTTGAAGACTCTAGCTTTAAAGATGTAGGAGCTATAATTTTTTAACTGATTTACGATGAGGTTTTTAGTCGGTAACAAAAAATGGGAATAGTTATTAATGTGTTCGTGCTACACACGGTACTAAAAAAAAAAAAATGTCAAGCTCTTATATCTTCTGACATCAACGTATTCATACATAGGAACAGGCAGACGGAATGGACTAAATCCTCTAAGCTCGTCGCCCTGATCAAGAATATAAATACTTTATGGAGTCTGCCACGCCTCCTTCTGCCTGTTTAATACATATTAACATAACCATTAGACCCTGATTTCCCATTTTCAATGGGCTCAGGGTGTAATAATTTAATTAAATAGAAAGTGCAATAACAGAGATCTTATTATTTTTATTTTGTTTTTAGTTTTATTTAAACATTGTATTTTCAATTTTTTTTTTCATGAACTTGCATTTGAATTTAAATTAACTATCTAATAAATGATCAAAGCTGCAAACAGCAGCCAAGTTTTTTTCGGAGATCCTTTGAAGATACATAATATATACTGTATATTTACTACACACATTAATTACTACACATTCTAGGAAAAGTTTCACTGTGATTGGCTTCAAATATCGAAAATATCTTTCGAATTATGCTAAGTACAGATGTAGTGCTCGGATCTAGAGAGACTAAAAGTCTAGCCGGCAGCTGGGGCATTCATTCGCATTGATTGAAATCGAAATCGAAATCGAGCTCGAACTCGAACTGCACAATTGCATTCAGCGACTGGGTGAGAGCAGGAGAGGGGCAGGGGGATGGACAGTGGGAGGGGACATAGTTGAAATTGTGTCACTGGGTTAGAGGCGACGTTAACGTGGCTCGCATTGTTCACGTTTTGCCGGGCGGGTATGTCGGCCAACGACCTAAACTAACAAAGCTGTTGCCCCAGCCACCCTCATGCCCCTGCCCAAAACACAACAAGTTTTGCCAGTCAACAATTGGCAGCAACTAGCAGTCAGCAGCTAGCAACTTGCAACTCGGTTGCGCTGGGCCAAAATGGCCAATTAACTTATCTGATGTAGGCGAGCGGCAAGCGGCAACAATACTCCGTCTACGATCCTCGACTAGGCCACACACACAAATATATATATATATATATATGTGGCACGTATCCGCATTGTTGCTAAGCGACGCTGGGTCTGCCACATGGCCTCCAAACGAGGTGCGACTGTGCAATCTGTCAGCTTGGCAACGGATCAGATCGGATTGGCGTGCTTTGACTTTTTTTGCTGCGGCATTTATTCAATTGATGAACAACAACAATGACAACAATAGCAACAGCAATAACAACAACAATAGCGACAACAACAACGACAACCACGCAAAAATGTGCCGTAGTTGTTCAACAGGTTTTCAATCATCTGCGCATACTATGCCTTTAAAATTTTCCCAGTTGGTTTGTTGTTTATTTGTATGTTTGTTCGTTGCTCTCACAGAGTTCGCCTAGTTTTTACTTTCGAAAAGCCGACAATAAAGTTGCAAACGACGAAACGAAGCTCCCTCCACGCACATCATCATTTCACTTCGTGAATGAGTATGATAGTTCACAGTGATCAAAATAACAGTAATAATAGTCTGATATCATGATGATAACGATTATGAATAGAATAAATATATAGAATAAATATAAATAATGATGCTAATGAAATACAATTGAAGAGCTGAGGACTCTAGCCGATGAAGAGCATAAAAAAGAGTTGAAAACAAGTAAGAAAGCTCTAGTCGAGACAGCTCGACTACGAGATCCCCTGAACCCTTCCAGGAACTAATATTTCAATAATTCGTCGCTTCATTTCTACTTACGCATGCACAGACACATACACACATACGCACGCACGTATAAGCAGGCATGGGCTGCCATGTGGGTTTACTTTGGGAACTTAATTGTTTAATAACTTTTTTGTAGACGGACCTTCTTCATAAAACTTTCAGACCGTGATAATAACATTAAAACGTGTGTATTTGCTAAGGCACAAGTCCCTAGTATTTGAAATACGCTTTTTGAAAATTTGTAGGGAAGGCGGTAGATTTTGAGGATGGCTGTAGCTTTAAAGATGTAGGAAATATACTTTTTAACTGATTTTCGATAAGGTTTTTAATCAATAACAAAATCACGGGAGTAGTTATCGATTTTTGGAAACAAACTCGATATGCGCGTGCAATATACGGACTTACGAAAAAATTTCAAGTCTCTAGCTCTTGTATCTTCTGAGATCGACGCGTTCATACATACGGACAGACAGACATATATAGACAGACAGATATATATATACTTTATGGGGTCTGCCCCGTCTCCTTCTGCCTGGTACATACTTTTAACAAAACTATTATACCCTGTTATACCATTTTTAATGGGTTCATGGTATAAAAGATTTTTCGAGTTTTTTGTATAGACGCTCATGGAACTTGTAGATCTTTAATCCATCCCATGGTATTGATATATTCTTAGAGATATATATCTTAGTTGATATGCCATATACTTAAGGATTTTTTGTTGTTCTATTTTAGTTATAAATAAACTTTTTCCGCCTTCTGCGCTGGGCGTTCTCTCGTTCCCATTGATATATCGTATAGCCACGCGCAGTTCTGGCCTGATTGCTGGCGCTCGAGTACCCCGCTCGTATATCAAAGAGACAAACTTGTTCCATAAAATCTACAAAAATAAAGTCTCGGAATAAAGTGAAAAAAAAAACTCTTAAACCTTTAATAGCATCAGCTGTGTGCCGACGCCTTGCTTTGTTGCCTGTCAATCAAAATTGCATTTTGCTTTTCAATTTTCTACTTCACATTTTCTACAGTTTTCCTCGCAGCAGCAGCAACATGAGGAAAACCGGAAAAGCTTGTCCTCCCGCTGGGGGGAAAAACTTCAAAAACCGAAAGCCGAATGTGCCAGTCAACTGCCTAGTTGTTGTTGTTGGTTGTTTGTTGTTGTCACAGCAAGGCATTAATTATGTCATCAACAAGCCGTCGACGCAGCAGACATATCCTGTTGACAGTCTCACACACATATAAATAAATAAATATATATATATATATATATATATATATATATATATATATATATATATATATATATATATATATATATATATATATATATATATATATATATAGAAAAGTTTTTCGCATGAGGCCACGGAAGTCACGTCGTCGCTTGGCTTTTCAGTTTTCCAGTGAAAATTCATCGCGCTAACCACTTATTAAATAATAAAAGTCAATATAAAAGCAGGCGGCGTTTGGCACAATAAACTGACAACGAACCGCAACTATGTAGACAACCACACCAAAACAATCTAGGCAAGCTATGCCACGCCATATTCTCGACCCGCCAAGTATTGAATATGCTTTAAAGAGGTTTACGATGATCATTCTATTGACAACACTTGACGAAAGAAAAACAAGTAAGAGTGCTCTAGTCGAGACTGCTCGACTAGGAGATACCCTGAACCCTGCAAAGTACTGATACTCCAATCATTCTACGCTTCTTTTATGAACATATACTAACTGCGCAGTTACCAGCGACTGCGCTTGTCCTGCTGTGTGGGCTATATACTGAGAATTTAGTGGTTGAATAAATTTTCAGAACGTGATAATAACATTCAAATGTGTGTAGATGCCAAATGTGTTAATTACAAAATCTTTGTATTTATCACATAAGTCTACACCATAAATTTGAAGTCTCTAGGTCTAACAGTATTCAAATTAGGCTTAAAAAACAAAGTCCGATTTTCAAGCATTATCGATAAAAAAAAATGGAATGAATTATCGAAAAAATATGATAAACTCGTACTGCGTATAGTATACACGAGTATACATGTGAAATTCGAAGTCTCTAGCATTTGTAGTTTAGGAGATCTCTGCGTTCATATGGACGGACGGACGGACGGACGGACGGACGGACGAACGGACGGCCGAACAGACAGACGGACAGGGCTAGATCAACTCAGCTCGTCATCCTGATCAAGAATATATGGGGTCTGCCACGCCTCCTTCTGCCTGTTACATAAATTTTCACAAAAACATGATTTCCCATTTTCAATGGGTTCAGGGTATAACTAGTTGCTTGCTCAGCTCCATGCTGTGAACTTGGCTTTCGATATACCCCAAATGTGCCATAGACCTCACATTCTTGTATTTATATAATTATTAATTACATTTAAGATCTATCTATATATTCATATATTATATCTACATATATGATATTATACACACATCACAAAGAATTTAATTTAAAACACGTTAAAGAGGTTTAGTCGACTCTGCTCGACTACGAGATCCCCCAAACCCTTCGAGGAACTGATATTTCAATAATTCTTCACATCTTTTCTGCTTACAGAAGAAATAAAACATGCATACACGCCATGCACACACAGACACATTGTAACAGAAGCACTCATGAGCTGCAGTGTAGGAACTTAATTGTTTAATAACTTTTGTTGTAGATAGCCTATCTTCATAAAATTTTCAGACAGTGAAAAAAAAACATTAAAAGAATATATTTGCTAAGCCACATGTGTCTTATATTTGAAACCCGCTTTGAGCAACATTGTATGGGGGGGATTTTGGGGGTATGGGTGGAATATAACATGAAATTCTAAAAAACAAATATGTATCTATATTTATAGTTTGAGGACACTAGCTCTAATGATCTAGAAAATATAATTTTTAACTGATTTTCGAAAAGATTTTTAATTGATAACGAAAATACGGGAGTGGGCATCGATTTTTGGAAACAAACTCGATCTGATCTAAAAAAATGTCAAGTCTCTAGCTCTTATAGTTTCTGATATCGCGTTCATACATACGGACAGACGGCCAAAGCGACTCAGCTGATGAAGAATATATATACTTTATGGTGTCTGCCACGCCTCCTTCTGCCTGTTACATACATTTTAACAAAACATTGATTTCCCATTTTCAATGGGTTCAGGGTATTAAAATATTTCTATATTTGCCACAAGAATTAAAATGTTAAATATTTGATCAAATATATTTGAATTGCTTAGAATATTAGAGCGTCTGTATTGCGTGTGTTTTTTGTGGAAATCTAGCCCCGTTTGCGACTAAATATTTGCTGTTTAAAAATAAAATAGAATCCAGAGAAAAATGCTCATAAATACAGTCATATATGAACATACACACTCACAGACAGAGAGAGATACAGTTATATATATAGCTATGGCTATAGATATAGATATGTATAGATACTTGTGCACGTTTCGTTGCTGACAAATAGAACATTTTCATTTTCAGTCCAGCTTAAAAATAACCTCTGCTGGCATTTTCCGGCATTTGTCAGGCCAAATAGCTTTTTGGGAAAAATTGAAAACTGTCCCATAAAACTCAATTAATTTATGTACGTCCTATGGCCACATGAAAAGTTTCACTCCAAAATTAACAGAAGCAAAACGAACACCGTGAGAATGCCCAACTATGGAATACCCTAACCAGGGGTACGATCCCCTGTGTATGCAAATGATTAATGATTATGGGAATATAGCTAACAGTTATAGCTAACAGTTGAAGAATAGTAGACCTCTTTATATAGGTCGATATATTTCGTATCAGACATACTAGTTAAACTGATCGAAGAGAAGATAAAGATCATTTCTCCCTATATACTTAATGTATATATGGGAACCATGGTAGATCATCCCACATCTGCAAAGAAATAAGACAAAATGTTCTATATTCTGTCAGTATATTCTTCTTTGCCATCTGTTACCAATACCATTCCATAGCTAATATACCCGTATTAGTGGTCAGGGTATACATATTATTACTATATGTATTGGTGGCCAGGGTATACATATTTATCTATGTATGTACACATACATATATAAAGAAAACAATATTTGTTGCTCGCGACGAGGATCGCCTTTCAGGTATTCCATTGACCTGGCCCCGCCCACTATTCCACTCCTGATGTGTATCATGTCAGTTTCTAGCGTTCATATTTAGCGTCACTGGTGACGTCGACGCCGACGTTAGCGTTAGTGTTCGCCGTTTGGCGACACTTTCTGCCTCTTTGGCAGCGTTCTAGGCGATTAGTTGCTTAAAAATAGTGCAGACATGCGGAAGACGAAGATGTCTTTGTCGTTCTCGATGCTTCTTCTTCTTGTCATTCTTGTCGTTGTTGGTTGCCATGTGCTGCGCCTTACAGTTGCCGGGTTGCCAGGCCATTGTGGCGTCGCCTCCACTGTCTCCGTCTCGCCGGCCTCCCACTCGCCTGTCTACTCTGACTGCGCTATCTGCCCTCCCCCACTCTCCTCCCAGATAATTAAAATGAAGAGATGTTTGTCACTAATCCTACACAAAATTGTTTCGGTTGCTCGAAATCTGCGTCCACACACACGCTGTCACAGACCAAGAATTTTCTATACCGCTCCACAAAGCCAAAGGCACTCCAGTCATTTCATCCGTCTATCTGTAAACTCATCCAATAATCTCCGTTCTTTACAGCCACTTTGGACACACGCTGATGCGCTGCGATGTGTGGGCTTTGTCCCAGAATCCATTTTCGCTCTGATAACCCCAAGCGACAGCCATCAATCCGTAATAATACCAATTAGAAGTTGCTAAAACTCCTTCCTGTAGATCACAGAAAATTAGGGGACCCTGTAAACAGAATGGAACTGAAATAAAGCATTTAGAGACATGCTTTAGCCACTCATACTACACGTAATGAGATTGAATGAGAAGGTCAAGACCTGATCTATTTGCATCTATGTTCCATAATGGCCATACGCGTAATTTGAGAGCCGATAATAAAAACGTTGAATACAAAATCTTTAGTGATTACGTTATACAAGATGTAATTATTGTCAATTGTCAATGCTCCTCAAAGAAGAAAATCTTACAAGGATATACTGTATCATATGTATGTGTTGGCCAGTCTCCGACGAATGGCTAAGGCAAAACCAATATACTACTTAATAAACGAGCTTAAGAACTTGATTGGTTTGAAAACCTCTTCTAAGCTCTCTCTACTCTAGAATATAACTTAAGTAAACTTAAAAAAAAAAAAAAAAGTAAAACAGCTCTAGTAGAGACTGCTCAACTACGAGATCCCCTGAACCCTCTTCCAGGAACTAATATTTCAATAATTCGGCGCTCCACTTCTACATAAGCATGCACACATACATACACACATACGCACGCACGTATAAACAAGCATGGGCTGCCATGTGGGCTTACTTTGGGAACTTAATTGTTTAATAACTTTCGGACAATCTTGATAAAACTTTCAGACTGTGATTTTTTTGCAAACTTGTAGGTAAGGGGGTGCTTTGGGGGGTGGAGGATGAAATATGACAAAAAACGAAAATCTTAAAAATACACATGATTCTACATTTTAAATTTGGAGACTCTATCTTTAAAGGTGTATGAGATATATTTTAATAACTGATTTTCGATAAGGTTTTTTATCGATAACAAAAAAACAGAAGCAGTTATCGATTTTTTGAAATTAACTTGATCTGCGCGTGCAATATACGGACCTACAGCTTCAAATTTCTAGTCTCTAGGTCTTATATCTTCTGAAATCGACGCGTTCAAACATACGGACAGACTGACAGACGGACTACGAGATCCCCTGAACCCTCTTCCAGGAACCAATATTTCACTATTCAATTCGTCGTTTCACTTCTACTTACACATGCACACACACATACACAAATACGCATGCAAGTATGAACATGGCATGGGCTACAGTGTGCGTCTACTTAATGGGAAATAAAATGCGTAAAAACTTTTCTTGTAGATGAACTACCTTTCTAAACTTTTCAGACCTTGATTATATCACTTAAATGTGTGTTTGACAAAGATCAAGTCTCTAGTATTTCAAATACGCCTTTTGAAGGGAGGGGAAAATTTGGAGACTTAGGAGATATTATTTAGCAGTTATCGATTTTCGGAAACAAACTCGATCTGGGCTTTCAATACACAGACCTACGAAACACACTCTATCTATATCTATATCTATATCTATATCTATATCTATATCTATATCTATATCTATATCTATATCTATATCTATATCTATATCTATATCTATATCTATATCTATATCTATATCTATATCTATATCTATATCTATATCTATATCTATATCTATATCTATATCTATATCTATATCTATATCTATATCTATATCTATATCTATATCTATATCTATATCTATATCTATATCTATATCTATATCTATATCTATATCTATATCTATATCTATATCTATATCTATATCTATATCTATATCTATATCTATATCTATATCTATATCTATATCTATATCTATATCTATATCTATATCTATATCTATATCTATATCTATATCTATATCTATATCTATATCTATATCTATATCTATATCTATATCTATATCTATATCTATATCTATATCTATATCTATATCTATATCTATATCTATATCTATATCTATATCTATATCTATATCTATATCTATATCTATATCTATATCTATATCTATATCTATATCTATATCTATATCTATATCTATATCTATATCTATATCTATATCTATATCTATATCTATATCTATATCTATATCTATATCTATATCTATATCTATATCTATATCTATATCTATATCTATATCTATATCTATATCTATATCTATATCTATATCTATATCTATATCTATATCTATATCTATATCTATATCTATATCTATATCTATATCTATATCTATATCTATATCTATATCTATATCTATATCTATATCTATATCTATATCTATATCTATATCTATATCTATATCTATATCTATATCTATATCTATATCTATATCTATATCTATATCTATATCTATATCTATATCTATATCTATATCTATATCTATATCTATATCTATATCTATATCTATATCTATATCTATATCTATATCTATATCTATATCTATATCTATATCTATATCTATATCTATATCTATATCTATATCTATATCTATATCTATATCTATATCTATATCTATATCTATATCTATATCTATATCTATATCTATATCTATATCTATATCTATATCTATATCTATATCTATATCTATATCTATATCTATATCTATATCTATATCTATATCTATATCTATATCTATATCTATATCTATATCTATATCTATATCTATATCTATATCTATATCTATATCTATATCTATATCTATATCTATATCTATATCTATATCTATATCTATATCTATATCTATATCTATATCTATATCTATATCTATATCTATATCTATATCTATATCTATATCTATATCTATATCTATATCTATATCTATATCTATATCTATATCTATATCTATATCTATATCTATATCTATATCTATATCTATATCTATATCTATATCTATATCTATATCTATATCTATATCTATATCTATATCTATATCTATATCTATATCTATATCTATATCTATATCTATATCTATATCTATATCTATATCTATATCTATATCTATATCTATATCTATATCTATATCTATATCTATATCTATATCTATATCTATATCTATATCTATATCTATATCTATATCTATATCTATATCTATATCTATATCTATATCTATATCTATATCTATATCTATATCTATATCTATATCTATATCTATATCTATATCTATATCTATATCTATATCTATATCTATATCTATATCTATATCTATATCTATATCTATATCTATATCTATATCTATATCTATATCTATATCTATATCTATATCTATATCTATATCTATATCTATATCTATATCTATATCTATATCTATATCTATATCTATATCTATATCTATATCTATATCTATATCTATATCTATATCTATATCTATATCTATATCTATATCTATATCTATATCTATATCTATATCTATATCTATATCTATATCTATATCTATATCTATATCTATATCTATATCTATATCTATATCTATATCTATATCTATATCTATATCTATATCTATATCTATATCTATATCTATATCTATATCTATATCTATATCTATATCTATATCTATATCTATATCTATATCTATATCTATATCTATATCTATATCTATATCTATATCTATATCTATATCTATATCTATATCTATATCTATATCTATATCTATATCTATATCTATATCTATATCTATATCTATATCTATATCTATATCTATATCTATATCTATATCTATATCTATATCTATATCTATATCTATATCTATATCTATATCTATATCTATATCTATATCTATATCTATATCTATATCTATATCTATATCTATATCTATATCTATATCTATATCTATATCTATATCTATATCTATATCTATATCTATATCTATATCTATATCTATATCTATATCTATATCTATATCTATATCTATATCTATATCTATATCTATATCTATATCTATATCTATATCTATATCTATATCTATATCTATATCTATATCTATATCTATATCTATATCTATATCTATATCTATATCTATATCTATATCTATATCTATATCTATATCTATATCTATATCTATATCTATATCTATATCTATATCTATATCTATATCTATATCTATATCTATATCTATATCTATATCTATATCTATATCTATATCTATATCTATATCTATATCTATATCTATATCTATATCTATATCTATATCTATATCTATATCTATATCTATATCTATATCTATATCTATATCTATATCTATATCTATATCTATATCTATATCTATATCTATATCTATATCTATATCTATATCTATATCTATATCTATATCTATATCTATATCTATATCTATATCTATATCTATATCTATATCTATATCTATATCTATATCTATATCTATATCTATATCTATATCTATATCTATATCTATATCTATATCTATATCTATATCTATATCTATATCTATATCTATATCTATATCTATATCTATATCTATATCTATATCTATATCTATATCTATATCTATATCTATATCTATATCTATATCTATATCTATATCTATATCTATATCTATATCTATATCTATATCTATATCTATATCTATGTCTATATCTTTATCTATATCTATATCTATATCTATATCTATATCTATATCTATATCTATATCTATATCTATATCTATATCTATATCTAAATTAAGCTTAGTTATATGTCATTATACATTCCTTATTAATTTCCTGTAACGTATCTTAGATCATATTGTGACCTGGGCAGATACTTGTGCAGGCATTCCTCACTCATTATTCGATTGGTGAGCGCCAAAGCGGACGGAGAAGAGGGAAAGCCTGAAATACTTATTAGAGACAGCTTATCAGCTACCTAACTGGCGTCAGAGACGGTTAAAGACGCTTCCCTCTAACAGCTTGACTAGCTCTACTAACTCTCGCAGCTCCCAACAGATTCTTAAACCGGCACTGGCCGTTCCCAGAGCTGGCTTTAGCAGGCTTTTTTTCTTTTACGTTTTTTCCGTCAGTTTTTTTTTTTTTTTTTTTGGCTTTTTTGCATGGCTGTTAACCTGCAGAACTCCTTTCACTTTACATTCTAATTCCAAAAAGTTTACAGCATTCGCATTCTTAAGTTCTCGATTTGCTTGCCATGGGGCGAGAACTTTACGATCCAACAACTTGGCCAACAGCTCGTTATGGGTCATCGTCTTCGTCTCTTCTCTCTCTCTCTCTCTCTCTATATATATATATATATATATATATATATATATATATATATATATATATATATATATCTGTCTCTGTCTCTGGGAGGCATTCTTGTCGTCCCGGTGAGGTCTTCAGAAACCGGAATGCCTGATGAATGCTAAAGCTTCTCTCTCTCTCTCTCTCCCTCTGTGTGCGGAGTATTGATCGATTTTAAATGCGGCCAAATCGTTGTTGGCACAAATAAATTATTGTATTGGCCCATTGATGTGCATCAGATGAAACACCTGCTCCTCACCCCCCTAAGTCACCACCCCCGAAGTACAGGTGTTGGTTTTTCAGTGTTTTTTTTTCCAATTTGATTGAAATGGAAGTTCTGGGCGCGGTGCAATTAATTTCGTTTGATACACATATATCGTAATGGCGTTCAACTTCAACTTCGAATTGATTTTATTTCTGCTTTTTAATCACCAAATGGAAATTCAATTCGAACGGAATTCCAAAAGGCCTTCTTCACACAGTATATGGCTTGTATAAATTAGATACGTGCAGCAGGCCAAGAGGAAGCCAAAAAACTGGAGCATTGCTGATAAGAGCGACACCCATGCCCCAACCCAGAGTCCACGAAAATAAACCAGAACAGAATCGTTCTACATTGCGGACTGATGTCAAGAAACGATCTAATAAATAATACAGCAAATATTACGATTGCAGCTAAGAGGGTTTACTTATATCATATACGTCCAGATAAGATGTTGAAGAGTCCGTTGACGGCACGAGCACCAGCACCTACGATAACAAAAGTCATGATAATATACATAAATATACTTATATTGCTAAATTGAGAACAATTTGAATGCAATCAATGACTGACGGATGACCTCATATTGGCAAAGACTAATCAAATTTGATTGTATATCTAAAAGAAGAGCTTAACTACCCTAAGGAACACCATCAAGAGCGTGTCAACAGGTTGAGTCTATGGGAATATTTAAAGTTACCTCTTTTCCTCTTACCACTAGACGTGCACTAAATCAACTTTTCTACTTTGAATTTAAATAATAAAGGTTTCAATTATAAATTTGGAGTTTTAACTAAAATTAATTATTTGAATAACATAAAATAGGAATTGATCTTAATCTGTGTAAAACCATACGGCTAATTCTTAAATTATTACAAGATTTCGCTAACAATATCTAAAAAGTAATTGGTCTTGGTTGCAATACTTCTAACTAAATGTTCTAACTCATGTATTAATACTAACCCAATTTATTTTGAGCTTCCCCATATCAAACACCAGTTACTGATGTGAAAACATTTCGTCCGATTTTTAGAAGTAGGTCTGCTAAATAATTTTACTCCCTGAGGCTTTAGACAAAATCACAAAAATAAATAAAAATTAACTTTAAATGCTACTAAGTCATTAAAATCTCACCTATCTAGCCACAATTTACGAATTCATGTTGAAATCTTAAGTCGCATATTTACAATCTTCTTAACCATCTGCCCAGAACATATTGAATGAACTCTGTAAGAACTATGTTAGAATTGAAGTTCTTTGTATGGTCATAGCCAAAGTCATTATTATTTTTGGGCATAGAGGAATGTAGTGAATGAAATGTTGTCAATCTTTTTGATAATCATTGCAATGACTTGTCAATGTCTGTGGACGGTATCCCATTAACCCCACCAAAGGCTTGGCCCAAACCAAAGCCCATAACGCTAGCCGCAATGACAATAAAAACTAATAAATTTTAAGAGCTAATGTCAACACGCGACGTGAAGCACACACATACAGCCAGCCAAATAGACAGACAGACAGACAAACAGACCCCTTCGATAGACCCGTCTGGCTGAGCCCACCCCCTTTTTTGCCCGGACTTTGGAGCTGCACACGGCGTGCTCAATGACCATGACGCCCCAAAGTTTTTTAACTGCGTCTTAAGCTTGTTTATAGTTTTTTTTTTTTAATATGACTTATGCTGCGGCGAGTGGAAGTAGAAGTCGAAGTGGAAGTGGAACTGGAGCTGCTGGCGGATGCCGGTGCGGATGCGGGTGCTTGCAGCTGACGTTTGTTGGGTGGCTTGTCAGACTCGGCCCGATATTTTGTCTTTTTGGTTTTCATTTTGATTTTTAATTGGCAGCTGACGAAACAGACGCAAAATCAAGAACTGGTTGTAACAGAAAAGCAAAACCAAAAATAACAATTATGTCTGTTATCATAAGTAATTGGCCGTCATTGTCTTGCGAGCGAGCTACTGGACCAGCGGCAGCCACAACTCGAAGCACCAGTTCAATAGTTAGTGCCAACTAAGCCCATAAGCCTCGCAGGCGCTAAAAGGCTTACGACCGGGCCGAATATGGTGCGATGAAGTCATCTGCAGTCAACTAATTGCCATTTGACATTGATTTAGCTGGCCCACGATAAAGTCCAGACATGACCATTACATGCCAGTACATTGTTCTATCTGCTCCACACACACACAGGAACATACATATATTGATACGTACTTACATAGTTCACTCTTACATCCGGGTGACTACACAGCGAGTGCCACTCGAGTGTAGTACGCTCTCGACTGACTCCCGAAAGCTTGGATAAATCGAATTATTTTGTGGGTTCGTTTGTTGAACCCTTCATCTATCGATCCGGCTATTGTGGAAAATTAGATTTATTACAATGGAGATGATTATGGCTATTTGAATACACTTGAAAAACGAGCCAGCTCACACAAGCAGCCAGTCAACCAACCAACACTCGCTCAAAAATGAGTTTGCGTGAATTTGCATGAAATGCCCTCAAGTGCTCTTCAGGTCTGTTAGAATGTTTATCGCATCGGCCCGCTGCTGCACACACTAGACAAAAATGGATGTTAATAATAACAATAATATGTACATCTATATAAAATATGTAAACAAGTAAGAAATCTCTAGTCGAGACGGCTCGACTACAAGATCCTTTGAATCCTGCGAGAAACTGATATTTCCATTTCAATACATATGAATCTATGTATATTTATAATAATGTCCCAAAACTTGTCAAAGCTATTGAGGAATAAGTAGCTAGACCACAACTGAACCTGAAATCAGTTTGAACTTTTCTTAAAAAGCCGTCTCTTCTAGTAAATTGATATAATACAGAAGTCCACAAAGATCTATTAAAGTGAAAGTGTGTGTAAGGTATCTTCCTAGGACAACGTATCCTCGCTTATGTAGGCTAGACTGAACTCTTCGAGCTAGAGGCGAGGTCTTAAAATGCTATCAAATATTTAAATTTTAATGGAATTTGACTGTCAATCGATGGTCAAGTCAAGCTGTTGACTAAATACAAAATTCGATTATTCAAGCCGTTTTTTGTTTTGGTTTTTGCTAAATATATTCTAGTAATTTGTAAAATTCATCATAAATCTGAAGTGAATCAAGCTGAACTATGTCCATAAAACATTTGAAAACATTTTTCTACTTATGATTGAGCTTGAGCTTGAGTTTGAGGAGCTGTGTTAAGTCCGGGCATCGATTCACTTTAAGATATTTGATAATTGAATTCAAATGGCAGTCGCATATTAATCAAAAATTTTCAATTCGGATAATGTGCAAGTTCATAAATATTCAAAGCTGTACTTCACATCATCGATTGGGCCTAACGGAATAGTTTTACTTGTTTTTTGCTGGTTCATTCTTGGGTATACTTCATGCATCACTTTGAATATGCGAATCACTTTTCGCCACCAACGGCGAAGCTGGCCAGCAAGTAGAATCCAGACCAGCTGAGATACTTGACTGGATAGCCAGAGCGCTCAACATGTGTCTCCAGATACTCGGATCCGATCTTGGTTAGGAAGGCGAATACGGCCATGCCGCCCATGATGTAGGAGCCCTCGTTGATAGCCAGATAGCAGAGAGAGGTTATGTTGCCCAAGATGGTCAATAGCTTTAAGGTATCAATCGCCTCGTCCGCCTCCTCGCCCTTGATTAGGCCGGCCAGCACAGATATGGCCATGGGCACAATGAACAGCCCGTGTCCCAACGCAATATTGTTGCTTTCGCCGCCAAAAAATAGCTCGATATTGACTAGAGGCAATGGTACTATCTCCATAATGGCATTGGTCGTATTCTTTGCTTTCCGTGTAGTGTCGTTCCCAGCGAACATGTCGATTAGCCCCAGTAGACCATGGCAGAAGCCAATCAAGCAGGCCGAAAACGCAAATGGATGTTGCTGCGGCTGCATTGCGTAGAACCCGTAACCAGTTACGCCGCATAGCACCGCGTTCAGTACACCAACGACAGCCGAATTATCAGACATATTTGCAGTCTCGTTTTCCTTGATTCAGACGGGGCAGCTATGTACTTGAAGAACAGCAAAAAAGATTTTATGGTAACTCAGTTAACTGTTGATAAACTCAAAATTTAGCACAGCGAAATGTCTCCACAGCGTGATTTTGTATATTAATTTAACACGAAATTCAGAAATATTTGAATTTTTTCGTACTTTACTCTCAATGTGTCGACCGAATTGTTAGACGTACTCTGTGATACTGAGATAATCGTAATATGGTTACATTGACAACTGCTACGACTGAATTCACCCAGGCACCTTGACAATTATATTTTCAGCATTTGTTTCAAATCAATTTACTAAGTTTTTAACACCAGTACAACTACACAGTATTCTGCCTGGAAAACATCAAATAATTACAAGGGCACATAGCAATTCTTATTTGAATCTGTTAATCCAGCTCGATATTGTTGAAATGATTCTCAAGGTCACACAAATTCACTTTATTTCAATAAATAATATTTATTTTTATACCCTGAGCCCATTGAAAATGGGAAATCAGGGTATAATGTTTTTTTTTAATGTATGTAACAGAGAGAAGGGGGCGTGGCAGATCCCATAAAGCAGGGACCACAAATAAGAGTTATGAATTTTAAAGAAATTGAGGCACAAAAAATCCTTTAAGAAGAGTGGGGAAAATAGACATAATTTTTTTTTATCGCAAATGCAAAACCAAGATAAACTTTTATTTGCAATTTTTTTGTTTAAATTTTTTTTTAATTATTAAAATTAATTTTTATTGATAAAAATAAAAAATAATTATTTCATATTAGTTTTTAAAATAGACATAATTTTTTTTTTCGCAAATGCAAAACCAAGATAAACTTTTATTTGCAATTTTTTTGTTTAAATTTTTTTAAATTATTAAAATTAATTTTTATTGATAAAAATAAAAAATAATTATTTCATATTATTTTTTACATAAAAATAAAATCAAACCTTTTATTTTCAATTTTTATTATAAAATTTAAAAATAAGAATTTTGATTTGATTTTTATTATAAAAATTGAGAATAAAAATTGAATTGAAATATCTTTTGAAACAAAGGAAGTAGATCATATATAGACCTATATATATAACCTACGCATTAATACCTTTCATTTGATATATAATATGTATGTAAATATGTACATGTGTATTCATAATCACTATATACATATATGAATAATATACAGTTTCGGCATTAAATATAGTAGTAGTGCGGAACCAAAAACTGAAAAACTAGGTATTAGACCGCAAATTACATTTAAAACATATATATGAAGTTAAATTAATGTTGAGTAGCCACTTTTTTACCGACTAAATTGTGTGCATTTTTTTTTTTTTTTTTTGTCCTGAAATTCAAATAAACTATAAAATACATATACATACACATGAACATATTTACATACATATTATATATCAAATTAAAGGTATTGATGCGTAGGTCATATATATGGATATATGTATGATCTACCCCCTTTGCTTCAAAAGATATTTAAGTTCAATGTTTATTTTCAATTTTTAAAATAAAAATCAAATCATATTTCTTATTTTTAAATTCTATAATAAAATTTGAAAATAAAAGTTATGATTTAATTTAAATATAAAATTTAATGTGTAATAATTTTTTTTTTTAATTTTATGATATAAATTAATTTTTAAAATTAAAATATATATATATTTTTTTTAAATAAATAAAAAATAAATCTTATTTCTCAATTTTTATATAAATATAAAAATTATAATCGTTACGGTCTCTGCCATAAAGTATATATATATATATATATATATATATATATATATATGTATACTTGATCAGGCCGACGAGCTTAGTCGATTGTCTGTTTGCCTGTCTGACTGTGCGTCTGTCCGCCTGTGCGTCCGTCCGTATATATGAACGCATCGATCTCCGAAGATATAAGAGCTAGAGACTTGAAATTTTTTTAGTTCCGTATATATATATATATATATATATATAAATATATGTGATATATATATATATATATATATATATATATATATATATATATATATATATATATATATATATATATATATATATATATATATATATATATATATATATATATATATATATATATATATATATATATATATATATATATATATATATATGTGCAGATTAAGATAATGCGTTTTTTGTTATCGATCAAAAACCTCTCGAAAATCAGCTAAAAAATTATATTTCCTACATCTTTAAAGATAAAGTCTCCAAATTTTGGATATAGATTTATATTTATTTTTTTAAATTTCGATTTTTGTTATATTCCAACCCTCCACCCTTAAATCTACCCCTTTCCCCCAAAATTTACACAAAACGTATTCCAAATATTAGAGACTTGTGTTTTAGCAAACACACACACTTTATTGTCATTATCAAGTTTTATGAAAATAGTCTACAAGAGAAGTTATTAATAAACTAAGTTCCCATAGTAAGCTCATACTGCAACCTATGCGTGCCTATGCACGTGCCTGTGCAAAAAAGCAAAAAACTATTGAAATATCATTTCCACGAAGGGTTTAGGGGATCTCCTAGTCGAGCAGTCTCGACTAGAACAGTCTTATTTTAAAATTTCTTTCTTTATTGCAGCATTTTAACATTAGCTCAATAGCGCAGTTTTAAATATACCTCAACTGTGAACAAGCAAAATGCCTTTATTAATACTGATTGTTTTATTTTTAATTTAAGTCACTTTTGAGATCCAAGGGATGCAATCTTTTCAGTCTTCTGTTGATTGTGTTTGTGACTAAGTCGGATGCAAGCTGGTTTATGTAAGTGGACATTCTGTCTGCACACCTTGTGCTGTGTCTGCCAATGAGCTAAGCAATTGTTGGCATCTTAAGGTTTCTGAGCAGAACTTCATTTCTAACGAACCATTCGGTACCGGTCCCTTTTTTTAGGACTTTGTTTTGGAGTATCAGAAATTTATTAATGTGTTCTCGCAGAAGATCCCCAAAGTGGCATTGCATAGGTGAAGACTGGTGCCACTATTGCGAAAAGAATAGATTAGTCTTCAGAAAAAGATGACAAATTGGAGTCCCAAGCAAGCGATCGATTTCTTCACTGCTAAAGGAAAATAATCTCGAAGATCAAGATATATGGAATTTGGTTAGTCTTAACAATATATACAGGCAATATACAGGATATATATTCAGGCAATGAAAGAGAAGGGCAGAGAAAAGAAAGAATGAAATGCAGAGAGTGAAGAGGAGAGGGTGAGTGACTAAGGAAAAAAAGACAGTGAGAGAGACAGAGATATAAAAATAGAGAGAGGGAGAGAAAGAGTGAGAGTAAGAGAGTGACGATGGGAAGCGGAGATCAACTAAGAGACGATTATTTGAAAATTTGTTGTGATTTAGGTTTACGCCAAGTGCAGCAAAACTATGTAATTAAAACACAAAATAATTTAGATTGTGATATCCCTTTGGAATTTCCACGCATGAACACGTTAGTTTTGTCATTGGAGGCATTCCACTGCCTGGTCTAGTTAGAAACATGCTTCAATTTAGCTAAGAAACAATGTATATGGGCGGTCTGGCACACTTATAACAATATGATCTCGAACATCATTGAACTCGGAATCATCTAACTCCGATGTTTGCGTCGCATCCGGATCGACATCGACGCCCGCATCGGCAGCCTCGTCATCCATGTTTACAATGATGTCCATATTCACTTCCATAGCCTCGTCCAGATCCAGATCCACATCTATATCCATATTCACATTCTCATACACACCATCATCTATATCGACCTCCAAGTCCATATACTCCTCGCCAAGCTCCGATTCATTGTCTTCGGAGCCGGCTATTTGGCGTACATTTTCCCGAGATTGAGCCTCTGCATCCGACATATACAGACGCATGTTCTCCTCAGTGTAATCGACAATATGACGGCGCGTCTTGCTTAAATACTGCTTTTGACGCAAGTATATCTTCAGGATGCCCTTCACCCCGATGAACGTGGCGCCGCCAAGCAGCGTGCGATACAGCGGAGGCGACATATTCCTATACATGATATTACCCATTATTGTGGCAATGCTGGGCAGCAGAATGCCGCCGCAGAAGATCCGAGCGAACTCCGCCGGCTCATCGGGCACCGAGAGCGGTGCCAGATCTCCGTTCCTAGGCTGCCGATTGAACAGCCGATTGACCAGAGGCAACTTTCGTGCAATGGCGCGGCGCTTGTGCCAGAGCCGCAACACGGCGTCCTCCCAGCGTATGAGACGGCTGAGTATCAGTGCCACTGGGATGAAGGGCAGCCCGACCAGCAGAAAGAAGGGGTCACCGTTCTCCATGAGCTCCATCCCGCGCTGTTGGCCAAACACCTGGATGACCGTGATGCCGCCATAGGTGACGGCCGTCCAATAAACGGAGCCTAAGAACGCGCTTGCCGCCACAAACGGAGTGCAGTGGCGGATTAGGTCATGGAAGCGCTCCAGGACCGTGGCCACGCGGCTAACCTTCGGAAAGATGATGATGTACTCGACACGGCACTGCATGCAGGTGACCTTGGTGCGCGAATTGCCGTTCTGCTTCTCGTCGATCCAGCGATAGAGGCAGCTCTCGTGCACCCACTTGGTACTGCCGCGGCACTGGCACGGATGTAACCAGGTGGCCATGCGGTTTTCGGCTTCTGTTGCAAAGCATATCCAACAGGTGCGCTCCGATTCACGCCTCGTCGAGTACGGCGCCATACCCAGGAGTGGAACCATGCTTTGACCATTCATGTCCGTAAACCAATCCGACCCCGAAACGATTACCAGGCAGAATAAAATATAAATATTAAAGAGTTACAAAAATAGAGAGTAAAATAAATGTTCGGCAAGGCGTGCGATGTTTTTTTGCCGCTTAAAAAAAAAAGACAAACTCGCTATGGTGTAGGGTGTATGGTGTAGGGAGCCCTACAAAAGTTAAGCAGGTAAGCAAGTCCTAACCTAGGTAACACACAAAAGATGAGTCAACCGTTCCAAGAAAGACAAAACAACTATACAATTCTCTAAAAGCTAACTAACGATCTATCAAGAACAACAATTTTTAACAACTAATCAAAATATTCCAAACTTCAAACTTTGTTTTGTATTACGAAACAGTGACGTGAGTCAGATATTGTAGTCAGCTTTTTGATGTTTTAGCACCACAAAGTGGCGGCTCAACTATATATAAACTTAGGTGAAGTGGACTTTTTATGCATTATATTTTATAATTTAAGATTGGCTTTTTGAAATATTTTTTTTCTTGATGTAGAGTAATCCTTCCTCATATTAACATAACATTCACAGCTAGCCATATCTATAATTATTAGTCAACTCCGATGCTTTTACTTCAATTTTATTAAATTTACATGAAAATCTGGTTGAACTAAATCTTATAGCGAGACTTTGAATCAAATCCTTAGCCTAACCCTTGCAATGCATTATTTTACAATTCAAACGTACATTTTTTATAATTATGTGCTTTAAAAGTATGTGCTTTATAGAAATTGGCAAACTTACTGCAGACATTGTTTATTCAGAAAAACAATTCATTTTACATTTAGCCCGACAGTATGCAACACTTTTTGGACACTGAAGTCTGCTTTACTCAAGGCCAAATCTACATATAGCACTATATGTTAGCTTTAGCTCTTTTTCACTCCATAATTGTGCGATATACTCGATATTTATTATTAGCTATGCTCAGTTTGCAGCACTAAATAACTTTTTTTTTTGCAACCGCAAAGTATGCAATGAACTGACTTCGACTTTTCTTGCTTGCGCAAGCGCAGCAGAAATATACATTTTCATGATACAAGCAAAATTATTTATTATATCGTAGCGCTTACTCTAGGCCCTTGGGTCTTCGGGGCATGATTAGAGTATAGCAGCAGATATTATTAAATAAATTCAACACAATATATTTACATGTACTTTAGCAATTCCAACTAATTGAAGTATTGCTATAAAATATGAAGAGAGTAAAATATATGTCGGTAATTTTAAATTACGAAATAAAAAACGACCACAATCGAAACCTTTCTATATAGCACTGACGAAGAACATATCTTTGATTCCAGGCGATATTCTGCATTAATCTTCAAGTTGAAGTTCTGCAATGTGCTCTAGCATGTTGATGCGTTTAGCTGTCATTTTATACCTTGAACCTATTACAAAAGTGAAAACAAGGTATGATGGTTGTGTTAAATGTATGTAACAGGCAGAAGGAGGCGTGGCAGACCCAAAAAAGAATATATATTCTTGATTAAGGCGACAAGCTGAGTTGATTTAGCCCGTTTTTTCTTATCGATTTAAACTCGAAAAAACGTATTTCGAATACTAGAGACTTGTGCATTGGCAAATACACACATTTGAATGTTATTATCACGCTCTAAAAGTTTGATGAAGATAAGTCTACTGCAAGAGGATTTATTCAACAAATAAATTCCTATAATATCGCCCCCACTAGCCCAAGTGCAGTCGCTGCTAACTGCGCATTTAGCAGAGCGAGTGCTTATGCGCGTGTGAATTCATGTGTATGTGTGTATGCATGTGTTGCTTGTTATGTATGCATAAAAGAAGCATAATCATTATTGTAATATCAGCTCATTGCAGGGCTCATGGGATCTTCTAGTCGAGCAATCTCGACTAGAGCACTCTTACTTGTTCAAATGTAAACCCGTGATGCCCAAATCTTCCAGCTTGCTCTACTGCATCAATCTTTTCTAAAAGCTTTCAAGCCTTAGTTAGCATGCGCAGTTTTCAGTATGCCGAGTATGCATGTTAGGAACTTTGACTTCTCTGATGAGGGCGAGCCTAATAGAGTTAGCTGATATTCCATAATGAAGTTAGGCTTCTTGTTTCTATAAGTTTCTTAAGTAGTAAGTATTCTTCAGGGTATAAAGAACCCATTGAAAATGGGAAATCAGGGTATAATGTTTTTGTGAAAATGTATGTAACAGGCAGAAGGAGGCGTGGCAGATCCCATAAAGTATATATATTCTTGATCAGGATGACGAGCAGAGTTGATCTAGCCCTGTCCGTCTGTCCGTCCGTCCGTCCGTCCGTACTAACGCAGAGATCTCCTAAACTACAAGTGCTAGAGACTTGAAATTTTACGTGTATACTCGTGTATACCATACGCAGTACGAGTTTATCATATTTTTTCGATAACTCATCCCATTTCTTTTTTATCGATAACAATCGAAAATCTGACTTTGTTTTTAAAGCCTAGTTTGAATACTGTTAGAGCTAGAGACTTCAGATTTACTGTGTAGATTTATGTGATAAATACAAAGATTTTGTTTTTTACAGATTTTGAGTGCCACGCCCCCTTTTCCCTAAATTTGAAAAAAACGTATATCAAGTACTAGAGACTTGTGCTTTGGCATATACACACATTTGAGTGTTATTATCACGTTCTGAAAATTTGATGAAGATAGTCCCACTACAAAAAGATTTATTCAACAAACAAATTTTCATAATATAGCCCACACGGCAGCCCAAGCGCAGTAACTGCGCAGTTAGCAGAGCAATTGTTTATGCGTTCGTATGGATGCATGCGTACGGGTGTGTGTATGTGTATTTGTTCAGGGTATCTCCTAGTCGAGCAGTCTCGACTAGAACCCTCTTACTTGTTATTCTTAACGGAAATGTTAAGCTCAGCTGCGTACCCGTGTGTTTGCATAACCCTAGAAATTTTGCATTCCAATTAGAATAAGTGTAAGTTCCATTATGGTTTATTTAACTTTACATATGTGCATATGTAAGGTATATAACATTCGTCGATTGACATAAACTATGTATATAATATATGTATATTCTGCAAGGCTTCGCGTAACTTTCCCATGGACATCGCCAGTTCAGGTGCTGATTTCAAGTCCCGAATGCGAGACTTGCAGCCAACCAATTCAAATATCACAACTGTTAATAACAAGCTATACAAAATACATATACATATGAATATATACTATATATATATATATATATATATATATATATATATATATATATATATATATATATATATATATATAAAAAAAAAATAAAAAAAAAACAGAAACTTCTCGAGTGTGGGCTTAGTTGAGGGAAGGGACTTTAGCAATTGGGACACTTGACCAGGCCCACCTCGTCGCAGTTCATGCACTTGAGGGCTACGAATTCGGCGGTGAAGTGATTGCGATGCACCGACTTCTTGGAGCCACTGCACGAAGGGCATGGCAACAGTCGATAGCCGCCGCAGGTCTGGCAGGTGTAGGCCGTGGCCAACGACTAAAAGGGAGGAGATCAAATCGTTAGTTAGTATGCAAACCAAAATAAATGTGGCTCGATTCACCTTATAGGGTCGCAGCAGTTGACGCAACTCCCCGCTCTCATTCAGACGTTCCACTGTATCGGCATCCTGCAAAGTCAAAAATTAAACAGTAGAATATATCTCCGTCAAAGTCAAAGTATCTGCCGGATACTTACGCCAATGTGCTGTCCCTCGACGAACAACTGCGGCACTCGTATCGTCTCGTGATGCATGCGCTCACGCATCTCCTGCTGGTACTCGATGCTCATGAACACATCTCGCTCCTCGAACTTGACGAGCAATGTTCGCAGTATCTGCTTGACATTGGCACATTTGGCATACGTTTCCCTGATGATGCCCATGCTCGTCGTATACAGCACAACCTTACCCAGGTCTTTTTCCATATAGTTCTATAGCAAGTAGATGAACGAAAATCACATATTTCAGTAAAGCGTAAAAGCAAAGCAAAAGCATGCTGCAATCACGCAGCTCGCTGACCTTGTAGCGCCGACACAGATTGAGACTGTAATTATATATAAGACTATATGCTATAACTATTTGCTAATTGTCCTTGCAACTCGAGCAGAGGCCGACTCAAGTCATTACCAAACCAAAAACCAGTAAGAATATTGGGCGCTACCCATTTACAGTCTAAACGCTGCCAGCTAAGCCATTGGAAAGTTTTATTTTACAATTTGCCAAGTCATACCTCATACATATATATATATATATGTCGTATCGATGTGATATTATGACGTTGTATTAGTTACAATGTAGTTGCAATAGCATTAGAGATCAACTAAAAGATCGAACTGTCAGAGTGAGTTAACATATCAGTGACAATTAAAGGATGTATTGTTACTAGGAGAGAGCTGTTGCTGAACGTAGTATTCTGAGTTAGAGCGAGACGGCAACTTGTGCCTTTCGCATAGGGTTGCTATAATTTCGATAAGCGAGAAGAATACAACCAGAAATAGGGAGTTTGACAGAGTAGGTCCGAAAAGGGACTCGGCTCAAGACGGTTGAACGAGCAAGAGCTTCTGTAAAAGAGATGAACGACACCGGGAATTCGTTATTACGCATAGCTATAATGGAAGGCGAGAGCTGCAACGTTCCGACATATATATATATATATAAATGAAAAAAAAATTTTTTTTAAAATTATATATATATATATATATATATATATATATATATAAAGTTCCTTGGGGGAATTTCGACTGTAAGCCTTTTTTGCACGACCCCCAATGGAGAGCTCGTCAATACAAATACTTCTTCCAAATTTCAACTCTCTAGCATTTTAAATAAAAATGTTTCTTACTAACGAACAAACGCCCAACGGGACGTTCACAGTTGAATGTATGGATGAATATTTTTTCGATTTCGGAACGGGAAATTATTAAATATTTAAAATGTATATAAACTAATTATTATTATGCGTACATTTTGTTTTCATTGCATTTGAATGTGCAATGCAGAAGATGTAATTCTCAGACTTTATATATATTACGACCATAGAATTTAGCAAGTTTGTGGTCTGCATCAGGATTTTTGTAGTTTCTGCCATGTTTGGCATTTGTAAATTGCACAAAACCAATATAATCATTTACTGCGTAAAGAGTATAAGAATGCGAAACAATTAAGAATTCCAATTTCAATCGCACAATTGGAATTCTTTCAATTCGCACACCACAGCGTTCAGAGTTACATTTGTCTTGTCTATCAGGCGCTTAAGATGTTTTCATTTCCGTTTCTATGCTGAACAGTTGAAAATAGTTCCTTAATCTGATTTTTATACCCTGAACCCATTGATATAGCCTTGTCCGTCCGTCCGTCTGTCCGTCTGTTTATTTCCTACATCTTTAAAGCTAGAGTCTCCTAATTTAAAATGTAGATTCATATGTATTTTTAGGAATTTCGGATTTTGTCATTTTTTAACCCCCACCTCTCAAAGCACCCCCTTCTCTACAAGTTTGCAAAAACCGTATTTCAAATACTAGAGACTTGTGCGTTGGTACATACACACACTTAAATGATAGATTCACGGTCTGAAAGTTTTATGAAGATTGTCCGTCTACAAAAAAAGTTATTAAGCAAATGAGTTCCAAAGTAAGCCCACATGGCAGCCCATGCCTTTTTATACGTGCGTGCATGTATGTATGTATGTATGTATGTGTGCGTGCATGTGTAAGTAGAAGTGGAACGACGATTTATTGAAATATTAATTCCGAGAAGGGTTCAGGGGATCTCCTAGTCGAGCAGTCTCGACTAGAGCTTTCTTACTTGTTCTAACTTAATGAAATAATCACGGGAAAATAGAATATTTATACGCTGAACCCATTGAATATTTAAAATCAGGGTATAATGTTTTTCTGAAAAAGTATGTAACAGTCAGAAGAAGGCGTGGCAGACCCCATAAAGTATATATATTCTTGATTTGGGCAATGAGCTAAGTCGATAAAGCCCCAATCGTCTGTCAGCTTATCATATTTTTTCGATACCTCGTCCGCTTACTTTTTTATCGAAAATAAACGCTAGTTTGACTTCGTTAAGCCTAATTTGATTATTTCAAATACTAGAGGCTTGGGCTTTGGCAAATACACACATTTTAATGTTATTATCACAATCTGAATGATAGTATGTGTGAATAAAAGAGGCGTAAAATTAGTGGAATATCAACACTTTGCAGGGTTCATTTTTATGTTGCAATATTACTCTCATATTTTTGTAGCAATATTACCTTACAGTTAAGTTTAATTGCAAATGCTCTCTCTCTCTCTCTCTGTCTCTCTCTCTCTCTCTTTATCTCTCTCTCTCTCTTTGTCTCTCTCTCTCTCTCTCAAACTCTCGTTATAGCAAAAGTCTTTAGTACTAAAAATACGGTTTTATCAAGTTTGGTGCGAAGGGAGTACGGTATTTAAAATCTTTAAATAACAAAATCTTTGTATGCGTCACATGGATCTACACAGTAAATCTGAAGTCTCTAGGCTCAACAGTATTCTAATTAGGCTCTACAAAAATCGATTATTGTCGATAAAAAATAAATAGGATGAGTTATCGAAAACATATTATAAGCTCGTAGTGCGTATAGTATACACGAGTATACAAGTAAAAGTTTCTAGCTCTTATATCTTCCGAGATCTCGGCGTTCATACGAACAGACGAACGGACGGAGAGCTGGACAAACGGACATGGACTAGATCGATTCACCTCGTCATCCTGATCAAGAATATATATACTTTATGATTTCCCATATTCAATGGGTTTTCATTTTTCAATATTATACCCTGATAAGTATACAATATCATATCATCATATGATTAAGAAACGATGAAAGTCAATCCTCTGTGTCTTTATCTCTCTTTCTCATAGCAAAGCTCTTATATGTCTCTGACAAAGAAGTTTATAAGTAAAATAAATGAAATGATGCTCCTATGACACATCAGATTTGCTACCAACAATAGCGGTCAATTAATAAAGCGTATCAAAACAAGTAAGAAAGCTCTAGTCGAGACTGCTCGACTACGAGATCCCCTAAACCCTTCCAGGAACTGATATTTCAATAATTCGTCGCTTCAGCTCTACTTACACATGCACTTGCACATGCACACATACGCACGCACGTATAAGCAGGCATGGGCTGCAGTGTGAGCTTACTATGGGAACTTAATTGCTTAATAACTGTTTTTGTAGACGGACAATCTTCATAAAACATTCAGACCTTGATATTAACATTAAAATGTGTGTATGTATCAACTTACAAGTCTCTAGTATTTGAAATACGTTTTTTGCAAATTAGTAAGAAAGGGCGTGGACTTTGAGGGTGGGGGTAGAATATGACAAAAACCGAAATTCTTAAAAATACAGATGAATCTATCTACATTTTAAATTTGGAGACTCTGACTTTAAAGATGTAGGAGATATATTTTGTTTTAATCGATAACAAAAAACGGGAGTAGCTATCGATTTTTAGAAACAAACTTTATATGCGCGCTCAATATAAGGACCTACGAAAAAAAATTTCAAGTATCTACCTGTTATATCTTCTCAGATCGACGCGTTCATACATACGGACAAACGGATAGACAGACGGACAGGGTTAAATCGACTCAGCTCGTCGCCCTAATCAAGAATATACTTATGGGGTCTGCCACGCCTCCTTCTGCCTGTTACATACATTTTAACAAAATCATTATACCCCATTTTCAATGGGTTCAGGGTATGAAAAACGACATGATATTGGTTTATAGATTATACAATTGAGTGGAAAACAAGGGTAAAAACCAAGAGGCCAGGCTAAAGCAACGCGAATGGGAATTCAAATGACTATCAAAATGGTATAAAATGAAAACCCAATTAAAAATTACGCATAGCCAATTTGTGTAAATGGCATTCAAATTGCCTAAAGACATTTACAGGAGTTGCCAATTTCAAATTTACTCCAGGTGAAAACTGCAAACAATTCACAAACTGCACATTTTCCTAACCATTTCCATCTGTGTGTGTGTGCGCGTGTGTGTGGTTGTGTGTGTGAGTGTGTTTTCACTTGTTTTGCTCCAAATTAATTGGCAACACAGTCGCTGCTTGTATACCGTTAACTGGCCAAGTTGACAGTCTAATTAAGTTAAACCAGAGCTGCGCTGGCACCTTCTATTATCGCCAATTGATCAAGAAATATACATATATCGGCAGCGCAGCGGGACGCATTGCATTTGATAACTGATGTCAAAAACATGAATTATGCTCATAATAAATGACAACATCAATTAAGGTAGACTTTCCATCTGGACTAACTACAACATATGCATATATTCATGTGTGTGTATATGGAGTAATGCGCGATCTCTGTCTATTATATAAACTGATACGGTTCAGACTCCTAGGCTAGGTTTACGTATTGCACATGTTGGACTTGCATCGTCGTACATAGTAAGCTTAAGGCCTAATTAATAATTCCTAATATCACATTTCATTTTATTATACCCTGAACCCATTGAAAATGGGAAATCAGGGTATAATGGTTTTGTTAATAGTATGTAACATGCAGAAGGAGGCGTGGCAGACCCCATAATGTATAAATATTCTTGATCAGGGCGACGACTTAAGTCGATTTAGCCCAGTCCGTCTGTCTGTCTGTCTGTCTGTCCGTATGCTTGAACACGTCGATCTCAGAAGATATAAGAGCTAGCGACTGAAAATTTGAAACTGTAGGTCCGTGTATTGCACGCGCAGATCAAGTTTATTTCCAAAAATCGATAACTGCTCCCGTTTTTTTGTTATCGATAAAAAGCCTTATCGAAAATCCGTTATAAAATTATATCTCCCACATTTTTAGAGCTAGAGGCTGCAAATTTTAAACGTCGATTTATATGTATTTTTAAGAATTTCAGTTTTTGTCATATTTTTGCACATACACACATTTTAATGTTATTGTCACTGTCTAAAAGTTTTATGAAGATTGTTTTTCTACAAAAAAAGTTATCAAACAGTTAAGTTCCCATAGTCTGTCCACACTGCAGCCCATGCCTACTTGTACGTGCGTGCGTATGTGTGTATGTATGTGTGCATTTTTTGTTTCTTGTATAAGTAAAAAAGCGAAGAATTACTGAAACTGAAATATCAGTTCCTGGAAGGGTTCAGAGGATCTCGTAGTCGAGCAGTCTTAACTAGAGCTTTCTTACTTGTTATACTTAATTAATACTAGCTCACGAATTAAATAAGGGTATATTGGCTCTACGCATAGTATGTTTATCTATTCGCATTTGAAGGCAAACATTTGATATGTGCAAATTCTTTCTACCGTCATCTGATAGCGTTCCTATTTTCAATTAGCGAATTAAAATTGAACATATTTTATTTTTCAAGTTATTTACCGTGTATCGTTTTATAGTTTAACTAAAATTTATATAAATAATAACATATATTTGAAACTAGATAAGCAAGTCCACTGTTGGCCTATGCTACAGATAGACCCATAAATTAAATAAATGTTTCTATTTTTGCAATGTAAACCAGTATTATACGTAGGGGGTGACCGACTAGGAGATACACTGAACCCCGTCAGATCTGCGTTCTTAAATATACTCCATAGTCTGTATATGCAATAAAACGAGTTTTCGAGATCGCACTTTCACAATCAAATAGCATCTTCGTCAAATCCAACTGCAATAAATAAGAATAATAATAAAAAGAAGAAAAACCAAGGGCTCTTGACATTGATCCCAAAATTTCTAGGGGACGCGAATCGCCTCTACCAACACCAATACTGCCACTTGACTGCATGAACGCTGAGTTCAATTCAATTCAATCGCAATTCCGATTCAAAGAATCACATGGTTTTTGCCAATATGTACATGCTTTTTGTTAAATAACTTCTGTATTGCTTAGCAACATTTTAATGATGTAACATGCAGGAGACGGCACAGAAGGGCCTCTTTCTTCAGTGCGTGGCAAAAATAAGTAAAGTGATAATCACCGATTTTTTTTTATTTTTGATGTCATATGATTAGAAATTAACCAGAGACAGAATTCAATAAATTTTTTAAAATAGATTAATTTTAAAGGTTTATGAGTCTCCAATTGACGAGAAGCTGCAGCAGATTAACGACAAATCAAAGATGGTTTTAGAAATGTTCACCTTGACTAACTAAAAAAGCTCTACAGGAGAGTCCCCGACTAGAAAACACAATGACATAATCCACACACCATACTTCATACTCCACAGCATGTGTTTATGTATGCATAAATGCAGAAAATACAGCAGTATCAAATTTCTGTAAAATCATACAGGAATAGCGAAAAAAAAAATTATATATGAAAAGGGACTAGACTCAGATATCAATTCCCCATCATACTGGACCCACCAGACACACAATTACACAATGTACCTCTACTATAGCACTTTACTACAGCACCTAAATATTTTCCTTTAAAATTCGAGCGCGCATACTTTAGTAAGAATTAGTAAGAATGTTAAGTTTAAATGACAAGTTTTAAAAAGCCTAGATATCATCAGCTAGGAATCGAACCCACGTGCGCTTCGCCACACTCAACCTCTATCATCACCGCCAATTTTATAAAAAATCAAGTAAGAACGTTGTGAGGAGCAATGTATGTATGTATGTAGCAATGTATGTAGCACATGTAGTTGCTGTGTGTTTACATACATATACATACGTACATAATTATATTGCTCCACACAGCGATGCGAGTAGTGTAGGAGCGACCCTCGCGACTGGAAGGGGTCAGAGACCGGACTATAGGCCGTCTCTTTCGCTCCTACACATTCAGCGAATGGCTCGCGTCGCACGCACGACGATCATCGGGGACCGTTAGCCGATGTGCCGGTCGGGCCGAGTGAAAGGAGTGTATACTTTCACTCGCATGGCCGTAACGGTACTTCGGCCAATGAGAGGCGGCCACGTATTTGGCGGGATCTTGGCGTCACCCTAAATCACGCCATAATGCCGTTATGGGGACACGAGCGGCAGACAGGCCCCGCTCCAGAGCCGAGCAGGCCCCGTTACAGCGCGAAGCAGGGCCTGCGGCGGCCCTATAAAAGGGCGTTTGCAGGGCCATACGCGGCAGTCAGTAAAAAGCAAATAGAGAAAAGTGCAGTAAATATACAGAAAAGTGAAAAGTGAGCGCCCCGTAAAAACCAAAGTCAACGCGAGTGGTAAATCAGGACATCGAAGGACTTTCAGGACATCGAAAGAACTTCCAGGACATCGTGGGAACAGCAAGGACATCCAGTGGGAATCCTTGCGACCACTATCACAGGACACGAGGCAACCAGGATCGTCAGCGGGCACCAACGAGGACATTGGTGCGGACCAGGACAACCAGCAGCTTAAGCGAGGCCTGTCGAATACAGGAGCGAGTAAGTTCACGTAGCTGTGCGTAAGAGAAGTGCGCTGTGAGTGAAGCGAAGCTAGGTGTGCTGTGAGCGAGTCATATAGTAGGAGTGGCCTGTATATCCGAGCGAACCGCCGGAGCTTGCAGAACCGAATCCTGGCGTTATCTGCATCGCTCACCCGAACCTAGCGTGCCTTTAGCACAAGCACTCTCTCAGCCGGAGTACGCTGAGCCTACACTCGGCAATCCGGTGACAGGTGTGCTTTGCAGAGGCGAGTGGTTATAAGAGTAGCTTAAGTGAAGTGTCAAATACCACTCAAGTTAATTCAAATATATCTTACGTTCAAACTAAAAATCACAAGTGACTACTTATTATCGCAGGGGCTTCAACAAATAAATTTGTTGGCACGAATACACAGTCGGCTGAAACTAGCCCAGCTTAGACTCGGGATAAACCGAAGGTTCGTTATAACGTTGTAGTCGGACGTTACCGACTGCAGAATACTCACAGCCCAAACGCTGCCACAGGGCAATCGGATTCTGACTCCTATATAGATGTTGAGGCATTTGTCGAGGACTCGGACTCACTCAACCCTGGGGGTACCTCTGATAACGACATGCTTGATAACGACATTGTTTACTAGCGAAACGTCAATGATATGGAAATCGATCAAAATCAAGTCAAAAGCGACCAAGCATCCGGCCAGGAAGACCGCAAGCCCAAGATTAATCAAAATGAAGACATGTTATGCTGCGTCCTCTGGAAGTATTGATCTTCCGTCAAGTTGCAGCTCTGATGATAAAATTTTTATATTCATTCACGAAGTGATATGAATATATTGGTTTTGTGCAATGTCCGTCTTGCTGTCCGTCCATCTGTCCGTCTGTCCGTCTGTCCGTATGAATGCAATATTTTTCGCGGCTATTGAAGCTAGATGAAACTTGGAACTTGGAACATATACTCGTATATGTCTCCGATTTATAAAGTGTAAAAATTTTCCATATACGCCCACTAGGGGCGTGGCAAATCGGAAAATGCATTTTCCTGTATGCCAGAAATCATATTAGTTGAAGAGCTAGAGAGCTGAAATTTAAAATGTAGATTCGTGTTGATCACCCAAGATCAAAAAGATATGGCGGATATATCTACGCCCATTGGGGGCGTGGCAAATCGAGAAAAACTGTATCTTCTAAAGTTGTAAAGCTAGAATGCTGAAATTTGGCACGTAAGTAAATGTTACGATTCTATAAAGACCGAAGAAAAAACTATATATCCCCGCCCACTGGGGGCGTGGCAAATCGGATCTAAATATATATTGATTTTCCAAATTCTTCTATATTTTGAGCACTATTGACGTTAGCAACTTGAAATTTGGTATGTATACTCGGGTTGACGACCCAAGATCAATAAGCTATGGCGGATATATCTACGCCCACAGGGGGCGTGGCAAACCGCAAAAGTTTATATCTCCTACAGTTTTAGAGCTAGAAGCTTAAAATTTGGATAGTTGAGTTACTGATAATCTCCTCTATCGATGACCCAAAAATAATTGTTACGCCTCTTTGGGGGCGTGGCATATCAAAAAATACCCTGTAATTTTCACATTTTTTGAGTCTAAGCGTTCAAATTTTACAGTTACGTAGCCTTCAGCTCATTCTAAGAACTGGCCAAAAATTATGGGTCTACGACTACTGGGGGCGTGGCAAAACGGATTTTAGACGCCCAATAGCGAATTTCATATGCGTATGCCACCTATATATATAAATATGCTTAATAGGCATTGATAATAAGGAAAGAAACATTTTTAAGAAAATTAAAAAATATAAATTAAATTAAAACGAAAAAGTTTTCCGCGGGGTTCGAACCTGCACCTCAATCTACGCCCACTAGGGGCGTGCCAAATCGACATTTGCAGCGGCCAAATGCAAAATTCATATGCGTGTGTCACTCACATATATATATATATATATGAGCTTAATAGGCATTGATAAGACAAAACGAAACATTTTTAAGAAATTTAAAAAATATAAAATATATTAAAACAATATAAATTTCGATTTTAAAAAAAATTCCCGCGGGGTTCGAGCTTGCACCACAATCAAACAGCATATTTGTCAAAAAAAATAAAAAAAGAGATTCGAACCGCGGACTTCCGACACAACACGCAGAGTCTCTGCTAACAGCGCCACTGCACCGATCTTACGCAATATAACTAACAATAAACTTTACAGCTACGGCACCTATAGTAAACAAAAACCAAAGTAGCGGCTGAAAATTCAAAGACAATTCAAAAGCAATTCAAAGACAATTCAATCGCAATTGAGATTCTTAGAATTGCTCGAATACGCATTTGAATATACATATATACATACACATTTACACACGCGTAAAAAACGCTGGCATACTGAAATTGTGTGTGCAGACGAATACATACATTTGTAAGTATGTATGTATGTACGTATAAGCATTTGTGGGTTATTTTAGCAAAAATAAAATTTAACTTATAAAAACTTATAAAAATATTTTACTAATAACAAAAATGTTATGTGTTTGTCATATAAGCTATCATTTTCCCAATAAAATAACTAATTTATAAAAAGACATTTAAAAAACTTGACATTAGCGAGATTAGAACCCGCGCTATTCCAGCGCAACTTGCATAGCATTTACCATCAACGCCACTGCAATATACGATAAGGCGGTAGCTAAAACGAAATAGCTTTACTTCGAGAGCGTCATCTGACAAAAGTAAGCTAAAGTAACGGCTGAAAATTTCATGAATCAATTCTTAGAATATGCTAGAAGACACGTTTTTATATGTATGTATATACATACATACATATGCATATGACTGTATGCATAGAATAACCGATCAATGTGTGCATACGTATAGGAAAAACGCTCTGCTCCGCTGCTAGCTTGCTGCCTGCAGGTGCGTTTGCTAATTGGGCAAATATTTTGTTTATTAAATATGATCTACATTTCAATTGAATTTTGGTCATTTCTTAAGAAATACCAGCTCATTCACATTGCTACATTTGCAACTAAAATTAAAAGGAGAATTCGGTAAATTTTTGAGCCGACATTCAAAATATAACAAAAATCAAAATTATATAAAATACCCATGCATCTATATGCAAAATTTGGAGAGTCTAGCTCTAAAGATGTACGAGATATAAACGGGAATAGCTCTCTATGATTCCCCAATTTTAATGGGTTCAGGCCCTGCTTTATATTGGTTACTATTAGCGCTAGAGACTTGAAATTTAAAATATACTCGGGTTGACAACCCAAAATCAATTAGATATGTAAGGCAGCGTTGGGACTGTGAATGAATATTCCGCAGTCGGTAACGCCCGACTGCAACGTTCTTACTTGTTGAGAATGTCATTAATGGAAATACTTCCAAATCTAATAACTTGGCCACTATGGAATCAACGGCAACCAATGTGAAGACCGTTACACCGCCATCTTTATTCATTCCTGATGTCCCAAAGATACTACCTTTCAAAACTCTTACTTTGTTAAGACTACCTCAGGGCGTGGCTTGCGCATCCAATGCACAGATATTGGTTATTATCGGAAACTTGATCGCCCCTTTAAGGAGATGAACCTGGAATCTCACACCTTCCAGCTTAAGTCAGAGCACGGCTTCAGGGTTTTAGTTCGGTACCTTCATCGCACTACACCTATTATCTGGATAAGGGAAGAACTAACGAAGTTAGGCCTTAACGTACGTTATATTAATGACATCAAAAAAAGGTTCTCTGGTTAGCCACTTGATTTATTTGAAATTGAAGTTGAAGGTGGACCTAGCAACAGCAATCTTCTCAATATCACTATGCTGGGTCATCAGAAGGTCAAAATAGAGTGATCTCTCATAATATTGATACATTACAGTGCCATCGCTGTTAGAAATTTGGACACACAAAGAGCTACTGCCGTATGCCCTTTAAATGTGTGAAGTGTAGCGAAAACCAGCCATCAACGGACTGTCCCCGAGAAAAAGGCAATATTAGTCTGCCACCTAAATGCGCAAATTGCCTTGGTGAGAATGCTTCCAGCTACAAAGGTTGCAAGTCCTTTAAGGACTTAAGCTTGTAAGCTGAAAGAGTCTACCAAGTTCCAACAAGCAAACAAGCTTGTAATTGACTTGATGCGACATAAAAGTATTGGCGACTGCTAGAGTTATTAATCCTCATCTAAATAATTCAACCAATAATACTAAGTCATCTAAGCTTCCGAAAAGGAAATGCTAGTCATGCCGATACTCTTAATGTTGGCCTTGTTAATGAGCAAATGTACTTACTAAGAGAGCAACAGCAGCGGCAGCTACATCGTCAGCAACAGCTACAGCCTCTTCCACTAATTCTGAATAAGCAACTGAGCTACAGAAAACTAATAATTGCGAACTTGATAATGGACGGAGATTTAGAAGTCGTAGCCGAAGCAACGTTTGGCTCACTGCCCATAATGATAATAGTGCTCATGTCTTAAACTCTAAGCTGGACACGCTAATAAGCATGATGCTAGATAAGCGTAGACGGTCATGACAGCAGATCAACGAATGTCATTCTTAATGAAAAATTAGATCGGCTTATTAATATGTTAACGCTGCTAACTAATTGCATGATGGCCAAACAGCAAGTCAATGACACATTTATTAATGCCTAATTCGTATAAAAGCGTCAGTTCATTAAGAATCCTGGTTTGGAATGCAGCTGGTCTGCATAATAGACTAGATGCTCTTAATAAGTATGCTCAGCATAACAATATTGATATAGCTATGATTATTTATTATTATATTATACTTATTTAGCTAATCATCCAGCTAACAGAAGTAGAGGAGGAGTAGCTCTGCTAGTCAAGCATGAAAACCGTCACGCCCCCTTTTTAAAGATAGAGTCAGAACTCACTCAATGCATTGCTGTCACTATTTTCTTAGCAAATGGATATAAACTCAACTTGTCCTCTTTATACTGTCCGCCTCAGGCTGAGGCCCTCAGCAGACATGGCAAACTGAAGATTTCAACAATCTCTTCCGTAAGCTTGGTAGTAGATTTATTTTAGCAGGTGACTACTGGATCATCAACACATTTCCCCCGCAATTTGCGATCATCTCCATCTGCAATAGACTTTGCCATCTATGCGGGAATCAACTCTGACCTGTTAAGCATACGGACTGCAGAATCAAATGAACTTATTTCTGATCATTAGCCACTTTTATTAGAACTAGCTGCTGGCAAGACTCTGCCTACACGTAAAAGATCGAGCTGCTTTTTACTACCGTTGTACGCTAATACTCCTATTTTTCAAAAATGGTTGAATGACCACATCTTAATGAACACTGAAATTAGGAGCAGTGAAGATGTTGAAGATGCTGTCAGTATCTTTGAACGCAACATTATAGATGCTGCTACTCATGCAATTAATATGATGCGTAGAACTGGGAAAAGCGTGGACACAACTTTGGCAACAAAAATAACAAATTAAGTTATTACATCCAAGTTATGATTATGGCGAAGAAGCTTATAAAAAGACGCTTGCTAAAATATCGCAATCCGATTGCTAAGCTTGTATTGTAAACAAAAGATTGGATTTCGTAGTCACCATTCCACTATACAGCAACTTGCTCGTGTCACCCAATTTATTATGGAGGCTTTTGAGAACGGATGTTACTGCTCGGCTGTTTATCTGGACATCTCTGAAGCGTTTGATCGAGTGTGGCACTCTGGATTTCAATATAAACTTAAAAAGTTGCTGCCTAATGGGCTATTTAATGTCCTGTGCAGCTATCTTAGCAATCGGACTTTTATTGCTGAATGTTTTGATGGTGCTCGATCTGGAACCAAACAAATCGCTGCTGGTGTTCCGCAAGGTGGGGTTTTGAACCCAATACTATTTAACATTTACGCTGCAGATATTCCTCTGCCAAACGTATCTAGTGCACGAAACCAATCTGCATATTATCAAGTAGCATTGGCCCTACAGATGCATTGCAACGACTTAATCGCTATCTTGCCACCTTTGATGAATGGACTAAGAAGTGGTGCACTAAAATAAATTACTCAAAAACTATTAATGTCCTGCGTTCCCTGAGACGTGTCGAATTTGAGCAACAGGCTGCTATTTCGATTGCAGGCAATAAAATTGTCAACAAATCAAGTCAAAGGTAGCTGGGTGTACAGATTGATGATAAATTGCTATCGAACACACATGTTAACAACGTTATTGGCAAGCTTCGAGCTAGAAGCAAGGACATAAACTGGCTAATTGGCTCCAGTAGTAAATTGCCACTAAAACTTATAGTAATTCTGTACAAGCAGCTCATTGCTCCAATTTGACAATATGCTCTACCTATTTGGGGATCTCTGATTTGCGACGGCAGATTCAAGAAATTGCGGGTGGTGCAAAATGAAATACTTCGAGCCATGACAGGTTCACCATTGTATGTCACCCACAAAACTTTTCATACAGACCTACAAGTAGACATGGTTGAGAAAATTTATGAGAAACTGTGTGCCAATTATGTGAGCCGGCTCCTTATTCACCCCAATCCTGAGGCAAGACAGATCGGTACCGACCCATACATTCCCCAGCGACTGCAGAGGATACGGTACTCAGCCATGCTGAATAACCATTTGCAGCCCATTATTTTGCAAAACAAAAGGGAACTAATGTTGGCCAGAAGGAGGTGCTTAGATAATCCCTATGGTTTATCGCGGCCTGTTAACGCGTCTAGAGCTGTTGCCAGCAACATTTCTAGGCAAGATCCAAGTTCTAGACAAGAAGCCAATTCTGGAAAAGATGTCAATTCTGGGAATGATTCCAATTCTAGACAAGATGCCAATTCTGGAGAAGTTGCCAATTAGGTCGAGACGATGGCGAAGTTTATTTCCGTGTATTCAAATCAAATTTCTTCCATTTTGTCACAAACGTGGCTGCGATTGTAGAGGTTTTAAGTGCTGATAATACAATGGTTCTGATTTATCACTTAACACTGTTAAGTTAACAGACTTATTGATACTTAATGGAAGTGTGAAGGGAAATATTTAGGTGCTAAGGTAGAGTGTTCGAGTGGAAGTGTGAAGTATGGTGTGGAGTATATCATGGTGTTTTTTAGCCGGGGGCTCCCCCGTAGAGTTTTCTTAGTTGAGTTTTGTTGCGAACGTTGAATTAATTTTCGTTTGTTTTCTTAGTTCAGTTTTGGTACGAACGTTGAATTCATTTTCCGTTTGTTGAAGTCTCTCTTGGAAATGCGATTTTTGTCGCTGTGAAGAGTATTTTTGTCATGAGCGAGAAATTTGTCGTCTGATAAACATTTAAAAAAATATATTTTTAATAATACTATTTTTTAATGACTAAATGACTCTCATTACTAGGTTATTTTATTCGTAGGTTTCACTGTCCATTGGTTTCCATAATAGTCATTTAGTCAGTTCTATGAAGAAACGAATGGGAAGTGAAACATCCATCCGATCCTATTTCGTATGCAGTGTCAGTTAGCTCATTCACTTGCATAACCCAAGAGGCCAATGCTGAAGCAGTTTACAAGTAATCGGATGTGTTTAAACAAATAAAAGGAAAACGTTTATAAAACTTGTACATTAATAATTGCCATTAAGCGTCATTTGTGATGTGAACGTGGATGATGATGATGTGGATGTTGTCGTGAATGTGGCTCTAACAACAAAGTTCAAAGCCATGTTAAGTGATAAAAGATGCCTGCGGCTAAGCTAATATGTTGTATTTTCAACACATAAAACTTGTTTGACTGCAGCCGGAGGAGGGAGATGTAGCGAGGAGCAGAAGAGGAGGAGGAGTGATAGAGGAAAGACCCCTGCTTAAACAAGCATTTGAACTGTGATCCACACTGCTTGAGCTGCCACCAGCATCCACAATTAACACGTGCCCTTGCAGAACCGTCGACAGCCACAGCCAGAGCCACAACCAGAGCCAGAGCCACAGCCACAGCCAGAGTCAATGCCAAACAGCCAACATTACAATTTATTTTATATTTCGTATTTTTTGTCTTTAGCGGCAACAGGTAAGGCTAGTGGGCAAAAAAGAGAAAGCGGGTCACTTGCGATCGACAAGCGTCGATTGGAGGGTTGCCAATCGCGCTAAGATCTTCGATCCAGAAAAAAAAAACTGCGTATCCGCAGCATTCGATTATGTGAGCAGAAGGAGTTGAATTTTAATGGCAACCGGCAGCAGCAACTACAACACCATCAACAACTGCTGCAACATTCACACGACTCGATGCGTTTCGTTCCATAAAGTTCAATTAATACGTCATGGAGCTCTGGACATTATGTAAGTCGAAGCGGATCGATTGGGCGCATGGGAATGTCTCTCCATAACAAGAAGGGAAAGCCAAGTCAACATATAAATACTTTATAGGCATACCCAAAATCCAAAAAAACAAAAGCAAAAAACAAAAAAACGACAAAAGGAAGAAAAGAATACAAAATTAGCAAGTTTTGTAATATTTATAATAAAAAGGTTATTTTCTTCTTTAATATTTCTCTTTAGGTTTCTATATAAGCTGTTGCAAATTAAAGTATTTCTTTCATCAGATCTATCAGTCGGCATTTATTAAATTGCTGCGATAAGTTCTATTCTATTCTATTATTTGACTGCGAATCAAATATAAAACTCCCAAATTGGATTAAATGTTAAGCTTAATAAATTAAATAAATATACTATAAACAAGTAAGAAAGCTCTAGTCGAAAATGCTCGATTACGAGATCCCCTGAACCCTTCCAGAAGCTTATATTTCAATAATTCGTCGCTTCATTTCTACTTACTCATGTACACATACATACACACATACGCACGCACGTATAAGCACGCATGGGCTGCAGTGTGGGCTTACTATGAGAAGTTAATTGTTTAATAACTTTTTCATAAAATTATCAGACCGTGATCATAACATTAAATGTGTCTCTAGTATTTAAAATACGCTTTTTGCAAACTTGTAGGGAAGATGGTGTTTTGGGGGGTAGGGGTAAAAAATGACAAAAAAAAATGACGAATTTCTCAAAAATGCATATGAATCTACATTTTAAATTTGGAGACTCTAGCTCTAAAGATGTATGAAATATAATTTTTTCGCTGGTTTCCGATAAGGTTTTTAATCGATAACAAAATAACAGGAGTAGTTCGATTTTTGGAAACAAACTTGATATGCTCAATACACAACCTACCATTTCAAATTTCAAATTGCAGACGGACAGACGGACGGTCCAATTTTATCAAGATTGTCCGTCTACGAAAAAAGTTATTAAGCAATTAAGTTCCCAAAGTAAGCCCACATGGCAGCCCATGCTTGTTTATACGTGCGTGCGTATGTGTGTGTGCATGTGTAAGTAGAAGTGGAACGACGAATCATTGAAATATTAGTTCCTGGAAGGGTTCAGGGGATCTCGTAGTCGAGCAGTCTCGACTAGAGCTTTCTTACTTGTTTTAATATGGTTATATGTAGTGAGCACAAAACGCATATACTCCCATCACTGGGTACGATCGATGCTCAAAGACGGCGCACATAGGCAATTTTCATTCGAAACTGTTTGTAAAAACCTGACCACACAGTTCTCATGGCAACGCTGAGGCAACAGATAGCAGTTTCAGCTGTGGTCTCGATTGCAGTTTCAGTTTCAGTTTCAATATAAATTTCTACTTTTGTTCCTGCGCATTAGCTTTGGCTTAGCATTAAAATTCACTCACGTCAACACACCTTTATATGTATGTATGCATGACTCTGAGTACATATATATATATATATATATATGTTTCAAATTTCACTTTCGTTATGTGTAAAAGCAAGCTTCAATTTGGCAATAATTGGATATTTTAATAAGCCCATTTGCTGCTTTCTTTTGGCCCTGAATGCAAATCGAAATTGAAATGCAGCAAACGCCCCACAGGTTGTTGCTGTTGTTGTCGCACGTGTTGTTATTGTTGTTTTTGTTGTTGTTGTTTAATTGTTTGTATTTTGTGAAACAATGTGCGGCTGTAAAAATCTCTCAGCGCCATAAATCTGCGCCTGGTCACGTACAGAAAAAAGTGTGTTTTCATTTTCACTTTCGTTCGAATTCAAAGTTTGTCTTAACTTTGGTATTCTCCCCCTTTCTTTTTGAACTCCTCCCCATCATACAAAAATATGCATTGTTTTTATTTTTATACCCTGAGCCCATTGAAAATGGGAAATCAGGGTATAATGGTTTTGTTAAAAGTATGTAACAGGCAGAAGGAGGCGTGGCAGACCCCATAAAGTATATATATTCTTGATCAGTGCGACGACTTAAGTCGATTTAGCCCTGTCCGTGTATCTGTATGTCTGTCTGTCTGTCCGTATGCTTGAACGCGTCGATCTTAGAACATATAAGAGCTAGAGACTTGAAATTTGAAATTGTAGATCCGTGTATTGCACGCGCAGATCAAGTTTATTTCCAAAAATCGATAACTGCTCCCGTTTTTTTGTTATCGATAAAAAACCTTATCGAAAATCAGCTATAAAATTATATCTCCCACATTTTTAGAGCTAGAGTCCTTTAATTTTTAACGTAGATTCATATGTATTTTATAGAGTTTCAAATTTTGTTATATTTCACCCCAAGCCCCCCAAAACACCCCCTTCCCTACAAGTTTGCAAAACCAAAAATTTCAAATACTAGAGACTTGTGAGTTTTTATCACGGTCTGAAAGTTTTATCAAGATTGTCTACAAAAAAAGTTATTAAACAATTAAGTTCCCACAGTAACCCCACATGGCAGCCCATGCCTGTTTATACGTGCGTGCGTATGTGTGTATGTGTGTGTGCATGTGTAAGTATAAGTGGAACGACGAATTATTGAAATATTAGTTCCTGAAAGGGTTCAGGGGATCTCGTAGTCGAGGAGTGTCGACTAGAGCTTTCTTACTTGTTTATTTTATTTATTATTTCTCAAAATGCTAAATTTTTTTCCCTCATTTGCATTTTGTTTTAGTTAATTTCAGAGCGCTTGTTTGACATTTGCAAAATATTTAAAATTTTTATTTTTTCTTCAAGATGACTTCAGTACACAGTTGAGCCCCAAATCGAGTTGGGGATTCGAGAGAGGGGAGAGGGACAACTTCCAATAAAGTCTCCAATCCGCTTTCCCGGCATAAGTTCATACGGATTGTCTTGTGAAAACGTGAGAAACCTTTCCATATATTTTTTATTTCCAATTTTCCAATAATTAATAATTGATCTGTTCAATGTGGTTTTCAAAGCTTTTTTCTTGTTCATCTATCATATTTAACTGTCAAATATCTAACTGGCGTTAAGCTGCTTTGCAATTCTACATAACGAACCGCGATACTGAAAGTTTAGTCAACTTATTTTCTAATCAATAGTAAGAGTAAGTACAGAAACTCATATGTATTCCATTCTGATTTCAGATTGATATTGCCCAAATATTTAGCCAGGGGAGTTATAGTCTGATTCAGGCTTACCAAGTTCTAATGGCCAGTTTAATTTACAAAAGTGTTTGGTAAAAATATATTTTTGTAATTAATTTAATATTTTGTTTTACAAAAGAACACCGATAAATTTTGGATTATATATTATATATGAATAAAAACCCTTTAAATATGAAAGAATATATCCCACCAAGATATATGCAAATATACTCTAAATTATAATATCAGCTAAGAGCTGATATTCCAACCATTCTACGCTTCTTTGATGCACACATACAAAAGCACATGCATCCACACGAACTCATAAACACGTGCTCTGCTAAGGGCGCAGATAGCAGTGACTGCGATTGGGCTGCGGTATGGACGATATTATGAGAACTTATTTGTTGAATAAATCCTCTTGTAGATCTACTGTCTTCATCAAAAACGTGATAATATCAATCAAATGGGTGTATGCATGGCTAGATCAACTCTATCTGCGTCCTTCCGCCTGTTACATACATTTTCACAAAAAACAGTATACCCTGATTTGCCATTTTTAATGGGTTCAGGGTATATTGAGTCAGCTGGACATAAATAATTTGATCGACTATTAACCTTGAGTAGCAAATCAATATTATAATTATTAAGAAAAACAAACAACCCAAATGCAGAGTTCAAAAATTGCTGGCGAAACAATGGATTGCATAAGTTTTTAAGAAACCAAAAGGCAATCGTCAAAAGCCGAATCGGGCATGTGTAGATGCTTTATAATAATGTATCTATATCTATGTATAGATATTTTATAATAATGTATGTATGTGTATGTGTGCATATGTTTATAGATGTTTTATAATAATAAAGACCGATTAACGCGCTAATTATGCGCATCTACCAAAAGTCAAACATACTTAACCCAAATGGTCGGCGAGGGGAAGGCGAAGGGGAAGTAGGGAAAGGTGAGGGGTGCCTAAGCAGAGGTTTTTCAAGTTTGTCGCTTTTGTTTTTGTTTTTCTTTCGTCAGTCGAAAACTAGTCGAGCGCCCATTAAAACATAATTTAGATAGTTTACGCTTAGTTTTTTGCATTTATTTTATTGTTTTTTCTCTGTTTTATTATATTTTATTTTATTTTTTAATTTTTTAATATTTTCAGCTGTACACGTTTTGGTCGCTTAGTCGCATTTAGTCGAACTTTGAAGAAATATTAAATAGAAATAAATTTAACTCAGGAAAAATTAAAGCTGGCCTAATGACTAACCGCCACGCCCACATCGATAAATAGCTCAGCTTAATTTGAGGTAGCAATATATATTTTTAGCCTCCAATTTAAGAGCGAACAAATTGATTTCGCAAATGAAGTTCAAATGCGTTAACAGCATTGGCGCGAAAAAGCGAGACGAGCTCAAAAATATACCAAGTCATCACACATACACACAGACAGACTAATATATTATGTACATGTATATTAGTGAATGAGCTGAAAATTTTTTTTAGCAATGCGTGATTTATGCAATATCAATAACACTACAATTTGGGTCTACCTATTGTGACGGCCGCGACTGTTGCCCAATCGGCTTTCAAATCGGAAATGGGTTAAGCCAGACAGCGCTACAGGGCCACAGTGGTGCAGCGGTACAGCGCGCGCACCTGGTGTCAATAAGAACTGACGCACAGCTGTCACGAAGAAAGCCAACTAGAAATCAAAAGTTAACTGCAATTAGTCAGAGACCCAATCGCATTTAGTGCTCGCACCATCTATGTATCTTTCCATCTACTTCCGCCAGCAAACACGATACCCAAAATAAAAAACAAAAACTTTCCTAACTGAGCAAACGCTTAACGGCGTGTCGGCTCTATTTGTGTATGGAGATTCTGATTGGAGACCCAATTAGAGATTGCCAACTAAGCGAGGTGTATGTAATATTTTAAGCCAATTAACTGTAAGTTCAAAAAGCAACAACAACAGCACGCTGTGTAAATAGACAGCAGGCAGTGTTAATTTTTGTTGTTATTATTATTATTATTTTTTTTTCTCAATTTAACAATACAATTTTTCGGTGACCGCATCCAATGATTTATTAGTTGGATAAACTTTCAGCGAGTTATTGCTATTGTTGTTGTTGTTGTTAATGCCGTTGTTCTTGTTGTTGTTGTCATGAATCATTTTGAAAATTAGAAGAAGGAGAAAAAGAATGCGCACAACATTTGACTTTCACATAGTCTAAATAAAATATAAAAATTGAAAACTAAGCGTGAGTCAATCTGAAGTTGTAGCCGCCAGACAGAAATCCAAAGACAGATAGCCAACAGTCACACACACACATACGTTACATAAGGTATGTATGTGGGTGTAAGTCAGCGACCCAAACAGACAGACGCCCACGCAACTTACTGACTGAGCTGCAGACAAAAGTTAAACACAAAGCCAACTTTCTCAACAAATCTCACATGCAGGGAAAACCAAAAATAATACATTTATATTATTTTTTTTTTTAATATTGTGAATAACAGTTCGATGTGAATGCACTCGGTGCACATTCTCGAATGCAGCTCACCTCTCTCCCACGCCTCTACCCAAAAGTATGCAACATTACAAAGACGTTTGTACATATACTACTTATCTCAGAGGGTAAGATCGAACCTTGAACTTTTAACTTGAAATATACTTGAAATAGTATAAATCGAAACTTATTTTTATAAAAAAAATATCTTAAGATTGAAATCTACATGGATATATGAATATAAAGTAGAATAATACTGTTCGCAATTATGTACACATACTATACTAATCAGATCAATCTTCCAATTCCATACCGTGTGACCACGACACGGATGTTGCCAGGAAGTCCCTTCTCGCTAGATACGCGGTCGATATTGCAGAAGGTGGAGTCCAGCAGTAACTTAGCACATCAGCTTGGTACAGAAGATGGAATTTAAAGGACCCAACCCTATTACACACCCCACCCATTCAGTTAGAAAACGTAACTCTGAACCAACCATCGCTAAGTATTTCGGCACCACTCTTAACAAGGCTCTACGTCTTGGTCCCACTTGAACGCGAGGGCCGGAAAATTTGGTCAAAGAAAAGAAACGCACCACTGATAACAATAAAAAGTGTCCCGATAGAAGCGCATATGGGTCTTATAGAAAATAACGAACCGTTCATAATATGTGCTCCTGGTACGGCTCCGCCGTTCATCGTAAGGTATATATCGTATATCAATATATATATGTAAATATATCAATATTTCAACCCATCAATATATCAATGTATCAATTAATATAAATACAAATGATGCCTATTTGGCACTCGATCAATTCACAGGTAATGCACTCACCTTTATATTCGGCTGCTGCAACTGCAAGAAGGTGGCTACTCCATTGCGTACACGATTCTTGACGCCGCGCACGGTGCCCTTGGAGGAGCGGATGGTGGATGCCTGTGAGGAGCGACGCACATCTTTGTACCCGGCAAAGGCGTCCTCCTGCTCCAGCTGCTGCTGCTGCTGCTCGACGTCGCCAGGTAGACTGAGCGATTCATACTCCGGCGACATTCGACTACAGCTAACAGCACCGAAACTCCGATAATTCGCATGTTCGTTCACGTGGAAGTTGTAGTACTGATCCGCCTCGTATTGTAGAGGGCGTCCATCAATTTTGGTCGCGATCACCGACTGATCTAAGTCGCCCATAGCCCGCACAGCATCCCTGTCCCGTATGTTGCGCAGCAGCGAGCTGGGCAGCAAAGCACCCAGCTTGATCAGCGGCGCCGGCTCGTGCGAATCGTGCAGCGAATCGCAGCTGAGCGAGGAGCTGCTCTCATCGCACTCCTCGCTGCTGTCCGTGAGGCTGTGGGCGCGTGAATGATTACCCGCCTGCCCGCTGGAGGTGTTTACAGGGACCCGCGTTGTCTTCAAGTGCAGCTCCAGCTTGGGCACGCCTGTGTTGCCCTTATTGCTGTTGGCCTTATTGCTGTGGCCCATGTTGCTCATGTTGCTGATGGCATTGCTTTCACTGCTGGGCGACTTGATGCTTTCCAGATCGCTGCCCGTGCCGCTGTCTAAGGTCTCGCAGGGCGAATACTGCCCGCTGGAGACCAAGTAGCATAGCTGATAGGGTGCTGAGACAGTTTGTGACTCTGTTTGTAATTGCTGCTGCTGCTGCTGCTGCTGTAACGGTAACTGCAAGTGCAACTGTTGCTGCTGTAGCGGTAAGTGCAACTGCAACTGTTGCTGCTGCTGTTGCTGCTGGTGTTTCTGCTGCTGCTGGTGCTGCTGTTGGTTGATCCGTAGTACCATATCGCTATCGCTCTGACTATCGTTCAATTTGACCACGCTTATCTGCTTGCCCAGCCTGGCTGGCTGACTTTGACTCGAATTCAAACACTGACCGTTGCCGTTGTCGTTGGCTATCTGAATCTTGACCGTGTGCTGAGGCGTACAGCAACCAACTGTTTCGGTCGATGCACCCGTTGGCCAATCGACTAGCGCTAACTGACTAGCATCGCCGTCTCTCTCAGCATTTTCTTCAGATTGCAGCTGCTCAGCTGTCGCTCGTAACACGTTTCTAACGTCATCGGCAACATTGCAGCTGATAATGGTCGATGTTGTCGCCATTCCACCAGCTCCGGCAGCATCGCTCGCTAGGTTAACCTCGGCCTCGCTCTCCGTTTGGCCGATGCGCAGCAGCAGCTGTGGATATAACTTTGTTGCTTGCTCACTTTTTGCTGTTGCTGTTGCTGGTATTGTTGTTGTTGCTGTTGTTTTTCCTGTTGCTGTAGCAGCTGTTGCTGCCACTGTGTTGCAACTGGTTTCTAAATCCACATTGCTTGCATGGTCAAACTGCAGCGTCTGCAAACTGCTGTTGATGTTGGCGTTGCTGTTGTTGGTGTTGTTGTTGTCGCCAAATGCCAACAACATGGCCTGTGATTTGAGCAACTTTTCGTCGCTTTCAATGTTGCTGCCTGCCGGCTTAGCTGGTTGCTCAGATTCAATTATTATTGAAATACCGCACAACGGCCTTTGCTGCTGTTTCTGCTGCTGCTGCATGCTGCCAATTGCTGTTGTTGTTGTTGCCATAGTTCTGGCAACAGCAACAGCATTTGGTAATTTGATGCGCCGCCAATATCTAATTTCAAATTTTATGCAATGGTTTCGTGTCTCTGTCTATTGCTATTGTCGCTACAGGTTGTTGCTGTTGCTGTTGTTGCTGCTGTTGTGCTAGTTGCTGCTGACCGTTTCACGGCGCGTTTTACAGTTAGTTGGCCGCATGCATATTGTACCTGCAACAAAATAGCAAACAGAATCTGCCATTAGCAAACCAAAAAAATACAGATACAGGGAGAGAAAGAGAAAGAGAGAGAGAGAGACGGAGAGACCTGGCCAACTGGCTAACTGGCTAGCTGGCCAACTGCTTGACTGGCTGAATATTGCCAGCTAGCAGCATGAGCCTGACATTTAAGCCGATGATGTGCCTGGCTCAGAGGCAGACGCGACGGCTAATAAATGTTAAAAGCTGCCACAAACACGCAAAAACAAAAAAAAACGTCAAGATGACAATAACAATATAAACAAAAAAAAAGCTCTAGTCGAGACTGCTCGACTACGAGATCCCCTGAACCCTTCGAGCAACTGACTTTCAATAATCCTACGCTTCTTTTCTGCTTATACAAGAAACAAAACATGCACACGGACATACACACAGTGTGGGCTTACTATGGGAACTTAATTGATTAATAACTTTATTTGTAGACGAACAATCTTCATAAAACTTTTAGACCGTAATATAAACATTAAAATGTGTATATTTGCTAAGGCACAAGTCTCTATTTCTAACAAGTAACAAAGCTCTAGTCGAGATGGATCGACTACGAGATCCCCTGAACCCTTCCAGGAAATAATATTTCAATAATTCTTCACTTCTTTTCTACTTACACAAGAAACAAAGCATACACACACGCCCGAATAAGCAGACATAAACTACAGTGTGGGCTTACTTTGGGAACTTAATTGTTTAATAATTTTTCTTGTAGATGGACTGTCTTCATAAACCAGTGATTGATAGTAGCATTAAAACGTGTGTGTTTGCTAAAGCACAAGTCTCTAGTATTTGAAATATGCGTTTTGCAAATTTTAAGGGAAGGGGGTGGGGATAAAATATAAGAAAAACCGAAATTCTAAAAAATACATATGAATCTAGAGACTCTAGCTCTAAATGTATTGGAGCAATAATTTTATAACTGATTTTCGATTTTTATTCGATACAAAAAAAAATCGGGAATAGTTTTCGATTTTTGGAAACAAACTTGATCTCAATGCACGGATCTACAAATTTCAAGTCTCTATCTCCCTGAGATCGACGCGTACAAAAATACGGACTGACGGACAGGGTTAAATCGACTCAGCTCGTCGCCCTAATCAAGAATATATGTAGTTTATGCGGTTGGCCACACCTCTGCCTGTTACATACTTTTTAACAAAGCCATTATGCCCTGCTTTTTCCTGCATTTTCCATGGGCTCGGGGTATACAAATAATCATCGTAATAATGATAAACACAAAACCGCATTCTAAGCTCTCAGAACAATAAAGTAAAGAACAAAACAGATGAAGGAGAAGCAAAAATAATTAAAAGTATTTCGAAATAACGACCAGAAGTAAGCAGCATTTCTTATAATGGGTCAAATATATATATAGATATACAATTTGACTGTATGATGTATATGAGATATGTTCCGGATGTTTAGGACATGATCAATTTATTTATTTAGATTCACTTCGAACTATACAGTTTTTTAAGATGATTTACATCAATCTTGGTATCTTTCGATTAAAAACTTTATCGAAAATCAGTTAACAAATTATATTTTATCTCTTAATTTTAAATATAGATAATTATGTATTTTTGAAAGTTTCGATTTTTGGTATATTCCACCCCATCTTCAAATCTACCCTTCCCCTCAAAATTTGAAAAAAGCGTATTCCAAATACTAGAGACACATTTTAATCCACTAAGTTCCCATAGTAAGCCCACACTGCAGCCCATGCCTGCTTATACGTGTGTGCGTATGTTTATATGTGTGTGTATTTTGTTTCTTGTGTAAGCAGAAAAGATGCAATAACTATTGAAATATCTTTTCCATGAAGGGTTCAGGGGGTCTCGTACTCGAGCAGTCTCAACTAAAGCTTTCTTACTTGTTTTGATTGCTCATTATCATTCTCATTATCATAATTTAGACATCCCCATTATAAAATTAGGAATCCGATATACTGATTTATTATTATTATACTTCTTGAATCAAATTTATCATTAAAAGATTATTATTAATATCATTCTTATGGATATCGTCATCATTATTATTATTATTATTATTAGTATTATTATTATTATTATTATTTGTATATTTTTATACCCTGAACCCATTGAAAATGGGAAATCAGGGTATAATGGTTTTGTTAAAAGTATGTAACAGGCAGAAGGAGGCGTGGCAGACCCCATAAAGTATATATATTCTTGATCAGGGTGACGAGCTGAGTCGATATAGCTCTGTCCGTCTGTCTGTCTGTCCGTCCGTCCGTCTGTCCGTATGTATGAACGCGTCGATCTCAAAAAATATAAGAGCTAGAGACTTGAAATTTTTTTTCGTAGGTCCGTATATAGAGCGCGCATATCAAGTTTGTTTTCAAAAATCAATAAATGGTCCTGTTATTCTGTTATCGAATAAAAACCTTATCGAAAACCAGTTAAAAAATTGTATTTCCTACATGTTTAGAGCTAGAGTCTCCAAATTTGAAATGTATTTTGTATTTTTAAGAATTTCGGTTTTTGTCATATTTCACCTCCACCTCTCAAAACACCACCTTCCCTACAAGTTTGCAAAAACCGTATTTCAAATACTAGAGACTTGTGAGCTGGCACATACACAGACTTCAATTTTATAATCACGGTCTAAAAGTTTTATCAAGATTGTCCATCTACAAAAAAAGTTATTAAGCAATTAAGTTCCCAAAGTAAGCCCACATGGCAGCCCATGCCTGTTTATACGTACGTTCGTGTGTATGTGTGCGTGCATGTGTAAGTAGAAGTGGAACGACGAATTATTGAAATATTATGTCCTGGAAGGATTCAGGGGATCTCGTAGTCGAGCAGTCTCGACTAGAGCTTTTTTACTTGTTTCATTATCGTTTTCTCTGTATGCATAAAAATATACATATGAAGAATATATAGATATTTTCTATTGCAAGATACATATTTTCCCACAATTCCCTGTATCTTTGACTATGATATTACCACACCTATATAGTATAACTATATACCCAAATTTTTGACACAAATTTGTCTACTGGCTGCTCGCTTTATTGACCCATTTGTTTAACTGACTCTTCTGTTCAGCTAATGCTTCGGATTTGAATGATTGATTAATTGTGGCGTTTAGAGGGAATTAGTTCCATGGAATTTCGATGATATAATCCACAGAGCCATAGAGCAACGACGACAAGCTGGCAGTAACATAATGAAGTTCATTGTTTCGACATGCCCATACAACAGCTTCTCTTTTTTTCTTCTTCTTGTTTTGGAACGCTCATCGTCAATACTTTTAGAGTACGGAAAAAAACAGAAGAAATTGCTTTTAAGAACCAGATTTACATACATTTGAAGTGGATGTTGGGCTTTGGCTTTCGGAGCTTGAAGCTGCTGTTGTTGTTGTTGTCGCTGTTTTAGTTTTTGTCTTTCGGATCTTGAAGCTGCTGTTGTTGTTGTTGTCGCTGTTTTAGTTTTTGTCTTTCTGAAAACTGGTAACTGGTTACACTTGAACCTGGCGCTGACCAATTGCTGAGATAAAAAGCTCGTAAATATTTTAAGCGGGCGGACGAGGCGCCTCTAAATGTTACAGTTGTTGTTGTTATTGCGATTGATGTTGTTGCTGTCGTGGTTGCTGGCCTGCATTCGCCGCTTGCTGCACACAAATTTCGTTTGGCGGCAAGAGCGATAAAACAAAAACAAAAAAATAAGTAACCAAAACTGAAGCAACAAAATCCACTATAATAAAAAAAAAAAAATATGTAACAAAAATGTGCAGGCAGTTATTTAAGGGGCGGCTGGGCGTGGCTGGCACACTCACGCAGTCACGCACACTACAGTCTCACGCACGCACGCACGATTCTCTTAAGCTTTGAGGTGAAGAGTTTCAAGCTCAAATGGTTGGCTTTTTCAGTTTATAGTTTTCGGCTTTTGGTTTTCGATTTCGATTTTGGGCGACTTGAAGCAACGCGGCGCGTACAACTCATTCAAAATCGCGCTGGCAACTGAAAACCGCAGCAACAAAGTCGCGCTGGGTTGGCGTGCTTTGCCAGGGATTTGTTGTTGTTGTTGTTGCTGGTGCTGCTGTTTGTTGTATATATGTATATTTTTTCTTACGTGCCTCTGCCGCTGCCGCGGTGGCTGCTGTTGCTTTTATTTTTTAAATTTTTGCTTTCAAGAAATCCAAAAAAAAAGCACAACTGCGGCGGCAGCAGCAGCGGCGGCGACGTCGTCGCCAACAAAATAACTTAAAACAACAAGAAAAAGAAAAAACAACAACAAAATACAATCAGGCAATCGCAGTCATAAACTCTGCGCCGACGCAGCCAGCAGCAGCGGCAGCAGCAACAGAGCGGTAAAATGTGAGCTGAGAATTTGTTTATGTGCGCAGGCGCAGCCTCAGCCACAGTCACAGCCTCAGCCGCAGTCTCAGTCGCAACCGCAGTTGTAGTCAACGCCAGCAGCGCATTGTACGCACCCCCTTGACGCTACCGCCCCGCAGCCCACCTGTTGCTGTTGCTGCCGCAGCGACTGTTATTGTTGTAGTACACGTTTGTACTGTTGCCAAAGTTAATTGTGTGCGGCCGCCGCAGTTGCCCCAAACCGCACAGTGACACGCACTAGTGCATAACTGGAAGCATTATGAATAGATTTCAAGAAGAGGAAATAATTATTCATCTTCGATTATTTAGAAAAATTTATGATTCTTCTTAGTTAAATTTTTCATATATTATATATTTTTGCTTAAATTAATTCCTCTATTTTATTATGCAACAAGGAAATGTTTTGCTTGTATTGATCTTATATTTTAGTTTTGCAAACAAACTAAAATTCAATTCCGGTTTTTATTTATGAGTCAGACAATATGTATTATAATGTATTTACGCGACGATCTCAGAAAGTACAAGAGCTAGAGACTTGGAATTTTTTTTATTGCACGCACAGATCTAGTTCGTTGCCAAATATTGATATCTATTTCTTTTTTAGTGTTATCGAAATCAGTTATATAATTATATCTTCTACGTATTTAGAGTTGAGGTTTCCAAATCAAAAAAATATATATATAGATATATGTATATTTTTTACAATTTCAATTTTCAATTTTACAAATCATCCCACTTCTCTCAAAATTTGCAAAAGCTTTCTTATTTGTTAAAGCTTAAATGTTGCTTAAAAAGTAAGTAAAAATAACATATTGCCTTCTTTGATAACTCACGGAATATTTAAAATAATGTAGAATTATTTTTTCGGGTTCTTTTCGCCTTTGGCATACCAAAAAGAACAGCAAAGTGGGGCAAACCTGTTATCGGCGCAAAGAACCAGTTAACATTAACATTTGTGAGCTATCTGTTGCCACTGTGCATTCCACTGTCGACTTTTGCGACGGCATTCGTCTTAGCTATTTCATTTATATTTCGCCTGTCTCATACACATACATACATACTCGAATGCATACATAGTCATGCATGTGCGTGCGTGTGTGTGTGCGTGTGTGTGTGTGCATACGCATGTATGCATAGCTTTCAGCTGGGCATGGATCAATGGCTTGATTGTCTTTCTCTCTTGATTCCACTCTCTTCGTTTCTCTTTTCTATTTTAGGCACACACATTTGCTGCAATGCTGCTGCTGTTGTTGTTGCTAAGTTCCTCCGTCTGAGGTTGATTGGTGGACGACGTCGACAGCGGCGACGCTGTAAGCGTTGTTACTACTACTGCTGCTTTAGTCGTTGTTTTTTTGTGATTGGCTTACTATTTAACATGTCTGTTATCGATGGATCGGCTTTTGCCGATTGTTGCTGCTGCTGATGTTATGGGCGCTGCCACAAAAAATCTATGCCAACAATTTGTGTGCAGGTGTCGCCGCAGCAGCAACAACAACTACAACAACATTATGATATTTTTGCATTTGAAGTTTCGTTTTTAATTGTGTTCGCCTGGCTGGATTTCCATTAACATTTATGCAAAGGCTTTTCAAATTTGTGTGTGCAATCAACGGAGCCACAAACAGAAAGAAAAAAAGTATTCGAATGCACATGAGCAATGTTAGCGAAACGGCAAAACAACGGCAAAACACCAACACCAACTGCAACAGCGTCAGCAATAGCAACAGCAACATCAATACAAACTGCAACAGCAACAACAACAAACAGCTGTAATTTTCCGCTAATTTGATGGCCTAGACGCTGACGGACACTGAGCATAGCTTAGAGCCCATTGAGTGCTTGCTGGCCCAGGTTGCTGCTACCTGGCTCTCGCTTCCCTACTCTGCTCACTGGTGCCACTTGGCGGCCTGTTGCGCTTCGGTGCGGCGAGCCCAGGTGGGTCCAAAGGCGCTCGCCTGCTGGCTGGACAAGTTAAGAAAGAATCACAGTTGTGCCAACCGTTAGGAATGCGTAGCATGAGTCGCAGCTGTGCCTCTGGCTGGCAAACTGCCTGGCAAAGTGCCTGGAAACTCATTAACTGTGGCTAGACTCAAATACAAAAGCTCAGTCACATGACAGCTTGCCATAGAACTAAGTACTTTGGCAGTCGACACCCTGGCAGCACATAGCTCTGCTATCAGCTGAGACATCCACTTGCTAATTCTGATAAGACCTCACATGTATGTCTAGTTGTGCACTGAACAAAAAAAACATGGAATGGTAAAATATTATGGTAATTAGAACTGCGATCAGAATTCATCTGTTCGGTCAGAATTCATCTGTTAATGACAATTTTATGAGCAGGAATGTACGTAGAAATAACAGTAGAAATCACATACATATGTATGTCCAGTTGTGCTCATGAAAATAGTGGGCTGCATTACACAAGACATAAACCACATAAAACGATAAAAAGATAACCACTTTGAATGCAGATAATTGAAATTGCGTAAATTCCATTACTATCGGTCAGAATTAATTTGTTAATGACAATCTTTGTAGTAGGAACGTACGAAGTTGAAGGAAAGAAATAACAATAGAAAAAAAATTTTGTTCTGTCCGTCTGTATGTCTGTCTATCTGTCAGTCTGTCTGTCCGTATGTTTGAACACTGCGATTTCAGAAGATATAAGAGCTAGAAATTTGAAATGGTAGGTCCATGTATTGCACGCGCAGATCAAGTTTGTTTCCAAAAATCGATAACTGCTCCCATATTTTTGTTATCGATAAAAAAACCTCATCGAAAATCAGCCATAAAATTATATATCCTACATCTTTAGAGCTAGGCTCTCCAATTTTTAATATAGATTCATTTGTATTTTTTAGAATTTCGGTTTTTGTTATATTCTACCTCCGCCGCCAAGGTCCACCCCCTTCCCCACAAATTTACAAAGAGCGTATTTCAAATACTAGAGACTTGTGCTTTGGCAGATTCACACACTTTAATGTTATTAGCACGGTCTGAAAGTCTTCTGAAGATTGTCCGTCCAAAGTCCAAGGTAAGCTTTACCTGCTTATACGTGCGTGCGTATGGGTGTATGTGTGTGTGCATGTTTTGTTTCTTGTATAGGCCGAAAAGAAGCGACGAATTATTGAAAATCAGTTTTCGAAGGGCTCAGGAAATCTATCAGGAAATAGTCGAGCAGTCTCAACTAGAGTTTTCTTACTTGTTTTATTTTGAGTGAGAAGAGGAAACCAGAAAATTAAGTTTTTTAAATTAATTTTGTTGGATGCGCAGCTTTATGGGGCTTAACTTTATTCACTTTGAGAAGATGCCTGAAAAATGTGGTAACAAAACTTAAAGCTAACTACTATTTTCATGAATACACTTGGTTGTACACACATATGTTTATATGGATTCATGTAACATATGTAGGTTAGATCAGAGAAGCCTTGGACAGAGGCTGGCCACAAAATTATACATAGTTTCCCCACCAACGTAACTCCCCAAGTGGTGCACGAGGGGGAAGCCTCGAGTGATGGCATATGCTCTCAAGAAAGCGTTCTTGACAATAAAAGATTACTACTTTTTGTTTCTTTACCAAGCCACACACTCATAGCCCAAGCCTATAACCATAAATATTTCGGAAAAGACGTAGGGGAGGTCACAATAATTAGTTACTCAAGTCCACAAAAGACATAAATACAAAATAATACTAGACCCCAATTCAAGATATGGAATACAAGTGTACGGAATAGCATCAGAATTTCATCTAAACAAAGTGCATACCACACAGGCCACCTTCCGTAGGTGGGTCAGCAGTGCTGAGTGGTATACGCAACTCTAAACTAACAACAAATCCAAAAAGAGGTATGTTACTTAAAACTTTAATCTGATTGACGCTACAACTATATAATCATAAGACTATCTCAAACAAGAAGCTCACACGAGCACATATTCCAATTATTCACATCAGTTTGTGAACGAGCATCAAAAGCTGTTCCTGTAGCTCATATACAATTTTTACATTCATGATTTTGAGGTTTAGAATTTTAGTTAAAACAAGTAAGAGGGCTCTAGTCGAGACTGCTCGACTAAGAGATACCCTGAACCCTGCAAAGTACTGATTCCAATCATTCTACACTTCTTTCATGCACATATACAAAAACACATACACACACCCGTACGCATGCATCCATACGAACGCATAAACAATTGCTCTGCTAACTGCGCAGTTACTGCGCTTGGGCTGCCGTGTGGGCTATATTATGAAAATTTGTTTGTTGAATAAATCTTTTTGTAGTGGGACTATCTTCATAAAATTTTTAGAACGTGATAATAACATTCAAAAGTGTGTATATGCCAAAGCACAAGTCTCTAGTACTTGATATTTTCAAATTTGAGGCGAAGGGGGCGTGGCATCCAAAATCTGTAAATAACAAAATCTTTGCATTTATCACATAAATCTACACAGTAAATCTGAAGTCTCTAGGTCTAAAAGTATTAAAACTAGGCTTTAAAAACAAAGTCCGATTTTCTATTGTTATCGATAAAAAAGAAATGGGATGAGTTATCGAAAAAATATGATAAACTCGTACTGCGTATGGTATACACGAGTATACATGTAAAATTTCAAGTCTCTAGCACTTGTAGTTTAGGAGATCTCTGCGTTAGTACGGACGGACGGACGGACGGACAGACGGGCATGGCTAGATCAACTCAGCTCGTCATCCTGATCAAGAATATATATACTTTATGGGGTCTGCCACGCCTCCTTCTGCCTGTTACATACATTTTCACAAAAACATTATACCCTGATTTCCCATTTTCAATGAGTTCAGGGTATAAACAGAAGAAAAAACTTGGTTAGCTTTTTACACAATTGCTTTATTGTCATTAGGTGAATTATTGTTATTGTTATTATTACTGTTTATCATTAGCAATCGTAATGATCTTCAATGTTTTTCCATAATTGTAAGATACAATGTGATATCATATTCCATAACATACTTTCAATTTTTTTTTTTTTTTTTCGAATGGAACAAAATTTAATATTTTTAATTAATAATAAACAATAGTATTATCAATTAACATAATAAATACTTCATATAATTAACATTCGATAAATACTTAATATAATTTCTCTTCGTTTTCTTTTTTTTTCCTTTTTTTATTTAGGGTCGGTTGGGATGTCTGGTTATAATTTAATAATATTAGTATTGGTATTGGTATTGGTATTATTATAGTTGTATATGACCTTAAAACTTCGTTCATAATTATTGTCAACATCGATAACACTTGTATAAATAGATGTGCGGATTTATGTAAATGTAAATATTGTACAGCTATTTCAAGTAAATTAACACACAAAGACATACATATGTATATATGTGTATATATTTATATAGGTACATATTGTTTTATTATCATAGAAACATATATTTGTATATATTTCGAATAAGTGGAACTTTTCTTTAAAGTTATGCGATGATATCTGTTATTATAGATATAAATCCATTAATATTTGTATATATTATAGAACTTCATGGAACTCTATCTGAACGGTTTCGTCTGTTATGGTTGGGAATGGATCGCATATGCATGTTGTCTCTTATCACGTTTAGCGCTAACTATATTAAAAACATTGAGTATATTCTATATATTGGCTGGGATCGTTAGATCGTAATCCCCTTTTTATAGGTTTCGTCTATAACATTTAGATTTTCGTAATATGAATAAAGAAATAGATGCATGTATGCTTCAATAATAGATATGTTTGTATTATTTATCTGGCGACTTAAGAGCTGAGAATTCGTTCGTATCATTTACTCAAAAGAACAAAGAAGCGAAATTGAATACTCATCAAACAGGAATAGAATAGGGTTCGAGTCATTTCATTTCATTTCATTTCATCATCAGCAACAACACAAAAAGCTGAGCAAATCACAACAGAGAATCATATAAGTATATATGTATGTATATAGGCATGTGGGTTTGTTTGTATAACAATTGTTAGTGTTAGTTGCCCCATCTCATAAAATTCGATATTTAGATATATGCATATAGATCGCGTAAAACTAAAAGAGATATGGTGAGGTTGCATCATTGGTTAATCAATGAACATATACGTATACATACAATATAACATACTATATACTGTATAAGTTAGGTAAAACACACCAACATAAAGAATTCTCACAAACCGTTAGATCATGATTTTGTTTTTTTTTTTTTTCGTTAGCTTTAAACATCTTTAAATGCTTTAGATACATTACAATTACAATAGTTACAATAAAATATAATATTTATATAAATATATATATATATATATATATATAAAATATATATATATATATATATATATATATATATATATATATATATATATATATATATATATATATATTCATATATATATATTCATATATCCATATTAGATATAGTCAGCAAACGTTTTTCTTTTTTTATTAACTCGGCATCAATTTCACTTTGCCTTTCATTTCCTTTCGTCTCTTTTCTTTTAAGTCAACGCAGTTCAAGAATCAACTTCAGAAATGGAAATCGGAAATGTTTTGACATACATATATGTCTGTCTGTATGTGGGCAATGCCAAAAACAAAGCTCAAGCATTGTATAGGTATGTCCTACTTACAGCTCTATTGAGGCAAAAAGAAAACAAATAAGTGCTACAGTCGGCAATGCACGACTTTCACACAAGCTAGCTCCCCTGTATATCATGATATTAAATATAGATGAACGAAAATACCAGACTATATTACCACTCAGGAAATGTTCATGGTATTCGTATGACCATCGCACATCAAGCCTCAAAATTTAATAGCTCTAGCTTTTATAGTCCTGGACACATATCGACATTATGGCTACAGGGTACATGTGGTTATATTCTAGTATTTGAATTCGTATTGTTTGCTATACCAACTGCTTTGTACACATATATATTTAGTTATAGTACACTGAACATGCTAAATGGAAATTTTTGAAAACATTTTTATATATATTTAGGTGTTTTTACTTTTTGAATTAATATTATTATTATTATTATTACTGTTATTGTAATTCTTGTTAGGTTTATTTTATTATATGTCTTTTGTTGCAGTTGCTGAAACCGCGCTGTGTTTTCTTGGGGTTCCTGTATTTCTTGCAGTGCATTGATACTACTACAGTTGTTGTTGTCTTTGGAGCAGTCTTTGGGAACATATAGATACAAACATGAGTGCTACCAACGCTGCCTTCCATCGGTTTTCTTTTTTCGGATAACTTATTGTCCATATTTACAGTTAACTGTTTCATTTGTTGGTTTTCTTACTTTGTTGTTATTGTCGAGATTTGCAGATGATGATGTCTTACTTACTCTTCCTCCTCTTCGAGCGACTTCTCGGGAAGTCCATATTTGGGACAGCACATGCCCTCCGTTCCATCCATATTGAAGCAGAAGACACTGCGCTCCAGCTCGGTGGGCTCATGCGGCACAATGCCATGCACCTCCTTAAGCTCCGCTTCAGGAAACCAGGCGGGATCCGAGTCCTCAACCACCTTGATGCCACATAGACTAGAAATCAAAAAGTCAAAGTCAAAATCAATAATGAAGTATGGCAAAAATATTTAAAATATATATATATATATTAAGATATATAAGATATCCTTCACTTACCGTAATATAGCGACAAGTGGAATCCACAGTATGGATGAGAGGATCAGTATAAAGGCGACGACAATGCACCAATGCGGCCATTCCATTTTCTCGGTGGCACCCGTGGCTGCGATCCAGGCCGGATAGCTGCTGCCCTCGGTCACCAACTGGTAGAAGGAGGCTAATAGGATGGTGACCATGGCGCAGGGCGACAAATACTTCCAGCAGAACATCCAGTAGAAGCCCGGCCTGGAGCCAGTCATCATCTCAATGTCATCGGAGAAGCGTCTGACGCCATAAATGTAGCTGATTGAGAGGCACTCGAACAGCGCAATGATCAGAAGTGGGAAATTGCCAGCAAAGCTGTCCATTAGCTGAAAGATGTAGCTGCCGGCGCCATTGGCAAAGCACATGGAGATCAGACAGCAGGAGAGGCACAGCACCTACAAAACAGAAACAGAATCTGTATAGGAAACACTTAAGAGTTAGGTTGTTAAGATACACACGCCCACGATATATTCTTTGGGCAGATTGGGAAAGAGTTTCATGTCCACCAGCGACGTGACCACGCCCTCCAACGTGCCGAACTGCGAGTCGATGCCCAAGGTGAAAAGCATTAGAAAGAAGAGCACAGCCCAGAGCTGGGCGCCTGGAAACTGATTGATCGCCTCAGTAAAGATGATAAAAGCCAGTCCCGTGCCAGAGGCGCTCTGCCAAAAATAAATAAACAATCAAAGGGGAAGTTGAGTGTGAAGTATGGAAGGTATCTAAACTCACATTTGCCAGCTCCTGTTGTAGATCGCAAACGGGCAGATTGTGCGTACGGTTCAGGGCCACGAGGCCGGCTCGTTCCTCTGTGCAGCGATCGAAGGTGGCTGTTGCCTTGAAGCCAATCACCGCAAAGACGACGACGCCGGCAAACATGGAGGTGCCGCAGTTAGTCATCGACACCAGAATTGCATCCCTGTAGCAATTATTGTTAGCCGGATTGTAAGAGCTGAAGGCGATCAAGCCGCCAAAGGCGAGTCCCAGTGAGAAGAAGATTTGGGTACCAGCCTCCAACCACACGACCGGGTCGAGCAGCGTCTCCCAGCGGGGCGTGAACAGATGGGCTACACCGTCGGCGGCACCTTTTAGAGTGATGCCCCGGAAGAAGAAGATAATTAGCACCACATACGGAAAGATGGCCGTCATGTAGACGATTTTGCCCGATGAAGTGATGCCCTGCACCATGCAGATGTAGACCAAGAACCAGGACACAATCAACGCAATGGCCATGTGATAGTTGAAGCTCTCCGGCATATCCACGCTCTCCGAGCACTGCAGCGTGGTGCGGTACCAATAAAACTGAGTCGGCGATGAGGCCACGCACTCCGGCTCATGGTCGTACGTATAGTTCTTATAGAGCCGAGTCGGACAGTCCGCCCATGGCAATGGCGACTCGAAGCTGTGCAGCAAATAGATCAGGCACCAGGCAATTATCGTATTGTAGTAGAGCGCCACAATGAAACTGACCACAGCCGACGAAATGCCAATGCCGCCCAGGTAAGGCGACACCTGGCTCCATACACCGATCGCTCCCTTACGCAGTCGTTGACCAATCGCCAGCTCCAAATAAAAAATCGGTATTCCCTGCACACACAGCATTATGAAATAGGGCACCAGAAAGGCACCGCCGCCATTCTTCTGTGCCAGATACGGAAAGCGCCAAACATTGCCCAGACCAACTGCGTAGCTGCAAGAGAAGAACAAGAAGATCACATTTTTATTATATCTAGATAAGAGTGGTCAGCGAGTCTTCACTCGGGCACACCCGATTAGGTGATATCCGATGATCTAAGCTAAACAGGACTCAATTCGTTTCCTTCTTACTTAATACTTCACTATAGGAAGAACGATAGTAAATCATTGAATAACTTGGATTCCAGATGTACGATTTTAATTAACTATATACCAAAATACCCGTGGTCTTGATCAAAAACATATATACTATATGTAGTCTGCCAAGCTACCTTCTACCAGTTTACCAGTTTAATATAATAAGTTATAGATCTGATCTTGAAAAATGTGTTAGGGCAATAACTAATCTTACCCAATGGTAGCTAGCAGAAACATAATTTTGCTATCCCAGCTCTCGCGCTCCTCGCCCTCCTTTTCGCCCTCAACGATGTCCTGCTGCTGCTGCGGTTGCTGCTGCTGATCCACGGCAGCAGAGAGTTCTGCCTTAATTCGACTAGTGCTGGCATCCGATCCGAAAGGTGGCTCTTGCTCCAATTCGGATGACTCATCGAAGGCATCGGACATGAAGCCCTGATTCGTTGCGCCGTACATGGGCTGATGATGGTGATGCAGCGATGTGTGATGATGATGACTGCCGCCATGCTCCTTGGACACCAAGCGGCCGCGCAACTCCTAAATGCATAGAAACAGACTTAGGCCCTAGTGGATCAGAATTATAAAATCAACTCACTCGCAGTTCCAATTGATCGATGCTCCTTTGGGTCTTGAGCACAATGTCGCGCGAGCTCTGACGGCGTAGCAATTGCGCTGTGTTCGCCATAGTCGATGTTGCGTTAAACGGTAAAAGTGCTCTTGTAGTTTATGTTTTTGTATTGTTTTCTTTTTCTTTTTTTTTTTTATTTAAATTGTCAATGTGAGATAAAAGTGCGTGTTGCGAGTGGGAAGTCGGCAAATGCTTTAGTGCAGGTGCTAATTAAAATACTGCTTGTTGCTGAGTGCTCACTAGTACTGCTTGCTGAACTGCTTACTGTTCTGTGCTGAGTTGCTCAAGTGAATAACGTCTCGATCGACATTTGCGTTGTATAGATTTGTGCGCTAAGTAAAATTATCACTAGACGCCATCTTAATTGCAGTTTGTGTCGATTTCCTTTGTTCTTGACAATAAGTGAAGAATAGAGAGAAAAAGAGAAAAAGAAAGTGCTAAACAAAAGGTAACTACACATACACATTCAAATGAAGTCGAACGTGAAACAACTGAATAGAATGTGAACGTATCATGCAGACATAACAATCAATCAGCGTAATTACAAATAATAAAGACAACAAACATTCCTTCCGCCAGTACCAGGACCCACAGACAAACATAGAAAAGTGAAAGCGCTCCGTCCATAATAAATCAATCAAGAAAGCTTCACTATACCTACCCCGCTATGGGAGCACACACACAACCCGACACGTACATACATACAATAACACGAGCGCGCACCTTAACACCCACACAGATTTATGTGAAAGGGCTTCAATCCAACATGCTGATAAGGTGCATAAATGTAGCCAGAATAATGGATTTACTTAATAGGATATGTCAAAGTGCCACAAATGAAACTGAATTTTCCATTAAAAAAACCTTGACTTAAGTATACATATGTACATGTTATGCATATATATTTTAACGATTTTTGATTACTTGTTATCAATTAGGTTGTGCATTCACTGCATTTCACTATATTTGCATAAACTATTAATGCTGTGTGCAATTAAAAATTGATTGTGTTTTCTTTTATTTTACGTGCGTTAGCAGTAAGTTAATTTTTAAAAACTCAGTTGCCTACTTTTCGGCTGACACTTTTACATATGTATATGCATTGCATATACATATATGCACGAACGTTCACGTAAATTAGTCTACCCTTATATAACAATGCTGCGAATCGAACATAGGCCAAAGGACTCTTTTTTGACAATGTCTGCACGTGCTGTTTTGCAGGTAGGTGTCCAGGCATTAAGTTCGATTAAGACCCATAGTACGTAAATATATGCCACATATATATATGTATATATATATATATATATATATATATATATATATATATATATATATATATATATATATATATATATATATATATATATATACATATATCCTTACGTGCTTATCTATGTATGCAAATATGTATAGCTAATACAAGCTAATCAACTTAAAGCCTAACAACGGGACGCAAGGACGCGCTCCGCACTGCTGAAACTGCAAGACGATGGCAAGAAACTGTTGAGCAGACGGGATGAACACCAGGAGTCGCACTCACTGAGCTCTGCTGCTCAATTGAGCGCGCGCGCAGTCCACAACCAGGATACATTATGTTAGAGTGAGACGGCAGCAATGGAGGGCGCTTAATGGTCTGAATGGGGAACGTTTCGTGTAAATAGAAAAGGCCAAAACAGAGAAATGGCCAGCAACAATTAGGCTACAACCACCACCGCGAGTCACAGCTGATTGGCATATGATTTCACATGTGTGCAACGATTACGCGAATTATCAAATTCTAACACAGCAACGACCGTTACTGCAAAATCGAAAAATAAACATACATATGTACATATGCTTAACATCTAATCGACGTAAGCTTTACAGAGAAGCGCAAAATATTAAACGTAACATCAACGTAAAGCCTACGCAAGTATTACACTATACGATATTTACGATTGTGGTTGTCACAGCATTGGAGAGTCACCATTAAAGATATTAAAGATAACGGCTCGGCATGTGCTTTTCATATGAGTAACGGTTACGTGCGGCATTAAATTCAAACACAGCTGTGACACAAATTCAATACGTATAAAAGAATATCAACAAACGCAAGCAAAAGCACGACTAACGTAAAGTATCGAATTAACGCAACGCAAAGTAAACATCACGCTACGATATTTAGCGAATGCATTTGTTGTTGGCGCCGCTTACAGGCACTGTAAATTGCATCAGTTGCCAAAAGATTTCATAATTAACCCAAGCAAACTGCTACTGGCAACATGGTCTTCAAATGCCAAGAAGACAGCTTCCTAAAACAGGTAAGCATCTGAAATTCTTTGTAAGTTCTGGGAATTATCGCTTTAACCTTTGACAGTTCCGGACGACCGTCGTCTCCTGCGACTATGCCACTTTAGAGTGGTCCGGCGAGGATAGCAACAGCTCAGAGCCGCGAAAGCTGCGCGGTTTCAATGTGATCTGCGAGAATACCATTCTGTTTCCAGAGGGTGGAGGGCAGCCGTGCGACTACGGCACCATTAATGGACAGCCCGTGCGTAGTGTCCTGCGCAAGGGAAACACGGCGGTTCACTTCGTGGAGTCGCCGACCAGCTTTGAGGAGGGTTCCCAGGTGCAGCAGCATTTGGATTGGCCCCGACGCCTGGACCACATGCAACAACATTCCGGTCAGCATCTGATTACCGCTCTATTTGATCGAGAGTTCAAGTATGACACCACGTCCTGGTCGCTTGGTAGCAGCGTCTCTCACATACAGTTGAGCACTCCCCATCTGATTAGCCGCGAGTCCCTTGACTTGATCGAGAGACAAGCCAATGATTTAATTCGTGAAGGTCGCCCTGTCAGCGTACTGCTCGTAGATCCAGAAGTGGCGCAGGAATTTCAGGACGCACGCGCACCTCGTGGACTGCCCAAAGATCACGAGGGACTTGCACGTGTTGTGCGCATCGAGGGCATAGAGTCGAACATGTGCTGTGGCACACATGTCACCGATCTGTCGCAGCTGCAGTGCATCAAGCTACTCTACGCCGAGAAGGTCAAGTCAAATGTTTTGGTTTACTTTGTTGTAGGCGAACGTGCATTGAGGAAGCTTGGAGAGGTCTTCACACGGGAGCAACAGCTCACAGTGGCGCTTAAGTAAGAAGCCTCATTTCAAGATAAATTATTGTTAATAACTCCAAATGTTTTAGGGGCGGGCCAAAGCAGCATCTGGAGCTTGTGCAAAAGCTGCATCAAAATATAAAATCCACACGAAAAGCGTTTCAGCAGCTGCTCAAAGATTTCGCCACTGCTGAAGCCGAGCGTCTGGAGAATCTACCCAAAGCCACGCGACCCAAATACTTTGCGCTGCATCGACGTGACGGCATCGAAGTAGACTTCATCAATACTTTTTTGCGCAATGCCCCCGAGGAAATATTCTACTTCCTTACTGTCTCTGAGGGCGTAGCCAGTGGCAGCGCAGCTAAGGGACATATGGTACTCCGCGGGCAGCCGTCGCTGGTGGAACAGTTTGGGCCACAATTTATGGACCTGCTCGAAGGCAAAGGCAACGGCAAGGAGAACAGCTACCAGGGAAAGATCACAAATCTGTCCAAGCTGCTTGATTGCAACGCACTGCTGGAGGCGCACTTTAAGCCAAAGAAAACGAACCCAGATCCGGCAACCGCTTCGTGAAATGTCATGAGTTTTAACATTACAAATACTAATTTGTACTATTTGGCGGTTTGTTCTTTAAAAGATGTACATTTTATGATATTAAACATAACTAAGCAGAGGTAACAGGCGCGATCACTAAGTCGAACATTCAGGGGGAACAGCATCACAGATAATTGATATCGTAGTTGCGCATCTTCCACTTGAGGCGCCAGAACTGATTCCAGAAGCCCACGTCGATGATGCGCTCGTAGAAATTTGTATAGCCCACTGTCGTGTATTCGCAGATTGCGGGGTAGGTGCAATCGTCCTCATCATACAAGTCGACCCACATGAGTGTGAAGAGCCCAAGCGAGAGTAGGCGCAGCTTCTTCTGGTTGATGGCACGCTCCAGCATAATCAGGTATTCAGCTGACTCGGGATTCTGCTGGGCCGGTGGCAGAGTTATCATGCGGTTTGTGTAGTTGCGCATCAACGTCAAGAAGGCGAGGTCGTCTGGATTGTGTTTGGCCATCTGGTAGAGGGCGACAATGCCTGTGCCGTAGACAAGCGATTTCTTGGGCTTGGCATAGGATTCCTTGATAACACCAAGGCCCACTTCGGAATAGTCACGCAGCAATCCTTTCCAGTAGTTTGCCCACTTCTCAACGACGGTGCCCTTAAAACGGGCCGGCAGGGTAAATTTCTCGTCTAAACGTGCACGCAACGCCGTCATACGACTGCCCACCTTAAGCAAACACATTTTGCGGCACTGTAAGAAATAATTTAATACAGGTTTATGAAACATAAAACAACAATCATAAATTTTACGTTTTGTTCCGAGGTTTAGACTAATTATCGAAAGTAATGTGTTACGTAGTGATAGTTTGATATTTTTCTAATATGTTCGTGCTATCGAAATCCATCGATAGCTATCGATATGCTTGACATGACAGCAAGACAAATACGTTTCATTAGTGATTTAATGTTAACACATTGTGATTAAAAAAGTTAGCGCCTATTGCTGTGATTATTTTTATTAACTGTAATTCAAAGAACGAATTTACGTGCGATTTAATATTTTAAGCCCATTTTTTAATTTTAATGATTAGTTTTCCGTTATAAATCTCGACAAACTGTTCTTCATTTAAATTCAGCGCAACGATAGGCGAACTATCGAGTGATCTTGTAAAATTGGCTATTTGTTTTTCTTGTTTCTTTTGTTTGTTTTACAAATCGATATACCGATATCGTTGGCTATTACAGAGTTGTTTGAACGTCGGTGCTGCCCGCGCGTAGCAAGATAATTGCATAAAAAAGCAAAACAAATGGTATTTTCAGACTTTTTAATAACTATTGTGTCGAGCTCAATCGCGCGTGTAGACGTTGCGTCCACAGTCTGATTCATGCCAACGTCACACGATAGCTTCTCCAACCACTCACACAGTCGCAAATACTACACAACTCGCCTGCGCTTCGCTGCGCGGTTGGACGACGACGACGACGTCCAGCAACTACACATTTTATTTATCAAAACGTCATTTACGCTGAGCACTCGCATTTCATAGTCTCGACAACGGGGTAATTACAGCGCGAGCAAGGCGTTTGTTGTTACTGTTATTTTGATTTCGCTGTGGCTGAGAGCGAACAAATTGTGCCCCGCTGAAAACGCAAAAGAAGCCTTAAATTACAAATCAGAGTTTCCAATTGAAAGAAGGCAGAGAAAGACAAACTTGTTGCTGCTCACTGCTGAGGCTGCAGTTGTCGGCAGCAGAGAGCATTGTGAAATTCAATCTGAACGAAAGCTAATTAGAAAACCACATTTGCCAAACTGGAGAAGTGGAAGAGAACTCGCAACTCCACTAAGAAGATGGACAAACGCCAACGTAGTCCATCGGCCGCATCATCAGGTGCTGCGACTGCAACATCCAATGCCGATAAGACCACAGTTCTGGAAGGTATGTGCCAGTTGCACTTACATATGTGCATATGTATGCATATTTATTCGAATCACCTACTACATGCGTACATATGTATATGTATGTACATATAAGCTTACACATGCGTGATTATGTGTGTATGTATGTATTTATTTTCATATGCATGACACACCAGCCAACATATAAACATGCATATGTACATATATATACATACATACATGTGAATGTACATATGTACATACATATATACAAAATGTATTGAACTAACGGCCACTTTGTATGGCGCTACTTTTATCAGCCAAGTTCGAGAACAAAGCAGACAGGCAACCAAACAGAATGGTTTTCAGCTCCTGCCCACAGGCCGAATCTATAAATAAAACTACGCATTAGCTCTTGTATCCTAGCAAGGGGGATAAGTACACGTACGCCCACACACACACATGCATGTACATGGCCAAAAGTGTGTTTGTGTGACCTGTTGATTGAGCTATTTTTATGTGAGTCCCATTTGCAAATGCGAGTCGACTTTGAGCTGGAGCCTCATCAGAAGCAGCTCACTCATCCGTCTGACAGTCAATGTTGATGTTAATATTAATGGTTCTATTGATGAAATCTCCCCCACAGACAGATAAGATGAGATTATAAACTCATACATACATTTTCATTCAATACGTATACATACATACATTTATTAATACATCCAAAAATAAGTATCTGATATTTATTTAAGCCAGCTGATAGCAATTATCTATGAAGCTGGCGAAAATAATTTTAATATCGTGGTTTTTATTGCCTTAACCCATTGAAAATGGGAAATGGGTATAATGCATTTTTGTGAAAATGTATGTGACAGGCAGAAGGAAGCGTGGTAGACCCCATAAAGTATGTATATTCTTGATCAGGATAATATCCAGATCTCAAAAGATATAAGTCTTGAAATTTTACATGTATAATCGTGTATACTATACACAGTACAAGTCTATCATATTTGTTCCCATTTCTTTTTTATCGACTATAATCGATAATTTGATTTTTAAGCCTTATTTGAATACTGTTACACTTTGAAAGCTCAAACTGTGACAAGTGCAAATATGTAGTTTATGTTCTAATATTTTATCTTAATATTGTTATAATCTAAATTTTGATAAATAATTTATTATCTATGAGAAGAATTTATAATTATTTCTTCATATATACATATAAGCAGAAAATCAAAGTCTCACATAAAGCAGACGCAAATATTTATACCTAATTGGCTCGAAAAACTCAACCGACTGGAGCTCATACAAATAAATATATTTATGGCAATGTCTATGCGTATACATATACATACATATGTATTTACTATAACTCGATGTAACTGATCTGTCGCTTGTTGCCCTTCCCAGCTAATCGAAACAACATTGTTTGATGTGAACTCGAGCTGAAATCTCATTGAGAAACGCCCCCGTTAACGCATTGTTTGTTGTGCATTCCACAGGCGTGATGTACAGCATATTTGAAGGGCTGACGGACAAGGATGAGCATGTTCGCCAGGCCATGCAGCAGGCGATTGTGAAGATCCTGGAGACGCATCCACTGCGTGCCACGCTAATACTGACTGACTATCGCGCTAAAAACCCCAAGATTAGCGAACAAACTGTCTCCATGCTGTTGGAGTAAGTAGATGCGATTATCTTAAGCTTCTGCTGCTTACCTAATCTCTTTAATATGTATTTCAGTTGTATCCATCGAGTCGTTGGGTCAGACACACCGCTGCCAACGGCCGCCAATGAAAAACTAATTGAGCTAGCTATCGAGGAGCTCACACGCAGCGTTGATCAGCATGTGCCATTGATACAGAATCCCTCGCTTCATATACTAGTATGCATTGGCCGCGGCGTCGACTGCAACCTAGTCGTTGAGGCTCTGCAGGCGCACAGCATCTCCTCGGGCAACGTGCCGCATTTTATGCTGATGCAGTGCCTTGGCCAATTGGCCATGGCCAATACAGCAGGTGTGGTTCCGCACATCAAGACAATACTTGCGGGCTCTTTACCGCATTTGGGTGGCATTAAGCAGGACCATGTAAAGCTGGCGTACGCATATGCAATCGGACGCTTCAGTGAGGCGCTCTTAGAGCATGGCACCAATACGCCTACAGGTGAAACGAAGGCAGCCGCCAGTTGCGCGACGGAGATCAGCGTTGCCTACGACGTACTCTTCAACCAGTGGCTGCACTCCCGTGAGCCCAAGGTGTGCATGGAGATACTGCAGGCGTTATCCAGCATGTATCCGCTGTTACCTAGCGACCGGATATTAGATCAGGCGCCGCGATTGGTGCCTCAAATACTAACGCTCTATCGGCGCAGTGTCGATCGCAATGCCGTGACACAGTTCCTGTGCTCGGTGCTGAAAACAAATCTCTCGATGCACGCGCAAGTGCTGGATGGTGTGGTCGATGCGCTCATAACACACCTGTTTGACTTGGTCTGCGTCTATCCGGACTATGAGAAGCCACAGACGGTCAAGGGCCACTACGAGGTCTTGCGCTGTTTTCACCTCTTGGCCGGCAACTATGCGGCGAAGATAATGGACACGCTGCTCATCCATCTGCGCAACAACAGCGAACGAGAGCGCATCAAGTCACTGCTCATATTGACGCACCTGCTCAACAGCTGTGCGGTTCACATCGAGAGTCGCATCCAGGCGCTCATCGAGTGCCTCAAGCAGCTGATACTGGCTGAGCGCAGCGTCAAAATGAAACTCACGCTACTGAAAACGATTGTGGCCCTGGCCCAGAAGTCACTCATACGAGACAAGGAGTTCGTATGGTTTGTGGTGCGGCACAGCTGCAAATACAGCAAAGTAAGCCAGGAGCACGGAACATTAGAGGAGCACGCCACCCTGGTGCTCAGCTGCGAGAACACTCTCTTCATGCTCGCCTCGACCGTAGGCACCCTGGACGAGCTCCTTAAGCGCGAGCTGCTCAACTACTTTCTGCTCCTGGACTACACTGACATTTGTGGCAATCTGGCAAAGTGTTTGGCAAGCTTGTTTGCCAAATCGCCGCACATTGAGTACGACATAGCCAGCGATGAGGAGCAACCATCTTTGCCCGTGGCAGCTGGCGTTGAGGGGGCGGCGGGCAATGAGGAACGCGGTGCAGCGGTTAAACGCGGCAAAGTGATCGTTCCCAGCGCCGACAGCATCTATGCCCGCTGTCTGGTACTGCTGGGCAATCACCAGTGCATCAAACGAGCATCGAACATACTTAGCTTCCTCAAGTATTATCATCCGCAGCTAAATCCTGCTCTGGAAGAACTCTGGGAGCGTCGTTTGTCTGACATTCTACTGCACATTAACAAGCCGCAAGCGTATCTGCAGCAGCTGCAGGACTTTGTGATTGAGACGAACGAGTTTCTGGCCACGCGCGATGAGCACTTCCCCCAACGCCTGGCTGTCAAGCTAGCCGATCAAATGTATTTGTATCCCATGCAATTGCCGCACTCGGAGTGGCAGCTGCCCGATCTCAGCGCCGAACGCGGCATGCTGCTGCAGGCGGTGGCGCTGACACTCTGCCAGGTGACAGACGTCGCCTGCATCCATACGAAGATCGATTTAATTGTGACGACAGCGCGACAGGAGCGTCTCGACAAGCACGTCAAGCACGCAGAATACGATCAGCGCATCGAACCTTGCGCTCGCGCCCTCGGCTATATAGCGCGCCAGCACTTGGCACATGTGATCAAAAAACTGTCTGAGCTGGCGCTGATGGGCGGCCGCAAGCATTCGACAGGCTTCTTCAGCAATTTGCACTTTATTAAGGATACACACAAGGAGCTGGAAAACTACAAGAGTAATCTACTGGTGGTGAAGGCCTTTGGTCGCATCATGGACGAGGCGGATCCGTTGCAATCGCTGCAGCATCTGGACGACGCCATGCTCAACTTCTTGATGATACAGCTGGCTGGCCACAAGGATCAGACCATTATGTCGGCCATACTGCAGACGCTACTCAGCATTTGCAACCAGCTTATTGTCACCAAAGAGCAGCTTCCAGCGCCGCTTAAACATCGCAAACAAATCATGGAAACTGTCTTCAGCATACCCATTGAGTCACCCTTTAGCGATCTGCCACTTCTTCCCACCATTCTGAAGCTGGGCACTGACTTCATACGCATCGGTGAGTGAGAGCTTGGAGTTTAAGCGTGAAATCGACCCTAATTTGTCATTTGTATCCTTTTCATTTTCTATGACAGGTGGCAACGATAGCTCCGAGTGTGTCGACGGCAGCGTTATCTTTGAAATAGCCTGTAAAAACTTTTTCGGCTGCGCGCGCCAGCTGAAAATGAAGTTTGACTCACAGGAGGAGGATGAACACAACAGTTTTTTGGCGAAGCATCTGAACGAGTCGTTGCCGCAGCTCAACGCACTGGTGCGCGCCATTGTCGAGCTGGATGCATCGCCCTCGACGCTTGATCTAATCATTGGCATACTGGAGTGCTGGATGCGTGACAAAAACTCTGAGGTGCGCATTTGCGCGAGCCACGTGCTGAATAATACTCTGGAGGTCTACATTAAGTCCATGAAAATTGGCGGCTGCGAGGCGCCATCGAAGTTCAACCAAACGGGCCAAATGCTGGGTAAGATTGTGCCGCGCTGCATCGACTCTAATGGCACTGTGCGCCAGGTCTCGGTAGACATACTACAAAAGACGCTAGAGATCGCTTGCATCTACGAGACGCTGACTATTGCGAGTATCGACAGCAGTGCCGAGTGGTTGAAGGAGATTGAATCCATCAAAGAGCACATCATCACGGACGAGCCCAAACAAATCTATAATCTAGCTGGCGATATTGCGAAGATTATAGCGCAACGCATTTCCAGCTTTCAGTATTTGCAATTCTGGTCAGTATCCCTAAAAAGTGTCTGCCACGTCATTCGTGGCCTTGGCTTAGCTCCTCCTATATGTTGTTGATAGCCTAGATATTGTACTCAACTCTATTCTCTTCGTTTTCATACTCTTAATGCATAATGCCACAATCTATTTTCTGTTACAGTTTTCTTTAAGAAAATTTGTAAATTTATATATGTACATATTAGATCATTTCTGATTGAAACTTGAAACTCTAACGTTGGCGGAGAATTTTCAGGTGATATTTCAATAATTCGTCGCTTCTTTTCTTACTCATGCACAAACACATACGCATGGGCTTATTATGGGAACTTAATTGCCTAATGACTTTTTTTGTAGACGGACAATCTTCATAAAACTCAGACCGTGATAATGTTTGTATTTGCCAAAGCACAAGTCTCTAGTATTTGAAATACGCCTTTTGCAAATTTGTAGGGAAGGGAGAGAATTTTGGGGGTGAAGGTGGAATATAACAAAACCCGAGATTCTATAAAATACGCATGAATCTAAATTTAAAATTTGGAGACTCTAGCTCTAAAAGATGAAGGAAATATAATTTTTTAAGCGATAAGGTTTTTAATCGATAACAAACACACGGGAAATGCTATCGATTTTTGAAAACAAACTCGATTGCGCGTGCAATACACGGACCTACAATTACAAGTTTCAAGTCTCTAGCTCTTATGTCTTCTGAGATAACGCGTTCAAACATACGGACAGACAGACAGAGGGACAGGTCTAACTCACCTCAGCTTGTCACCCTGTTCAAGAATATACATATATACTTTATGGGGTCTGCCAAACCTCCTGGCTGTTACATACATTTAATAAAACCATTATACCCTGATTTCTCATTTTCAATGAGTTCAGGGTATAACAAGTAAGTGTGCTCTAGTCGACTAGGAGATACTCTGAACCCTGCAAAGTGCTAATATTCCAATTATTCTACACTTCTTTCATGCACATACATATGTATAAAAAACACATTCACACACACACGTGTGCATCCATACGAACGCATAAGCACGCGCTCTGCAAACTGCGCAGTTACCAGTTACAGCGCTTGGGCTGCCGTGTGGGCTATATTTTGAGAATTTATTTGTTGAATAAATCTTTTTGTAGTGGGACAATCTTCATTAAACTTTCAGAACGTGATAATAACATTAAAATGTGTGTATATGCCAAAGTACTTCATATACGTTTTTTCAGATTAGGGGCGATGGGGGCGTGGTATCCATAATCTGCATGTTTAAAAATCTTTGTATTTATCACATAAATCTTCACTGTAAATCTGTAAATCTTAAATCAGTAAATCTTAAACTACAAATGTTAGAGACTGAAATCTTACATGTATACCAGTGATGCCAATTTGTCCTTTTTCCGAACAGATCTGTCCTATTTTTAAAGGCTTTGTCCGGAAAAAATATCAAACATTCCCTATCCGGAAATCTGTCCTTTTTTTGTGAATGCGAATCGAGTAAATATTTTCCCAGTTGGTTGGTACACTAAATTGTTTACCGATATTTGGCTACGATCAATGCCAAAATGGGTATAACAGTGATAAATTAAATTGTGTTGGTGCTTTTTATGTATTATCGATATCGTTTGTAATCTGAAGTTCAATGTGAAAAGAGTGATAAAATGCCCAAGGAGATTTATATATATATTTTGCGACGAGACGAAGATGAAGTTGTACTACAACGATGGACCAAGCCGCGTGTGGCGAAAGCCATTGAAAGCCCTTGAACGGAAAAATATAATTCCAACTGTTAAGTTCGGTAAACTTTCAGTGATGGTCTGGGGGTGTATTTCGAGTAAAGGAGTTGGAGAGTTATGCTTCATCGAAAATTCAATGGATGCCAAACAGTATTTGGATATTTTACGCACGCATCTAGTGTCCAGTGCCCGCAAATTTGAATTTTTTAGCGATGGTAAACCAACATTCAAGTTTTACCAAGACAATGACCCCAAACACAAAGCCAATACAGTCAGGTGTTGGCTTCTTTACAATTGTGCAAAGGTGTTGGATACTCCTTCACAAAGCCCCGACCTTAATCCCATAGAGAATCTGTGGGCTGATCTTAAGAAAAGGACAGCCAAGCGAGGTCCAACAAACAAAAAAGATCTTAAGGCCTAAGGAGGAATGGGAGAAGACACCGGTGGAATATGTCCAAAAACTAATAAACTCCATGAATAGACGGTTGGAAGCGGTCATTGAAGCCAACGGGGGTCATACAAAATACTAATTATACACTGAACCCATTGAAAATGGGAAATCAGAGTATAATGTTTTTGTGAAAATGTATGTAACAGGCAGAAGGAGGCGTGGCAGACCCCATAAAGTATATATATTCTTGATCGGGATGACGAGCTGAGTTGATCTAACCATGTCCGTCTGTCCGTCCGTACTAACGCAGAGATCTCCTAAACTACAAGTGCTAGAGACTTGAAATTTTACATGTATACTCGTGTATACCATACGCAGTACGAGTTTATCATATTTTTTCGATAACTCATCCCATTTATTTTTTATCGATAACAATCGAAAATCTGACTTTGTCTTTAAAGCCTAGTTTGAATACTGTTAGAGCTAGAGACTTTAGATTTACTGTGTAGATTTATGTGATGAATACAAAGATTTTGTTATTTACAGATTTTGGATGCCACGCCCCCTTCGCCCCAAATTGGAAAAAATCGTATATCAAGTACTAGAGACTTGTGCTTTGGCATATACACACATTAGAATGTTATTATCACGTTCTAAAAATTTGATGAAGATAGTCTTACTACAAAAAGATTTATTCAACAAACAAATTTTCATAATATAGCCCACACGGCAGCCCAAGCGCAGTAACTGCGCAGTTAGCAGAGCAATTGTTTATGCGTTCGTATGGATGCATGCGTACGGGTGTGTGTATGTGTTTTTGTATATGTGCATGAAAGAAGTGTAGAATGATTGGAATCAGTACTTTGCAGGGTTCAGGGTATCTCCTAGTCGAGCAGTCTCGACTAGAGCCCTCTTACTTGTTTTTAGTTAATATAGTTAATATTGCCTTATTTTTGAAAACTTTTTTTTTGTGCAAACACTTTTGTGTCACCTGATTTTCAATATGTATTTAATTGTTATTGTTTTTTTTATGCCTATGCTATTAGTTTTTTAATTTTGATTAATTATTTTTGTAAGACAACAATGTGAAAAACATACTATAATTTAAAAAAATATTGAAATCTCACAGTTAGTATTTTTTTTATGATAAAGAACAAAAATACATTTTTTTGCCCATGTGAAAATACTTTCGTGTCAAACTGTATGTATGTACATAGCCCACATGGCAGTCCAAGCGCAGTCGCTGGTAACTGCGCAGTTAGCAGAGCGCGTATTTACGTGCGGATGCATGCACATTTATGTGTGCATGTGTTTTTGTATGTGTGCATAAAAGCAGCGTAGAATAATTGGAGCATCTTTGCAGAGTTCAGGGGATTCCCTAGTCGAGTGTTCTCGACTAGAGCTCTTACTTGTTTTAATTTGACGTTATTTAACTAAAATTAAAAACCTGCGCTTTCCTCACATCTACCTCTATGTTCATTAAAACTGTTTAGTTTTTGTGTAGCTTTCAGGCTACGCTTAAAAAATTAAATAAACTTATCGATTATTATTGATAATAAATAAGTGGAATGAGTTATTAACATGAATTATAGACTCGTATTGCGTGTATCATACATAAATATATAAATATACAGTTCACATTACAAGTCGCTAGATTTTTTAGTTTACGAGATCACAATGTTCATAAGGATGGACAGCAGACAGATGAACTTAAAAGTCTATAAATAGGCTCAGCTCGTGGTCCTGATCTACCATATTTTCTTCCTTCCTTTTTCTTGTTATACAAATTTTAACAAAAATATTTGTTCCCAACTTCAATGCGCCTAAAAATAAACGTAATATAAGCTGTTGCTATCTCTTTCCAACTAACTCTCACTTTATCTGTCTCACAAAGTATGCTTCTGATATAGTGAGGTGCTAAGAGTTCCGATATTGCCCTGGATACATGCAGTTGAAATTTGGTGCCTAAATAGCAAAAGAGAAGCTTGGTATAGATAAATAGAGCTTATAGGAATGAATATTATGAAATTTCGAATCACAGTATATCAAATAAAATGTTTTGAGCTGAGTTCTTGTTGGTTTTATAGTTATTTCAATTTTATTACAATAAAACTCACATTTTGTTATAGCAAAATTATTACAAAATTGACATAAAGAAACAAATCTAATTAATTTTAATACATGCAGTTGAAATTTGGTGCCTAAATAGCAAAAGAGAAGCTTGGTATAGATAAATAGAGCTTATAGGAATGAATATTATGAAATTCTTTTCGAATCACAGTATATCAAATAAAATGTTTTGAGCTGAGTTCTTGTTGGTTTTATAGTTATTTCAATTTTATTACAATAAAACTCACATTTTGTTATAGCAAAATTATTACAAAATTGACATAAAGAAACAAATCTAATTAATTTTAAGCTTTTATTTTGCAGTAAAACTTTGTTGCAGTCGCTGCGCGACCCGGAACAGAGTTCCACGATCGGCGCGAGCGTTGTCCTAAAGTTCTTCATACAGCAGAAGGGCTCGGAACTATTCCATGCTATACCCGACCTAGTGAAGGGCAGTCTCTTGGCGCTGCAGCTGTGCGATGTGCCGCGCGCCAAGTCGGGGGTGCTAAAGGCCCTGGTGGCCTTGACCAAGCACCATCCGAAGCTTGTATGCGCAGAGATCCTGCAGCAGCCGCTGCCGTACGACGAGCACCTGGTCGAGTACTGGCATCTGGTGTGTAACGATGCGGAGCTCACCGGGCTGATGCTGGACAACTTTCTGCAGCTGCTCAGCGGCGCCTGCTTGTGCGAGCCGCAAGATGGGAGCAACATGTCGAGCGATCGCCAGAGATTGGCTAGTGTACAGCCGTTTGCTATATTCTGTGCCATGCACGAGATGATGCCCTGCAAGGACATACACGATGTACGTACACGAATTCAAGAGTTGTCCGTTGCCCATTAATATTGTCCATTTTGTTCGTGCAGCAATTGGAAGCGCGATTTGCAGATATGTTTAGCATGCTGTTGACCTCGTTGTCCAGCTATACGAATCTGGCCCCGCCATTACTTATGGCACCGCCAGGGAGTCCCAGCCAACCGAACAAGTCGTCCAGCAAGTTTGGGTTTGTGCCCAACAAGGAGCTGATTAAACTGAACCCCTGCCAAATAGCACTCGAAACGTTCCAAGCATTCCTTAACAACCTGGAGATGGAGCAAATCGCCACTGTGCTGACAGTAAACACGCAGCTAGCGGCCAGCAGCGACTGGCACAGTTATATTGAGCTGTTGACTCCCATGGCTATTGGCTTGGCAAATCAGCTGCAGCTGACCAGCCCCGGCATGCGCCAGCTGGTTAATGCTTTGAGTAAATATGTAGCCTCGCCTCATGATGGCCAGCGCGTCGCAGCTGTTGGCCTATTTTCGCGGCTGGTGCCGCTCAAGCCATGCGGCGAGCTGGTCAGCTGCCTGATGCTGAATCTGGGGGGCGCTCTCAGCGATCCAAATGCTGTGGTGCGTGGACTTAGCCTGCAGGGCATGGGCTATGTGGGTCATCTTGGCGAGCACGAGGCGCCGCGGTACTCAGAGATTGCGATTCAGGCATTGCTCAAGGGTGTGGACGACACCGTTGGGGACTGCCTCATTAATATACCGCTAGAAAGCATGCGCGGTCTCTCCCGCATATTGCAGGCGCTGCCTAGTGATCGCGTCGAGCCTTTCCATGTCTCGCTGGCCATACGCATACGGCCCTTCTTCGGCAGCTACTCGATGGAGATGCGCGAGGCGGCAATTATTCTATTTGGAGACTTGTGCGAGTCGAAGCATGATGATGGCAGCAGTTCGCCCACATCTTCGATGGAGGCCTTGCGCGAGCAGCTCCTTGCCAATCTTTTCCCGCTGCTCCTACATCTAAGCGAGAGTGAGCCGTCCATTGTGAGCGCTTGCAAGGGCACCATACGCCGCGTCTGTCGCCTGTTGCGCGCGGTGCGCGTCAACGAGATCGCCCAGCAGCAACTGCTCAGTGATGCCGATCAGCTCAACTACAGCAACTTTGTTGTCGACTTTGTTAAAGTGATCGTAAGTGAAAGGTCATCAGCGCTGATACTGCTAATGCTAATATTGCTCTAAACCCATTGAACAGGCACTGGAACTCACAGATCACATCCAGGACTTTATAGACTCTTGCATGCCGAAGATGCGCAGCCAGTGGCCAGAAGTGCGTGGCAGTGCAGCCATTGTCATCGGTGCGTGTCTCTCAGCTGTTAACTGTTATTATCCACATTCTATTAACCACATTTGCACACACAGGTATATTGCATAATTTCCTCAGCGAGCGGAACTCACAGACCGAATCCGTGGCCGGAAAGATTGCTGTATTGCTCAAGGATGAGCAGGTGACGGTGCGGGTGCGGGCTGCCCAGGCGCTGGGCTATTTCTTTGGAGATATCTAAGAATAAAAGTATCCTGCGGCAAACGGGACCAATATGAACGCAACTTTGATCTTTACTAAGTATAAACAACAGCCAGACAGCACACCGCACACACTCGCACCACACATACACACACCACAAACACATATATATATATATATATATATGTACCTTTAGTATTTAGTATTTGTTCGAGATGTGATCCCGTATACACCTATTGTATCCTTATTATGTTATGTTGATAACCATTTAACTTAATTGTTCTGTTAATCGTAAGTATATGCTTTTTAAGCACATATGTATATATACTTACGCATACATGTATGTATGTATTTATTGAATTAAAACGCGACAAATTTGATCTTGTGTGCGATCAAAGCGCAGTCGCTTTTCACTCTGTTATCCGGTTCGCAAGCACCCACTCGAAATATTCTTACTACTATTCAATAATTTCAGCTCGATCTTCTGATTTGTCAATTGTACTTTCCACTAACAAAGACTATTAGGATCTAAGTCAAACTTTAGCACAAGATCAAATGCTACTGTGTCAGCGGACTGTTATTTTAATTCCAACAATGTTAATTTGTGTACCTTTATTAACGCTTATTAAACCAAATATATAAAGATAAATAAAAGCCATTTGATTAGACTCTATCAATCTAAGCCATAGAACTGTATGCGGCCAGTCGACCAGCCAATGGTCAGCACCGAGCGATCGTTATCCTTGTTCAGCGGTTGGAAGCAGATGAAGCTGGGATACTCTGACGGCGACTGGCCATTTAAGTAGTAGCCACCGGATATTTGCAGATCGTACTTCTGAATGTAGGTGCGAAAGATGGCTATAGAATTGGTCGACTTGAACGTGATAGCGACATATTTGCCGTTCGGATCCCATGCCAGCTGTTGCGCAGTGCCGCCAATGAGTGTGTGGTTGCTGCTGTCCAGACTGCATGCATTCAGATCGGCTACGGGCAGCACTTCCTTGTCATCCGATCTCGCTGTGGAAATATGAATTTGAAATTCCAATTATATAAACAATTTGATTTCAATTGACAATTGATTTGTCATAAGGATTGTGGGCAGCATTATACAGACGATCTGGAAGCTCAATCAGTCGCCTACCTATTGCATGCCAACCTAACCAGTTTTAGCATTGCTCTTGGGTAAGCTGCGCAGCGCGTGCTCGCAAGCAATTCTGGACAAGCACGTTGCTGGGCGCACCCATAAATTTGATGAACTTTATTGATCTGGAATGAAATTGACTTACATTTCATAAGAATGAGTTGCACGAACTGAAGACGATATAAGATGGGATCTGCAGTGTTCACAAATAGCAAAAAACGTCCACAGGGTGACCAGCAGCAGGCCTGAACGTTGCCTCCGTCGCACACCCAGCGATCCGAAGTCCATTTGTCGTGGCATTTCCATATGCGAAACACGCGATCTACAGTTGCGGCAAAAATCCACTCGTTGCCTGGCGACCAGCTGAGCAGCGAGCCCGGCGGACCGAGACGTTTCAGTGGCTTTACCCTTTTGCTATCCGGATGCCAGATGAGTACGGCGCGGTCCCCAATGGACGAGCTAGCCAACAGTGTGCCATCCTTGTTCCAATTCAACGAGCTGATAGGGAGATTACTCGGACTGCGAATAAAAAAAAAACAGAAAGGAAGTTCAGTAAGATTGCAGGCAAAGGGGTGACAATTAACATACTGTTTCAATGTGTAGCTGGGATTAATGGTGCGACCCAGGTGCAGATTGTTGTCAATTATCCAAAAGCACAAGCCCTGGTTGCAGCCAACCACCAACTCAAAGGCGCACAGCGGTCGCCAGGACATGCACGTGATCTGACTTTGCACTGCACTCTTCAAGACGTGGCCTATGCCGCCATTATTATCCGTTGTCCTGCCATAGATGCGCACGATGTCATCCACGCCGGCTACGGCCAGCTTGAATAGATGCACGTGCCATGCAATGTAGCGCACAGAACTGTTTTCCCAGTCTCTATAAATGCGTAAATATGTACATAAGATTCAAATAAAATAATATATCGAACCTCGTCTCTGCATATTGAGCGATTCGCTCGGCGCTTAGTTGCTGTGTGTGCGGAAATACTTTTAATTTGAATCTGCTGTAGAGGTCTAGCATATGTGCAATGAAATCGGCTGTTTTGCTTATTGCCGGCGCCTGCTCGCGCGTCTTTTCGCTTCGCGCCTCTGCCAACGATTCCCAAAAGCCGCCATCGAAAAAGGTGCGCGAAATGCGCTTTGGCACGCTTTCTGTTTCTACCGGTATGAAGCTGTGGCTGATTGAGATGCGATTAGCTGATGGATTGATGAGTTCGTTCTTTATATTAATCTTTGGATATTGGTCCAATTCAGGTACATAGTTATAGCCGTGTCCCACACTCGTTGGCGACGACACCGAAGGAATTTCTTTCAGATTGCTCAAAGTTGCCATTTAAATTTATTATGCTTGTTGGGCAGAGCTGTTTGACATATACGTACCCGTTACTTGTCACGAATATGTCAAATTTGCAAACGCCAACTTATCAGCAAAAACTAAATATATCGGAACGAAATACTAAATACGAAACTTTTATATGTATATTCTATGGCATCTTGTTATTATTTATTTCTGTAAGAGTTATACTTTTAAATTCTTATACTATTGTGAAATCATGGTATGTAATGGATGTGTACATGAAACATGCAGTGCCTCTTACGTTTTGTGAGGGCAATGAATTCAAATGAGTATTTTGCGAACCAGTACAAAACAGTTCAGCTCCGAACTGATTAGCATCCCTTGTTTTTTCTTAATTGTTTGGCAGCAAACAAATTCAAAACGCGAGCTCAACCTATTATTAATAAATAGTGGTCCAGGAGGTCGTTTTAACGTTTTAGTTTTTCTTTTAAGTTACCATTTTTAGCATGTGAATTGAGGCATTAGATGCAAGAGCGTAACTGAGAATCGTTGAGCTGCTTTATTAAAGCATTCGTCCAGCAGTTGCTTTTTTTTTTTTTTTTTTTGTTTCGCCTTGCGCCAATTTTCACAGAACCAAACGCGCGGTTTCCGTATTAATTTCTCTCGGTGTATATATATATATATATATATATATATATTTATATTTATATATATATATATATTTATATATAACCAATTGTATAAAAACAATGCCCCACTCGAAAAACCACACAAATTGCAATAATGTTGCAAACGAATTCAAGGGGCTAATTGCACAGCTCAGGGAGGGCGTTCATCCCAAGGACTCGCAGGAATTGCTGGGTAAATAAGAAAACTCTCATCACTAGCCAACGATATGATCCCTGACTTTCCATTTACCAGATCGATTGGTGCCTCTCGCCCTACAGTACATACGCAAATGCCCCGATATATTTGATAGTGCGCCGCCATTGCCAGAGATAATTTGCTTGGACAAGATTATGACTATATTGGAGTCGAATCCGATATGGGGAGACGAGGACAAGCCTGGCTCCGTTTTCCACGAGCATTACGTTGTGGCCTCGTGCGAGGTGAGTTGCAGGATTCAATTGTATGACGCACACATGATCCCCTGCTCTTACTTATATTTCTAATACTGAAAAAATTGCATTCTGGGTATAATGCGCTCTCAATTCGTAAGTAACAATTTGATGTGCTTGCTATTGATCTATTTCTGTCAAAGAAATCATCCTCTAAATCAAGCAAATTTTAAACATTCACAAAAAAACAAAGAAATGATTCTCCTAAAGTATAGTTGTAATATTATTTATGTAGTATAGGGTATTTTTAAGTCAAGCCTCTAACTTGTATTTTGTTTTGTTTATTTTTGTTACTAGATTGAAGATCATCGTACGCGAGATCTATTAGCTAACCTCATACTGTTCAGTCTGGAAAATGATACGACGTATGGAAAGGATGATTATGGACTACATGCGTCAAGTCTGCGGTCCAAGACGGAAGGCATGAGCAGGAACTCGTGCAGCAACATCCTTCACTCGAAGGGCATAAGCACCAATGGCAACAAGAATGGTGTCTCCGTGAAGCCCAGCAGTTATGACTCGACACAGAATAGCGTTGGACTGGGCAGCGTGCCATTGCCCAACTATATTCTGGAGATAGCAAAGCAAAATAGCACCAATACCGATTACAATGTTGTCCAGAATGCGATCTATTCGTTTCTGGGCGTACAGGGCAAGTATCTTAAGAAAGACGTTATAACAGGACGCTTCAAGCTCGATCCGCTCAGCATGCAGTCCATTTCGAGTGTGCAGGCTGGCATGCTCTTGCGCCTTTCCGAGCTAGGGTATTATCATGATCGGATCACAAAATTCTCAAACACAATGACCGGCTATAATGCAATGGGCAGCATAGGTCAGGCGTTCATGGCGAAGCTGAAGCTAGAGCTAAGTGAGTTTCATGGCCAGGTGGCGGTCCTGCAGGACCAGCTGAACGCGTTTCGACAGGCGCAGATGCGAGACTATATCGATCGCGATCAAAGCTGGTTGGACAGACAGCCCGATCAGTTGACCCTATTCAAGCTCCTTTGCTGGTATATGGAGCCACTACGCCGTATGCAATGGCTCACGAAAATCGCCGATGCGTGCCAAATGAAGAAGGGTGGCGATATGGCATCCGTGATCTATAAATTTCTGAATAATGGTGACCCTATGGTCAATAAATTGGCCAGCGATCTGTTGACCGTGAGCTGTGCCCCGTTGGTGCGCATGATCTCAAAGTGGATGCTCGAAGGCGGCATCGAGGATTGCCACGGGGAGTTCTTCATCGAATCAATTGACGAGGTCGGTGCCGATCGTCTGTGGCACGATAAGTTCCGCTTGCGACACAGTATGTTGCCCAAATTCGTCACTCTCGAGCTGGCCGACAAGATACTTAAGACCGGAAAGAGCATAAACTTTTTGCGTGAGATATGCAAGGTGGAGGAAGCTGTCAAGGATCGCAAGGAGCTGAAGTTTGTCATTGATAATCATGGTAAGTTCACATCAAATCAAAGCAAATACATTGATCGCAATTCAAAATTATTTTTCGATTCAAATCTATTTCAGTTTCTCACATATTCTCATATGTTCCGGATACGACCTGGCATGCGGCCATTGAGACGTGCTATTCGCAGACTTCGAAACACGTGCTGGACATTATGGTTGGCCCACACAAGTTATTGGATCATCTGCAGGGCATGCGTCGGTACCTGTTGCTTGGCCAGGGCGATTTTGTCAGCATATTCATTGAGAACATGAAGTACGTAAAAGAACGAATTCCTCAATCAGTCCACTTTCTTAGTTTATTTGCTATTGCAGGGATGAGCTAGAGAAGATTGGCACCGAAATTTACTCACATGATCTCTCCGCTATGCTGGATGCCGCTTTGCGCTGTACCAACGCGCAATACGACGATCCAGACATACTGAATCACTTGGATGTTGTGGTCAAATCGCCATATCCCGGCGATTGCGGTTGGGATGTCATCTCATTGCAATACACGGTGCGTGGACCGCTCGCTACCATGCTGGAGCCAGCAATGCCCACATATAAGGCCCTATTCAAGCCGCTTTGGCGCATCAAGCACATGGAATTCGTACTGTCTACGAAAATATGGAAAATACAAATGGGCAATGCCAAGGTGAGTTTTTTTCTTTTTGGCCTTAATAATTATTAGCTAGACTATTGCTAACTTTTCATGTATCCCACACTATAAAAATAATTCTATCGATTTTGATAGACACCTGCACGAATTATCGATATAGGGCCCATTGCCGATGAATCTGACTTTATCATTGTTTATGGTAGGAAGAAGCTATGAGACTACAGATCGAACAGCTAATAACTGTAGGTAGACACAAGAGTAGAGCCAGCTGCATGCAGACATTATACCCTTTCAAGTACAACGAGAACAGGGTATACGTGTAATAAAGAAGACCAAATGCTAATTGTGAGCTTTAAGCCCCCACCCCACAATTTAAATGAAGCTGTTTTCTTATGGATAAGATTAGCTCGCAATCTAATCCGCGTCGTTGAAAATTGCTGAGGCATTGCCGCACACTTGCCATTGCCGTCCTAAGTTATGATAAGGGCTAGGCTATCGGTATCTGGGTATCGGGAAGTGGGTTTAAAGTACACATTCCTGTCCCATATTAATTGCCCGCTATTTTTACATATTTATCTATATATATTTAATGAAACGATAAATAAGGCACAGATTCCTCTTCTAGGCTTATGTATTATTTTCTAATTACACATAGTATAAACATACAAAAAAATATAAGAAACAGAAACACACACATTGTGGAAATACGACGTGAGTATCGCAGTTATGAAGACAACAAAAGTAAAGTGCGATGACGAACAAGCATGCGAAGCGTAGAAACTGGGGAATGTGCATTCGTTTTTTGTGAAAGCGCCTAATACCAGTTTACAATTTGGCGTCCGTCTTGAGCAGGGGCGCCAACTTCTGGGTCAACATAATGTTGCCGGCAATCTTCAACTTGCCCTTCATGAACGCGGCCTGGGGATTGAGCTTTCCGAGGGCAATGTCAACCATATCCTCGTCGGAAACCGTCAGTGTGGTATCGACCTTGACGCCCTGGGCGGGTCCCTCGTACGCCTTGGCGCTCTTGCAGTCGAGAGCTGTAAATGAAGTTGAGTTGAGCAATTAGTTTTACAAGTTAGCCCAGCAGCAGCCGGTGCTGAAGTACGCGCTTTCTGACTGCACTTTGAACTTTGCTAACATAGGCGAACGTTGCGCGCAATTACTTACTCCACTCCTTGACCACTTTGCCGTCCTTGGTGATTTTGTACAGGAATACTCCATTGACAGCCTTTGCCTTGGCAGCATTATCCTTCAGTCCATCGATGATTTTCTGGAACACGGCGTCCGATTGCAGCGACATTATTATTGTTCTTGCTCTATTGAACTGCGATTTCGTTAATTAGAATATAAAAAGCAAGAAATAAGTGTGATTCGTAAAGCGAAATTGGATTTAACAGTGCGTCAAAGTGCTAACACCTGAAAGGAAAAACGTCAAATAGTGAACAAACAACGGCAGTAGTTGATATTTATGTGCTTTTTTCTCTTCTAATTCTGCTTTGCTCACGTTTTCTCACTCTCGTCACTCATTCATTTTCTAACTCACACACACACACACACGCAACTAATAAAAAAATCGATAGACTGCGTTGGAGTTTGCACTCTTCTATTCTCTTGCTCTCTCTGTCCCTCTTTTGATATGCTGTTAAATAACATGAGCACAACTGTTGGTGCTCTGTATTCGCCCTGTGCACTGTACAAAGTGCGCCATCAATTTAAAGATCATAAATACTATATATGTATATATGTACATATGTATGTATTGGGATATAGATAAGTGTTAGAGATTAATGGATTTTGGTTTGCTGCGGCTAACAATTTTTTTCAATAATCTATTGGATACGCAATTATATTGCCTTTATTGATACAAAACGTTTATTATTATATTTATTATACTAGTTTACGTCGTTTCTAAGCTCCAAAGGATGCAGTCTTTTCAGTCTTCTGCTGATTTTGTTGGTTACTAGGTCGGATGCAAGCTGGCTTGGGTGGGTGGACATTCTATCCGCATATCTTGAGCTGTGTCTGCCAATGAGCTCGGCAATTGTTGGCATATTTAGGTCGGTGTGCAGAACATCGTTTCTGACGTATCGTTCAGCTCCGGTCCACTTCCTTAGGGCATTGTTTTGAAGTACTTGGACATTATTAATATGTGATTTAGCAGCAGATCCCCATAGTGGCATTGCATATGTGAAAACAGGTGCCACTATTGCATTATATATTTTTCTTTTACTATATAGTGACGGTATGCTGTCGCTTCTTAGCATCCAGTCAAGCTTTTTTAGTTTGAGCTTGCACTTTTTGATTGTTTGACTTATGTGTGGGCCGTAAGTCTTCTATCCAAGGTGACTCCTAGGTATTTCACCTTTTTTGCTTGCGGTATTGGAGCTCCAAGAGTCACTACAGGGCAGTCATCTCTTTTGATTGAAAAGTGATATGTACTAATTTCTGGGTGTTAATGGCTATGCTCCATCGCTTAAGCCACCGATTTAACTCGTGCAGGTATGTTTGCATTTGAGCAAAAGCTTCTTGCGGCGACTTATTGCGACTCAGGATAGCTGTATCATCAGCGTATGTCGCTATGAGCATACCATTATTGGGGGAGGCAACGGCATATCAGCAGTGACCCGATCGAACGCCTGCTTAACGTTTAACGTCAAGAAAAACTGCAGAGCAGTATTCTTTGTTTTCAAAGACTTTATTTAATCAGTATTTAAAAAATTTATTGTACACTGCAAATCAATATTCAATTTAGATTAAAGCTTCTTTAGTAATATTTAGTAATAACTTTTTATAATATTATTATTCAAACTTCTCTGGATTAAGGCCGGCTGTTTTCATCTGGACGGCAATGGAGAATAGGTAGTCATAGCACTCCGACCTGCAAGAGTAAATATTATTTCTATAATATAATCATGCAGTTCGATACTCACATTGTCTTGGTCTTTTCCCACGTCTGACCCCATACGTAGACGCCGTGACGACGTACAAGTACGGCACTACATCCGGGATGTTCCATCATAGCAGCATACATGCTGTCGGCCAAGTCTCGTTCGTGAGGGGTATTCTCGATTATGGGCACAACCAGTTGCTCGTCATAACACAGATATCGCTTATCAGCGTCATCGTAGACGCCCTAAAAAGAAAGAGATCACAAAAGCTAAGTACATCAGCATACATATAGCATGACACTAGCACTGGCTCTAGGTCTAGCACCTTTATCATTTCCAAATGTGTACAACGAAACGTTTTGCCTGGCCAGAGCAGCGTAGCCATAACCGCGTGCTGGGAATGCGTGTGAATGACAGCGGCGGCATCGCGATGTCTGTATGCCAGCATAAAGAGAGGCGTGCATTGGCTCTTTTTTAGGCCCTTGATCTCTGGCGGCAATTGCAAGTCCTTGCCATCTATGTCCTGCACGAACAGATCCTCTGGTTGCATGCGCTCCTTCTGTACGCCCGATGGTGCGATATAAATTTCGTTGCTATTTCAAAAATCAGTCAAGAGTTATCTTTCTTTGTGTGTGGCAATATACATATGAATGTATGTATATTCTTGTTGGACTTGCTTGTATTTAATGCTCATGCCGCCGCCAGTGCCGGTGACCCAGCCTAGGTGATAAAATTGCGTGCATAGTGCTGGTATTAAGTGACGTGGATGCTCAGCTGGCAAATCCTTAAAAATTGACAAAGCCATTGTAGAGTAACGAATCTGATAAAACACAGTCGCAGTTGTTCAATCACGCATTCGCAATCGCAATTGTAAACAATTGATAAAAATGCTGCGATTATCTGGTTCAGTCTTGCTTTTCACGCTATTATTGTTATCGATAGCAATATCGATAGCCGGAGTTTAGCTTAAATTCGAATTGTTCCATACACTTGCTCACTAGATTACAATTAAGATACAAAGCAACAAAATTTGGGACATACTATTGACTTTAATACCGACACAAATCTAAATGGAGTTCTCCATTTCTCATACTCATAAGTTTTTTAAAATAATATTTGTATGATGTTCCTTCATATTGAAAATTCTATACATACTTTTCAGGCACTGCGCTCTATGCACGAAGAGATTTCCAAAGCCACCTACAGATTGCACCTGTTCACATCAGAAATCATGCACTTCGTCCATCAAATGCAATACTATGTGCTCTTCGAGGTGATCGAATGCAATTGGGTGGAGCTGCAGAAGCGAATGCAGCGAGCGAAGGCTTTGGATGATATACTCGATGCACACTCCAAGTTCTTGGAAGCGATCAGCGTTGGGTGCTTTGTGAACACTTCGACGAATATGGAGAGTCATCTGGAAGTGGTTTATGAGAATATCATTTCGCTAGAAAATTGGCAGGCAAACTTTTATAAGGACTGTTTCGCAGAATTGGAAGCACGCGAAAAAATGCAAATAGCAATTGCTGAATCCGAAGGAACCGGACGTTATGGAGTGACCACGGAGCAAAAGATGGAACGCGACCAGGAGCGCAAGTTATTCGAACAAAAGCTCTTAACATCCTGTCGGACGCTTGAAGGCTACGCCGGCTCCTATGCCAAAGCAGTTGGTGGATTTTTACTGGCACTTAACTCCAGCGATGATCACAATCTGCAGCTCTTCGGCACGCGTCTGGACTTTAACGAATATTACAAGAAGCGGGACACAAACCTGAGCAAGCCGTTAACCTTCGAGCACTGGCGCTTGAGCAATGTATATGGCTACTCCAAGAGCCATATGGGTGGTCGCTACAGCATGTATCCGCAACCCACTCCACAGTTCAGCCGCCCGGGCCATACACCGTTAGCGTGGGACTAACAGTTAATTAATCCGCAAACACATCAACCCAGTATCAACAACAATAATTGTTTGAATAATTTGCCATCTGAGCAAACAGATGCTTTGGCTCGACGATCACGTTTGAATTTATTGGCCTCAAATTGTTGCGATGTCCTGTAGATCGCAGTTGTTTTCATTATCATTTCATTAGATAACTCAAACATTTAGCCACTGCACGCTAGCTACCTGGATCTGAAAAAAATTAATATTGCCAAAGTATCTATATAAAAGTATTCGTTTACTTACTCAAGTCTTAAGCCCAACTTAACTAGGGAAAGAAAAACACGCACAGTTTTATTTTTCAGTTATGTAATAAAGCACGATTGTTTGCTGTGCCAAAAGTATTAAAAATTTCAAAATTTTGCTGTTATAAATTGAAACATTCTGCGCCTGTTTTGTGGCCAGTTTTATCTATCTACACATCCAACAATGTCGCCTACGTCAAACAAATTACCAGAAATGTTAGAACTTTTCTGTTTATATCTGATATAAAATGTTAATGCTATCGTACAATTTTGTTAATTATCTAAATAATACGAGTACATTTAAAAAATAATCAAATTTAGAGCAATGCCATATAAAATGAAGTATGTGATTGGAATAATAGAAACGATTTTAAATGTTAAGATATTAAAAGCCACTCCACAAATTCTAAATAAATGGTTATATATTTTTAAATTTAATTTGCCATACAATAATGTGCAATAATGTGAATCAATATTTTCGAAATTTTTTTTAAATTTAAAAGGGCGGGAAAATGGAATTCAAACTTATCAGTACGACCGTATATCTGTAATATCTATCGTATAAATACTATCGATGTAAAAGTAGAGCTATACATATCGATAATTCATGCGATATCGGCAGCAAATTATTTTTGTTTTTTGTGGGGCGATAAACAAATAGCACAACAAACTTGTAAAAGAACGACAAAAAAAATCAATTACAAGAAGTAACATACAAGAATGAAAGCTGAGCAAATTCACTTGTCGCAAACAATTAAACGCTTAAATCGGTTAAACAAATAAACAAGTTCACCAGCTTATCAGAAGCAAAAGGCGTCAACAGTTTGGATTCCCAGCAAGTTTGGTGTGCACTTCTCGCGTTGGCAGTGATTTTTGCAAGTGCAAAAGCAAAAGCAAAAAACCGAGAGCAAAGGAACGAATAAAAAAATAAAAGCTGACGCTGCCGGCTGCTCTAGCATTAGCATTACATATTAAAATTCGCTGTTTCTTAGTGATTTTTTTTATTGTTGAGTTATTAAAATACAAATTAGAAGCAAACATATTGCTGCTCTGGAGGCAAGCGAAATAGCAACAACGAAAGCAGCGCACGCTTCAACTACGACGACGTCGACGTCGACGAAATGGCGTTAAAAAAAGTGAAGGGAAATTTTGAAAGAATGTTTGATAAAAACTTGACAGACCTTGTGCGTGGAATACGAAATAATAAGGATAATGAGGCAAGTGCCGCAACGCCAAACAGTTGTTGTTGTTCTTACTATGGCCAACACAACAAAAGTTGTTAATTATATGTCAAGTTTCATTTGCATTTTTATAGATGTACGTGTGCGTATGTCTGCATAAATTTATACATATATTATGCATGTGTGTGAGTGCCCTTGTCAACATCTGCCAAAGACTCAAAAGCTTGACTTAATTAGCGGCATTTCGCCGCCTCTTCCATTCTCTCTCTCTCTTCTCTCTCTCTCTCTCTCTCTCTCTCTCTCTCTCTCTCTCTCTCTCTCTCTCTCTCTCTCTCTCTCTTCATAATGTCTCAGTTCATTTTCTTGATGTGGCATGTCACACACACACAGACACTCGCGCTCACAGCCAATGAAGACGCTGTCACTGCGAAGCCGAACTTTTATAATGTCTTAAAGCTTTCATTTCCTTATCAAATCAAAGACATCTTATGCTATTGCCTTGCAGCACCTTTAACAGCTGCAAGTCATAAATATATGTCTGGTTGACTTAAAAGCTTTAATTATTATCTGAGTGGGTACAGCAGAAGAAAGAATTAGTTCTTCTGCTGTACCCACTCTTCAGCAACAACAATTTTTAAGTTTTCTGCTGACAAAACAAACGCTGCTTTCTGTACACTCCAATGTTCATACATATGTATATATGTATGTATGTACGTACATACATAACCGTTGCAATTGTATTTAGTTCTGCTGATAGCTCAAGACATTTCCCTTGCTCCCCCTCCTTGCACACTTTAAATGAATCAGATTCTGGGTAATTTGTGTTGTTTTTTCCTTTCTGTTATGTTTCTGATTCGGTTCGCCTATCGCGTTGGGTCATGCAGTATGCCACTGAAAGCTCAATTAGACATGGTTTGAATTGTTGTATTCAACACCCACAAACACACGCTTTTATTCAATTACTAATAAAATTTTGTATATTTTTCCCGTTTTTTTTCAGGCCAAATACATATCTCAATGCATTGAGGAGATCAAGCAGGAGCTGCGTCAGGACAATATCAACGTCAAGTGCAATGCAGTGGCCAAGTTAACCTATGTAAGTTCGTCCTTAACCCAAGCAGAAAATCTGTTAAATGATGTGGAAAGACAAGAAAATGTCTTACAACAGAATTAAAATGAGCAACTGAAATTCCATTGCGAAGCCAAGATAAGCGCCTAAAGCTTCATTCGCATATCTCTCAAACATAATCTGCTTCATTATACCCTGAACCCATTGAAAATGGGAAATCAGGGTATAATGGTTTTGTTAAAATGTATGTAACAGGCAGAAGGAGGCGTGGCAGACCCCATAAAGTATATATATTCTTGATCAGGGCGACGAGCCGAGTTGATTTAGCCCTGTCCGTCTGTCCGTCCGTCCGTCCGTATGTATGAACACGTCGATCTCAGAAGATATAAGAGCTAGAGACTTGAAATTTTTTTTCGTAGGTCCGTATAGTGAGCGCGCATATCAAGTTTGTTTCAAAAATCGATAACTACTCCCGTTTTTTTTTTATCAATTAAAAACCTTATCGAAAACCTGTTAAAAAATTGTATTTCCTACATCTTTAAATTTTACCCCCCACCCCTCAAAACACCCCCTTTCCTACAAGTTTGCAAAACCCGTATTTCAAATACTAGAAACTTGTGCGTTGGCACATACACACATTTCAATGTTATAATCACGGTCTGAAAGTTTTATTAAAATTGTCCGTCTACAAAAAAAGTTATTAAACAATTAAGTTCCCAAAGTAAACCCACATGGCAGCGCATGCCTGTTTATACGTGCGTGGGTATGTGTGTATGTGTGTGTGTGCATGTTTAAGTAGAAGTGGAACGCCGATTTATTGAAATATTAGTTCCTGGAAGAGGGTTCAGGGGATCTCGTAGTCGAGCAGTCTCGACTAGAGCTTTCTGACTTGTTTATATAATAGGTTACTGACCAAGATAACATATTTCAGTGCTCCATCTGTTTTAGTCTTCGTTAGAGTCTAAATTGACAGCAAGTCAAATTCGTGTTAGTTGGGCAAATCCAATCGAATTGAATTAGTCATCAATCATCGTACAAAATGAACATTTGCTTGGCTCGTCAATTTAGAGTCTCCTGGATACGTATGCAAATAAACTCCTTATTGATTTTCTCCATGTACGTTTTTTTATATTGATAGATACAAATGCTCGGCTATGACATTTCGTGGGCAGGCTTCAACATAATTGAGGTGATGAGCTCTTCGCGCTTCACATGCAAGCGAATCGGTTACCTGGCGGCCAGTCAATGCTTCCATCCGGACAGCGAAGTGAGTGCCATTCGAATCAAATGCCTACTGCAAATACTAACTTTATGCAATTACAGCTCCTGATGCTTACCACAAATATGATACGCAAGGACCTCAATTCACAGAATCAATACGATGCGGGCGTAGCTTTAAGCGGGCTCAGCTGTTTCATATCGCCAGACCTATCGCGAGATCTAGCCAATGATATCATGACACTGGTAGAGTGTATATATCCGAAAGAGTAGTTCGATTTGAATCAATTGTTTTGTCATTATAGATGAGCTCGACCAAGCCGTATCTGCGCATGAAGGCTGTGCTGATGATGTATAAGGTGTTCTTGCGCTATCCCGAAGCATTGCGGCCCGCGTTTCCCAAACTGAAAGAGAAACTTGAGGATCCAGATCCAGGTGCGTTGCAGGCGCACACCTACTCGCACATTATACGTAATATATTATTTTGACAGGCGTACAATCGGCTGCTGTCAATGTCATTTGTGAGCTGGCGCGCAAGAATCCAAAGAACTATCTGCCCTTGGCGCCGGTGTTCTTCAAACTAATGACCACGTCGACCAACAATTGGATGCTGATTAAAATTATCAAGCTGGTGAGTATTTGCAGGGCTGCATTTGCAATTAGTTTTCAATTTATTGATTTAAAAAAACAAAACAAAAATTAAATTAAATCAAAAGAGATAATATTATTTGTTTTTCTGTACAATAATATATATACGAACTGAATATTTGTCTATCAACATGTTAATTAACACAACTCCTACTCCTCCACTCCCTTACCTGTCCACAACTCGAAATATAAAAACCAAAAATGAAAAAATGTAAAAAACAAAAAACAAAATTAATAAACAGTTCGCGAGCCTCACTACAATTGAACCGGCGCTGGGACGTAAATTGACTCAGCCCCTAATTGAAATTATTTCCAGGTTTTTATCGGCGCGCTTTGTTTATTGAAGCAAGAAGCCACATATCAAGCAAATTATTTTTAAAGAAAAAACAGCACGCGCTTTTACTATTTAATTTCTTAGTTTTATTTTCTTCTTTTCACTTAACGCAGTCCTTGTTTCCACTTCATTTGTATCTCAAGTTTGGCTTCGGTTCGTTAGATCCATCACTGTTTCTACTCACATATTCTCACAAACCAAAAAAAAAAAACAATTTGAGGACTATATATATATATATATATATATATATATATATATATATATATGGGTGTCCAATTAAATATATATATATATATATAAGAATAAGAATAAGAATAAGAATATTTGATTTAGTTTATATATAAGAACTAAAATTGTTTTGCTTGCTTGAATCGTTTAGATTTAGGATCCGATACTTTTATTAATATTTATTTGCAAATAGGTGACTATGAGCCTTAACAATGCTAACAATTGGCTTGACTATCCTTCTCTTTTAAGACGGAAACACAATATATCTATATGCATACGTTAAAATAAATTATGTATCATCTGATTCGTCTCTGGAACAGTCAGTGTTCATATATATTGACGTATACATATATATGTATACTTTATCCTTTTTATATATATCTCTATTTTATTTTAATCTGTTTATCCATAATTATATGTTATTTGTTATACGTTGCCCGTTTCGAAAAGTTCCAAGTCAGAGATATGCCAAAAGGTCGAGGAAGCCAAACTGACAGTCGTAGCCAACATATACCTATGTATGTCCTACATGCTCTATGTATCTATATACAGTATGTCCATTAATTGTTTGCAAAACAAAAAAAGTCGCAGAAGTTCAACTTTAACATCATCTTTTTTACGAAAGGCATTTTTTTTCAGAATTTTTTTTTTTTACATTACTTTTGTTTTATCTATCCTTAACGAAAATAAATAACAAAAACAATAAGAATAACAACGAAAACATACAAAATAATTCAAAACAAAAAAAAACAGCAAATATCAGCTGTCTATTAATTCTTTGCGAAATGCAAACATTAGTTGAAAGAAGACAAGAAAAAGCTAACGGGACATCAAAATTAAATGCGGCTCGCCGCGTCTGTTTTCACAAGTCTTCCGTGAATTCATTCGCTTTAAAAAGGTCTTGGAATCACTACCACTTCTCATAAAATTTGAATTTTTGCAATGCCTGGTAAACGCACCGATGAAAATTTGATACAATTAGTGTATTTTAATTATATCAAAGGAAAGACCATCAAGGAGTTAGCTGAAATGTTTGATATTAAGCTTAGAACAGTTTATAATATTATTAATCGGGCAGAAAAAGAAAATAGACTGGAACTAAACAGCTCTAAAGGCAGACCAGCAAAGCTCTCTCGACGGGATTGTTCACATATTCTAAAGACCGTGGAAAACAAACCACAAACAAGCCTCAGAGAGTTGGTGACGGACATTAAATTAAACCTTCAAAAGACAGTGTGTCCCGAGACTGTGAGAAAAGTTCTTAATTTACACAAATACTCTTCACATGTGGCAATGAAAAAGCCGATGCTGTCTGATGTAAATATTCAGAGACATCTGACTTTCGCAAGACTTCATATTGACTGTCCTCCCGACTATTGGAATAACGTAATCTTTTGCGACGAGACTAAGATGTTAAATGTTATTCTATAATAATGACCCTGGAAAAGTTTGGCGGAAACCAAAAACAGCCCTCCACGCCAAAAACATTGTGCCCACTGTTAAGTTTGGCAAGCTTTCAGTCATGGTGTGGGGCTGTATTTCTTCGAAAGGTGTGGGAGAGCTGCGAATATTCAACGATATAATGACGAAGGAATTTTATTTGGATATTTTGAAGAAAGAATTGACAGAAAGTGCGCACAACTTTGGCTTCATTGATCCAGAAAACCCTAGCAAGCTCAAATATAAGATGTATCAGGACAATGATCCCAAGCACAAATCGCTGCTGTGTCGCACTTGGCTGCTTTATAACTGCAGCAAAGTTATTGACACCCCACACCAGAGCCCGGATATCAATCCGATTGAGAATTTATGGGCACTACTAAAGAAACAAGTAAGAGGGCTCTAGTCGAGACTGCTCGACTAGGAGATACCCTGAACCCTGCAAAGTACTGATTCCAATCATTCTACACTTCTTTCATGCACATATACAAAAACACATACACACACCCGTACGCATGCATCCATACGAACGCATAAACAATTGCTCTGCTAACTGCGCAGTTACTGCGCTTGGGCTGCCGTGTGGGCTATATTATGAAAATTTGTTTGTTGAATAAATCTTTTTGTAGTGGGACTATCTTCATCAAATTATTAGAACGTGATAATAACATTCAAGAGTGTGTATATGCCAAAGCACAAGTCTCTAGTACTTGATATACAAAATATACAAAATCTTTGTATTCATCACATAAATCTACACAGTAAATCTGAAGTCTCTAGGTCTAACAGTATTAAAACTAGGCTTTAAAAACAAAGTCCGATTTTCTATTGTTATCGATAAAAAAGAAATGGGATGAGTTATCGAAAAAATATGATTAACTCGTACTGCTTATGGTATACACGAGTATACATGTAAAATTTCAAGTCTCTAGCACTTGTAGTTTAGGAGATCTCTGCGTTAGTACGGACGGACAGACGGACAGACGGACGGACGGACGGACGGACAGACGGACATGGCTAGATCAACTCAGCTCGTCATCCTGATCAAGAATATATATACTTTATGGGGTCTGCCACGCCTCCTTCTGCCTGTTACATACATTTTCACAAAAACATTATACCCTGATTTCCCATTTTCAATGGGTTCAGGGTATAAAAAGTAAAAACGATGTCCTAAGACAAAAAACGAATTAATTCGTTGCATACACGAGGAGTGGCGCAAAATTCCTCAATACTACGACATAAATGCCCTAATATTGTCGATGTCGCGACGCCTCAGAGAAGTAATAGAAGCTAATGGTGGGCATACCAAATATTAGCCAATTTCATACTCATCTTTAAAAGAAACAGATCTCCTAATATTAATGTTTGCATTTTGCAAAGAATTAATAGACAGCTGATATTTGCTGTTTTTTTTTTTGTTTTGAATTATTTTTTATGTTTTCGTTGTTATTCTTATTGTTTTTGTTATTTATTTTCGTTAAGGATAGATGAAACAAAAGTAATGTAAAAAAAAAAATGCTGAAAAAAAGTGCCTTTCGTAATAAATATGATGTTAAAGTTGAACTTCTGCGACTTTTTTTGTTTTGCAAACAATTAATGGACATACTGTATGTACATATATATATATATATATATATATATATATATATATATATATATATATAACTATATTTATACTTATTATTTATATTTTTTTAATTTCTATTATTTGATCTTCCGTTTATCAATCTTAATTTCAGCATATTATATTTTCAACTTTTACTGGTATTGTTTATTGTTTTTTTTTTTTTTTCAATAATATTTAGTTTTATGTACTTAAAAAAGAGAGAAATGATTTTCAATACAATCGTATGTATGTATATTGTGTATTATGGTATAATTTGTTGCTTGTTTCTTTTCTCTTTGCATATTTGCAGTTTGGCGCTTTAACTCCCTTAGAACCCCGGCTAGGAAAGAAATTAATAGAGCCACTCACAAATCTAATTCATAGGCAAGTTCTTATAATTTAACAAAAAAAAAAAATAAATAAATAAAACAAAAAAACAAAAATTAAAAAAAAACTCTGGAAAGATGAAAACAAAAACAAAGTAGATCGAGAGCTGATTCATTCATGTAAAATCATAACAGAGATAAAATAAATTTTCTTGTTTAATCTCTCCTATAATATATACACATATATATATATATATATATATATATATATATATATATATATATATATTCGCTCTCCCGTCAGCTATCTCGTTCTCTCTTTTGCGTTTGCTCTCTTACGTTGAATGCTTCTTCTACTCTTCGAGCACCAACATTGAAATGAAATTGAGCTTATATTTCATTTAGATTTTCTTTTATTATTGTTAGCTATTGTATGTACGTATATATATATATATATATATATATATATATATATATATATATATATATAATCAAGTAGATTTTGTAAATATTAATATATATTAATTAATTTTTTATTTTCCTTTCTTTTTTATTATGTTCAATTCTTAATTGCTGATTGCTATTGTTGTTGTCGTTGTTATTGTTGTTGTTGCAATTGCAATTGCTGTTCTTGTTGTTGTTTTTGTTGCTTCTTTTGTGCCGCTTTAATCGAACTGAAATCTTTGATATAACGCCGCCCTAACCCGCCAACCCGTGTCCAACCGTCCAACCCAAACAGCACCTCGGCAATGAGCCTCCTCTATGAGTGCATCAATACGGTCATCGCCGTCCTCATCAGCATCAGCAGCGGCATGCCCAACCACAGTGCCTCGATTCAGCTGTGCGTGCAGAAGCTACGCATCCTGATTGTCGACTCAGATCAGAATCGTAAGTATATATCTATATATTGCATAAATCGATTACTCATCTAGCAATAGATGTAGTAGACTTAAATATATCCAGTCAGGTACTGAGAGTGTACTTTAGCTCTATGATATTCAATGGTTGTGCAACATCATCTCACTTTCGGTACTTGGTTTACTTACTTTTTTTTACTTTACTTACAGTCAAATACCTGGGCCTGCTGGCCATGTCGAAGATACTGAAAACGCACCCGAAGAGCGTGCAGACGCACAAGGATCTGATATTGGCTTGCTTGGACGACAAGGACGAATCGATACGACTGCGCGCTTTGGATCTGCTTTATGGCATGGTGTCGAAAAAAAATCTCATGGAGATTGTGAAGCGATTGTTGGGCCACATGGAGCGCGCCGAGGGGTCAGCGTATCGGGACGAGCTGCTCTACAAAGTGATCGAGATATGTGCCCAAAGTTCCTACCTGTACGTGACCAATTTCGAGTGGTATATGACCGTGCTCGTCGAGCTCATCCAACTGGAGGCCGGCTCCAAGCATGGCCGTTTAATAGCCGAGCAGCTGTTGGACGTCGCAATTCGTGTGCCCGTGGTTCGTCAGTTCGCCGTCAATGAGATGACCAATCTGCTGGACACGTTTGCCGTTTCGACCCAAAGCAACTCTATGTACGAGGTGCTCTATGCGGCCGCCTGGATTGTCGGCGAGTTTTCTGGCGAATTGGCTGACGCCGAGAGGACTCTCAACATTCTGCTGCGACCGCGTCAGCTGCCGGGCCACATCCAGGGCGTCTACGTGCAAAATGTGATCAAGCTCTTCGCCCGGCTGGCCACCACCTGCCTCGAACTGCAGGACATGCCCGGCATAGTGCGGGTAAGTCCATCCATTCGCACCATGCAGAACGGTTCTTTTATTGATAAGCTTTTAGGAAACTATAGTTGATAGGTCTTACATCATACTTGTAGATTTATCCTAAGATTCCCATTTGCTTTACCTACTTATGTCCACTGAATCCAGTGAAAAAGAGAATTCAGACGAAAAAGTACCCATAAAGGTATAAACATTCCCAATCGGGACAAAAAGCTGACTCGATCTAGTCCATGTCTATCTTTCGCTCCGTATGAAAACAACAAGCTATAAATATTCTTGTACATCTTATGCAGTACAAATTTATTATTTATTTCGATAACATATTCCGATCAAAATCAATATTATATATACTATAGACGTAAGTAACCAAAACATGACAAGGAAAAATAGTTTTCCACATAGTATAGACTTGAGTTTATTAACAATTGCTAACTGGAACCGGAGTGTTCCAATAACAAATAAATTATACTGGGGGATGTATACGTTTATCAGATTAATTGATCTACACTTTATACTTCTTGTGGCAGCTGTGCGATCATGTGCTGGAAAAGCTGCAGCACTTCAATGGGTCCAACGATATTGAGGTGCAGGAGCGAGCCAACTCTGCCTGCATGCTAATCGAGATGCTGCGCAAGCAGCTAACTGAACCAGCCGAGGATGCGTCCACGGGGTCGATACCGACAATGGCCATTGAAATTGTCCAGGAGATGGCGCTGCTGTTCGCTGGCGAACTAATACCTGTGGCGCCTAAGGCTCAGCGCAAGGTGCCGCTGCCGGATGGACTCGACTTGGATGAGTGGATCAATGCGCCGCCACCGGACGATGCCAGCAGCACCTCCTCGGAGCATGACAAGAATGAGCTATTCGTGAGCGCTGCTCACGATGGCAATGATGCCACCGGTGGTGGCGGAGCCGGCTACGGTGGTCACTCTGGCGGCAAGCGACGTAAGAGCCTAGAGCTGACGCCAGAGCAACTGGAGCGCCAGCGCATGGCCCGTCTCATCGAGCAGTCAAACAATCCGCATTATCTGAAGTCAACACCGAATTCGGCGTCAGGGGCCATCGGCATCAGCAGCAACAACTCGAATGCCGATCAGTACGACAATATCGATGATATACCCATAACCGAGCTCCCACTGGACATTGAGGGCGTGGCCGCGTTACGGGTGGGCAGTAAGTGAGAGCAAGTGAAATGTTAGGCATCTGATTAACTGTTATAACAACTGTTGCAGTCACGAAGCGCTCGGACAAGTATCTCAAGGAGCAACAGGAAGCGGCGGCGGCAGCGCACAGCAAAGATGCCAAAAAGAAGCATAAAAAGAGCAAGAAGAGCAAAAAATCAAAAAATAAAGTTGCCTACAACAGCAGCTCCGAGTCGGACGCGGGTAAACAATGTGGCACAGTGCCTTAAAATTATGAAATACTATAAATCATCTAAAATGTTTCTTTTAGAACCGAAGCCTTTGCACATTGTGAACACCACGGTAGACATGCCCGAGGGCGTAACGCTGTCAGATAGCGAGGATAAGGACGGCAAATACGATCCAAATGATCCGCATCGTGCGCTCGACATCGAACTAGACATGTAAGACTCTATGCTGAACCCGAATCGAAATAGTATAATACAGAAAATCTCTCTTAACAGGACCGTCTTTGAAGCACCTACAAAGGCATCGAAGACGGCGAGCAGCAAGGAAACTTTGAAGGCGCAAACCGCGTCATCTGCGCCCAAATCCACAGATCCCGAAACGGGGGCAGTGCCTAGCAAAAAAGAGAAGAAGTCTAAGGACAAGACAAGCGACGAGCACAAACCGCGCAAGGCGCAGCAGCAATCGCAGCCAGATTGGGTTCCCGACTTGATTGACACGGGGAGCAGTCCCTGTCGGACAGCAACAGATAATGGCAACAACAACAACAATAACAACACTGCCTCAGCCCTTGCTGTCCACAGCCAGCGTATGAAGAAGAAGAAGCGCGAGAAGAGGGTGCAAAACTCGAGCAAACTGCTGAACGATGAGGCGACCGCAAATACGACCGGCTCGACGACCATCATCGACGTGGGAGAGACGTCTCTTGCCATGCCAACGGACGATGCGTCGACATTAGTTGATGTCAAGGCGCATAAAAAGAAGCATAAGAAGGACAAATCACAACATAAGGAGAAGCGGACGCACAAGTCGCCCGCATCAGACTACGAGCAGCCAATGGGCATTTCGACGCCCAGCAAAGAGATTTTCTAGATAGTAGCTAGCCAGAGACATGCATCAATCAATCCCCATTTACCAATTTCCAATATGCAATATGCATTAGTTAAGAACTTTTTAAATAAGTTTAATTAAAGGCCTACTCCTAATCCTACGTCTAAATTATCGCTGCGATATAAAAACAAATTGAACAAATTGAATTCAAAACAGATACTACTAGTAGAGCAAGAGTAAACAAAAAAAAAAAAAGAATTAGTATTAACATTGTAATTTTAATGGCCGCATTTGCCATTGCGGCTGGAAACAGGAATAGAGAAAATTATGAACAAAGAAATAACAGAAATATAAGAATTAATGATTAGTAATATTCGTATTTTTTAAATGAATTTGTAGCCCAGAACCGGCAGGCGATTCCATTATACACACACAACATACAATTTGATCAAAACACAATTTTTATTCACTTTTTTATTTTGTTAAATAAGCAAATTATACATACTATAGATTGTATACTACATATAAATGATATATAAACGTTGAACATATATATATATATATATGTGTATATATATATATATATATATATATATATATATATATATATATATATATATATATATATATATATATATATATATATATATATATATATATATATATATATATATATATATATATATATATATATATATATATTTATTTATTTATTTATATATAACATATATATATATATATATATATATATATATATTTTTTTTTTTTTTTTCATTTAGTTTTTAGTTATATATATATATATATATATATATATATATATATATATATATATATATATATATATATAACTAAAAACTAAATGAAAATATTGGAGAAATGTAACATCTAGTTATAACCAATGTGCAAATGTTGCGTCCAAATATTAAAAAAGCTCATGAGCTCAATGTAGCGAGCTATTAACCAGATGTGCTACGTTTATACCCTTGCAGAGCCTTACTATCCTATTAGTCTGTCTGTCTGGTAACTGTGCAACCTAGTCTTGTTAACCAAATTGAGTTGTAGTCCTTCTTTATCAAAACTTTTGCAAATATCTTGAAAGAATTATAGATTGGCTTGTGATTGGAACCTGATGAAATCTTTTGTGATTGTAGGGGCATCAGTTCGGTTATCCGGAGCTAGAGCTCTTCTGTCTTGTCGCTTTTTTTTGTTGCATGGTCCAAACTTTCCAAAAACTTGGGAAAAAAAAACTGATTTCCGAAATCAAGAAAAAAAGAGAAGAAATAACTAACAAAACAAAAAACACAATAAAGGTATCAATTAAAAAGAAAACTTTTGTTCGATTTAATCTAAATTGAAATTACTGATTAAAATTAATAATTACTAAAAATTGGCTTATGAAGAATGGAAGCTAGCCCGAAATTGGTTCAAATAACAGTGATTTTGACAGCATATTATTTTGAGCCATAGCTGTTGAGGGCATTTATAATTACGATCATAAAGGACATGCATATAAATGGGATTTATATCAATAACAATGTTGATCAACTAATGTCGCTAATGTCGATGGAGGCATCAGTCCCGGCGAGGTCAGGTTCAGACAGCCGGGTACTTCTCGTGGATGGTTTGATGCCAGTTGTGGAATTGATAGATGGAATACCAGTGTAGCATCAGCTCCATGGCGAATCCGAAGAGAGTGCAGTAGGCCAGCAGCGCCTTTGTGAAGCAGTTCCAGGTACTCTGGAGTACTGTTCGTTCTGTGATTCTTAGCAGCAGCACCGAATTGGAGACAAACATCAGACAGCAGGTGAATACCCACGGAAAGACTAGCATCAAGAACAGCTTCTTGCCCGGCTTGATAAACCCATTCAACTCCCGGACGGGTAGCACGGCCATCATAGTGAAGAGCGCGGCGAGTAAAAAGCTCGAGCGGAACCCTTTGATCGCAGCATAGAACTGTTGGGAGCGACTCGGATCGAATGTGATCACAATGATCACCTTCGGCGTTTGCAAGATCATCGCCAACAGGACGGTGCCGTAGATAATCTTTGCAATTGTTTCCGACATATTCACCTTAATTGATAATTCACTTTTCACACAGTTCGCCAGAATAAATTTTTTTGGTTGTTAATTTTGATTCATTTGGAACTTAAATAATACGTATACTAGTATTAACCTCTTCAACAATGATTGAACTGACCAAATCCTTGCTTGACACTCATTTCCCAGCACGAGCGATGAATTCAGGTCGACTGAATAAGGTTGCTCCATCCAACACTGTCCGACTAGAAGATACTCTATGCTTTCTATCTATTACGAGAAGAGGTATCTATATACGTAGCGAGATCTAACCATCTCATTCTGATCTACACAATCTATACTTTACGAGGTCTGCCATTTTTCATGCTGCTTTTTTTCATTCCCATTCAAACTTTTGAATTCAGGATTGGTTTCACAGTATTAGGTTTTAGCCCGAATAGATCAACCATCTGAACTTTCAGATAAACCAAGCCATACGCAGATACGATCCCTTGAAACTGAATGCGCCATCGCGTTTTCTATGACAAGATGTAAAAGAGTTGAGCAAAATCCATTTAGTTGGTGCGAGCTATACAAACCTAGAAAAACAGATTCACGAAACGAGCCGACTTACTAATTCACATCATGAACTGAGCAATTGAACCGAACCAAAACTTTGAGCGAGATACCAAATCGCATTGTCAACTGAAGCAGTGCACCGAGGCGAACCTTATATCACTAACCACACATAAAGTGGACATCTAGAGAAATGTTTTTTTTTAAGAACTTCATGCCCCACACAACTTCTCATTTGCTCGGGCCCCTTACTTTAATGTTCGGTCTTCGAAAATATGGGAAATCATAATCATTTCGCTTCAAGCGCTCGGCCGACACGATCGTTTCTTGTCCTCTTTCTCTTTCTCTCTCTCTCACTCTGCTCTCTCAAATGTATGTATATATTTCTGTTTGTAGCCGAGACTGCTCGACTACGAGATCCCATGCACCCAGCAAACAGCTAATATTCAAATCATGCGACACTTCTTTTATGTACACATACAACAACAGGCGCTCTGCAAACTGCGCAGTTAGGCTGCAGTATGCAGAGGCATAACTGCAGGACGTAGCGCCCATGACAACGAACAAATTGCGCGCCCCCCTATACACGCACACACACACCGCCCCTCTTATTTCTATAAAGTTATGAATGTGTCGTATTTAATCTGTAAAATTCGTTTTTAATTCTTATGAAGATACAAAAATTTGTATAATCATTTAAAAATAAACACATACTTCTTAATTTGCTTCACAATGCCAAAGAATGGCGAATTAATCTTAATTTTCAAGACAATTTATTGTTTCAAAATGCTGCATTTCAAGAAAGATTTGTTGCTTTTGAAGCATTGTAAAAAATACATACATATGGGCATTTCTCCCGAAAAGTCAGCTTTTTGTCACGTGCGACACCCTTGGTTTTTATACCCTGAACCCATTGAAAATGGGAAATCAGGGTATAATGGTTTTGTTAAAAGTATGTAACAGGCAGAAGGAGGCGTGGCAGACCCCATAAAGTATATATATTCTTGATCAGGGCGATGAGCTGAGTCGATTTAGCCCTGTCCGTCTGTCTGTCTGTCCGTATATATGAACGCGTCGATCTCAGAAGATATAAAAGCTAGAGACTTGAAAATTTCGTAGGTCCGTATATAGAGCGCGCATATTAAGTTTTTCATCAAAAATCGATAACTGCTCCCGTTATTTTGTTATCGATTAAAAACCTTATCGAAAACCAGTTAAAAAATTACATTTCCTACATCTTTAAAGCTAGAATCTCCAAATTTGAAATGTAGATTCATATGTATTTTTAAGAATTTCGGTTTTTGTTATATTTTAACTTGTGCGTTGACACAACACACATTTCAATGTTATAATCACGGTCTGAAAGTTTTATCAAGATTGTCCGTCTACAAAAAAAGTTTTTAAGCAATTAAGTTCCCAAAGTAAGCCCACATGGCAGCTCATTCCTGTTTATCCGTGCGTGCATATGTGTGTATTTGTGTGTACATGTTTAAGTAGAAGTGGAACGCCGAATTATTGAAATATTAGTTCCTGGAAGAGGGTTCAGGGGATCTCGTAGTCGAGCAGTCTCGGCTAGAGCTTTCTTACTTGTTTGCAAAGTACTATTCCAATCATTCTACACCAATACGCATGCATCCATACGAACGCATAAGCACGCGCTCTGCTAACTGCGCAGTTACAGCGCTTGGGTTGCCGTGTAGGCTATATTATGAGAGTTTATTTGTTGAATAAATCTTTTTTAAGTGGGACTATCTTCATCAAACTTTTAGAACGTGATAATAACATTCAAATGTGTGTATATGCCAAAGCGCATACTTGATATACGTTTTTTTTAATTTGTTGCGAAGGGGGCGTGGTATCCAAAATCTGTAAATGACAAAAACAGGATGAGTTATCGAAAAAATATGATAAACTCGTACTGCGTATGGTATACACGAGTATACATGTAAAATTTCCATTCTCTAGCACTTGTAGTTTAGGAGATCTCTGCGTTCATACAGACGGACGGACGGACAGACGGACAGGGCTAGATCAACTCAGCTCGTCATCCTGATCAAGAATATATATACTTTATAGGGTCTGCCACGTCTCCTTCTGCCTGTTACATACATTATACATAAAACCATTATACCCTGATTTCCCATTTTCAATGGGTTCAGGGTATAAAAACAACTTTAGGACTCTAGCCCTGATAGTATCGCAAATATTTAACATTATCGGAGAACAAGAAGAGTGTGTCATCCTGAAGACGCGCAGTGTATGTATATGAGAGCCATTAGCTGCTAAATCAAGATAGTAAATAGCCAAGTCCATTGATATAGAATTGTGTTTTATTGAAACAAATTGGGATTCATTTGGTTGTTTTTCATTTGTTTTTTATATTTATTTTTGAGTTGACTGCAACTAAAGGCAGTTGTACTGTTTTTGAACGGTACTTTACTTAATTAACTTTTTCATTTCATTTTGTTTTGTTTCACTTTGTGGTTTAAGTTTGTTTGCTGAAACAAGTTTCAAAAGAATTTCACTAAAATATGTTTGTAATTAAAGTTTTCTTCTCTCTTTTGTCTTTGTTTCAAGTTTATTTGTGTATGTATGTATATATATATATATATATATATATATATATATATATATATATATATATATATATATATATATATATATATATATATATATATTACGTGTGTGTGTTCATATATAAATATTTAATGTACATGTGTATCCCTCTCTCTTTCGTTCTTTCTCTCCATCTCTATAGCTTTTGCTGTCTTTAGATATATCCATTGAATAATAATGCCAGTGGCGTTAGACTAACTAAAACAAAACTTATCAGATATATATGTATATGTATATTATATATAATATATATATTTATTATTGTTTATCAACTCGTTTGCTTAGCTTAAATTGGTTTCTTCTTTGTATTTTTAATATACATATGAATTCATTTTTGTTTTGTTTTGGTTTTTTTTTATTTTTTTGGATTAGGGGTATTCCAGAAATATATCTTAAATCTTGAATAAATAACTTGACATTCATTTTCCTTCTATTCTTATTGTATTCCACTTATATATATATATATATATATATATATATATATATATATATATATATATATATATATATATATATATAAAATATAATATATAATTATTTGATATTTTCTTAGTTTTCACTTATGTAAGGTATTTCCATTTTGCTTTTCGTAATTATTGCAGGCTTTTCTTTTAAGTTGACTTTGTTAGTTTTTTGTTTCTTTTCTTTTCTCTTTTTTAACATTCCACTTTGCTCTTGGTATTAGCGTTTCTTTATAAGTTTACAGCTGAATTGTTAATAAATAAAAGTTTCTTGTTTTTTTTTTTTTGCATTTATTTTTTATTTTAACGCCTAATTTTAGATTTCTTCTTTTTTTATTCTTTACAAATTTTGTAGCTCTGGCCTCTTCATACAATTGTAATATAGAATATATGCATACACAAATATGTATATATATATATATATATATATATATATATATATATATATATATATATATATATATATATATATATGGGTGTCTGTGTGTGTATGTATGTATGTATGTATGTATATAATTTATTGTTGGTATAATGCAGTCTTTACGGCAAAACAAAAACATAATTATGCTGTTTGATTTTTCACGTTTGTGTGTGTGTAAAGTTTACTTTAATTTTACGCTTTTTAAATTACTTTTTCACTTTAAATACGTAATAATAAAAAATATATCTGTGTACACTATTTAAATATTTAGGGTTTTTTGCTTTTAGAGTTTATGAAACCAAATACACTTATTTAGGCATTCGCTAGTTGCTTTTCTTCTTCAACTTCTTTTTTGTGATTTGAAGTGAAATGAATAATATTAATTATAGACAAGATGAACTAACAGTTAATAGTGAAATATTTTTTATGGGTGTTTTATTGTTTTTCTTAAATTTTGTTGTTGCTGGCATTTTAAAATCGAAGCTTGTATATAAATTTCTTGTTTGTTTTCGCTAATTACATTTAAGTTAATTTAGTTTCGGTTTTTTCCTTTTTTTTCTTTGAAGGCAGTTAGAAGTGTATTTCACTTTCAAGAAGAATCTCAACTTAAGTTTAGTTTTAGTTTTTTGCTTCCCTTTTTGAAGAGTTTTGTCATTGAATTTTTAACAATTACTTTACATACACTAGGCAAATGTTAATTGTTTAGATTGCGTGCTTTCGCTAACGTTTCGTAATTAATTTACGTAAGCTTAGATCTCGTATCCCCCTCTCTCTCGCCCACCCCATCTCACTGCTTAGCATTCACACAAAAATAAATTTTGGTTTGCTGCTTAACTTCAACTTCATCTCCTTTTTCTTCTTCTTCTTCACACTTTTATTTGTTCCCTAAAGGCAATTTGTTTTTGTTGGGTTTTGCATACATCTACATATTTATATGCAAGTATGCGTGTATCTAAACTTATATATAATATATATATATATATAAATATATATATATATATATATATATATATATATATATATATATATATATATATATATATATATATATATGTATGTAATTATTTATTATGATTTAGGCCTTCATTGATGTATATATGTACATGTATTTTTACACGCTAACAAAATAAAAACCGAAATACATTCAAATAAACAATTTGTTTGTAAAATTTTAGTTAATATCGCCAAATTGATATAATTAGTACATGTATGTGTGCATTTATGTATGTATGTAAGTGTAATTATTTTAGTTTTGTATCCTCTGCTAATGATTTGTATTCTGATTATGCATAAAATTGAAGGATATGAACGAATTTTTGATTTTCAAGGTCGTCCGCATTGAAGAAGTTGGCATGCATAGCCAAAAAGAATTACATACATATGTACATACAATAAAAAAAAAAAAATATTCAAACTAAATCATAAAGAAACAATATTCAAAGTAAATTTCGGAATGCAGCTTTTAAAATATATGTATGTATGTATGCATACATTTAACGGTACTTTCGAGCCGTCCAATATAAATTGAAATCAATTGGAAAGAGACAGAACGACAGATAAACGGATTTGAAGAGATATCACCAATTTTTATTAATTGCAAGCTGAGAGACGAGCAAAAGAATTTTCGAATAGTAACTGCAATTGCAAGCGTACATCGATGTACATACATACATATATACATGTATGTATATGTGTAGTTTCTGCTAATATACGCACACACTCATGCGTAAGGCATGTTACATTGATATTTCGCGTTGGGTGTATTTTTTTTTTGCTTTACGTTTTAATAACTACATAGCTATTCATATTTGCTTGTAAAATATGTAACTGTGTTGATCTGTTTTGTATTTGTGAGTATGTATGTACGTGTGCTTGTCTAAAGATTACGTACATACATACATACATACATACATATGTACATATGTACAAATTGATGTTATTAAACACTTTGTGTTTGTTCTGCCAAAAAATCTTAACGACAAAGTATGGCATGAAAACATATTACGATTTCCTTATGTTGTTGTTTACGATTTTAAAATTTGCCATTTGATTTTTCGCAGCGAAGGGCACTAGTGAACCAAAGAGCAAACTCACGCCAAATACAAGCACCCATACATATGTAGATACATACATATGTATGTACATACATACATATGTATGTAATTCATAATTAATATGCACAATACATGTGCATGGCCGTGCATGTCCAGTGGCGCTCAATTCAATTTGCACTCCTCTCTCTCTCCATCCGCTTGTAAATACCCACTCTCATTCACGCTTACTCTTTTTTTAATTTTTTTTTGCTGCGCTTGTGTGTACGCGAATATTTAAAGCGGCCAGGAATTAGCGACGTGGTATTTCATTCCACTTTCTCTTCGTGTCATTTCCTTTTACTTTCTGCTGCTGATAATTAACTTTAGACTACACATGTGTATGTAAATAGGCATGTACGTATGTATGTATGTATTTACGTATTAAACGCCTTTTTCTACCTTCTCTTCTTGCTCCTTGCTGTGTTTACATACATACATATGTATGTACATACATATGTACGTAATATATACATACATACATATGTATCATTTTCTTTTCATTTGTGTTTAATGTACAATATTTATTTCTTATGATTTTGTTGGTGTTATTATTATTTTGCTGTTGCTAATTATGAATGCAAGCACTGATGTGTATGTGTGTGAATACATTATATATATATATATATATATATATATATATATATATATATATATATATATGTATACATATATATATATATACAGTGAGTGTGTGTGAATGCGCGCGAATACGCATGTTAAATACATTTAATTTACGAACTACATTTTTTTCACTTTGTTTTTCTTCATTCTCATTTTAACAACACAGGAACAAGTTTAAATCTTAAAAAGTATTAAAATATATTTTTAAATAATAAAATAAAATACAATATAATAATATGTTGACACTCGTAAGATTCTGTTTTCTCACTGAATGAACGGACAGTAGACAAATTTAATGCATAATATTATGTTTGCCTGCCCTTTCCATACATATATGCAATGTATAAAGTGTAAATTTAATGAATTAAATGTAAATTGTTTTAGCATATTTTGCGTATTTTTGTTATTGGTTTACATGTGACCAGATATAAGTGTAGTATGTATGTATATGTATATATGGATAAATTATACATATTTGTTTCGTAATTGCTTAACTCTAAATAATTAATAAAGTCTTAAAATATAATTAAAAACACAAAAAAAAAAATCTAAAATAATCCCTTACAATAATAATAATGCACTACATTTAAGTTCATCCGAGACTATTTGTTGTTTGTCGAGAACTTTAAATTTCTAAAAGTTTGATTGCTTTTATTTTCAAATAAAATATAATTCAATTGTCAAAAAAAAAAAGCAAATAATTTATTTAAAAAAAAAAAACTAATTAAACGTGCTAGTTAAAAATTTATTTTTATTTATTTATTTTTTTTTTTTGCTTTTTTATTGTTGGGATTCGCTATGCGCAATGCCGGCTGTTGAATTGTGACGTCATAGCCGCATTACATTTGCTTTTGCTTTTGCTATTTATGTTAACCGTAACAGAGGCTGTACAGTACAGATTAAAAAGTTCCGTATACCATTGAACTAAATAAATATAAAGGAAAACATAGGACTAAAGTTATTCCATAGTGTTTTTGCTTTGCTTTTGCTTTTGTTAAATGTGTAGTAACAGTATTTATTAGGCGGTGGTTTCCTGACATACGTAATTACGTATGTATTTACGATACGAATTGGTATCGAGAATCAATCGAGTTTGAAATCTTATGTTTGAAATCTTATGTTTGATTTATAATTGTTTGTTGTTTGTTTGTCTGTGTGTGTAATAGTTGCTTAACTTCCTGTTCCACTTCTTCCATTGAGTTCGGGTCGCTGTTGCAGATTATTTTAACTGCAGTTATTGAGGGTTTCAATACGTATATGTAAATGATATATGTATTTATTTATACGTATGTGTATCGCACACATTTGCTGATATTTGTTGCATTTAGTATATATAGATATATACACACTGTGTGTGTGTGTGTGTGAATGTGAACATGCATATGGTAAAAATATATACATATAAATTTAGACCATTTTGCAGAAAGTGATCAATTTAATCGCGGTGTCTGTAGTCTCGTTTCGTGCATTGCTCTGTCTAAACATAATCTGCAAAGTAAAAACAAAACAGTTACAAATATGTCAAAACTTATTCAATTTATTTGCAAAATAAAAAGTGCATAAATTATCTACAATGTTAAATCTATTTACGTCGTTTGACAACAAACATACGCCTTAACAATCACGAAAGTCACTCGAACATCAAACGTAAGGTATATGCGTATGCGTTACGTTATGACGTAGCGATTAAATGACTCAGTTGCTGTTAGGTATAACAAAAATATTCCATTCGATATTCCACAGGCAGGAAATACCTCAGTGCAATAAGTATATGTGCAGAAAAATTATTGGTAATAACTTGTTGAAGCCAAACGATTTAGGTCAAGTATATTTTTCACTTATAGCTTCTAGGGCCACTAACTAAGAATTTTCGTACAGTACTTCAATACTTTTTACCAAATAATATATTATTTAACAAATATATTTCGCCCTTAGGAAATAAGTTTATGTGCAAAACAAATTTATTATGTAGTTTATCCTAAAAATGCAGCGTATACTCGTATTTATCAGCTGAGGATCAAGGACGAATTCAAGAATGAACGAAGGCGGGGCTACCATCACAAAAATAGTTTCAAGAGTGTTTCGCCACAGAAATACGATTGCTAATTTAAAAAAAAAAGAAAGTATGAATTGAATTGAAGCATTTGATAAATAATAAATTATTTGTTAATAATTGAAGTACTGTAAGAAAATTGTAACATACATATACTTATTGCACTGATGTACATCTTAGTAAAACTATCAATCAGTAAATATCAGAGATAACTTTGGACTCACCTTAAATATAAATATTTGGCTCTTGATTTTTAGAAAATATTTGATTTGGATTTTGAATTGCCTTTGTTGATGTTGATGTTGATGTTGATGCTGATGCTGCTGCTGTAGTTGCTCATTTCGCTTGCACAGCGATTGTATGTGTAAGTGTGCACATAGTTATGTATGTATGTATTTTTGATGCTGTCGTCTGTTAACATTATGTGAAGCTTATGTTAAATGCATTTACAGAGCACATAAAAAAGTCCATAACATGCGGGTAAGTCTCTGTGTATGTGTCTGTGTGAGTGTATATGTGTCTGTGTGAGTGCTTGCATGTTTTGCTCGTTTCTTTACGTCTCTCCTTCCTAAAAGACTTCGATAAATTTGGCATAGGCAACTTCTGATTCATGAATTCAACAAATTTAACTCGTTTGCTTGGCTCCACTGGCTCCATTGGATGCAACTAAAAGTGCATGCCCAGCTCGTCATCATCCTCTTCTATCAGATCGTCCACTTGGAAGTCCGTTGGGGAGAACGACTCGCGCTTTGTATAGAACCCGCCGTCGCCAGCCGTGGCGCCTATTGTCGGCGCGATCCGCGCTCGCGAGCTGCTCTGCTTTAAAATCACATCGAAGGGCACGAGAGGCTTGCCCAAGCGCAGCTGCCCCGTCGCTGCAGCGGCGGCAGAGCTGCTCGCTACTCCAATGGCGCTGAAGTTAGCGCTGTAGCTGCTGCTGACGACGGTGCTGCTGCAGCTGCTGCTTCCAGCGCGGCCCATGTGGCCGGCGGAGGCAGTTGCCGTCGACCCGGGATCGTTGTAGCGGGGACGTTTGTTTTGCAGCTTGGTCGCCCAGCATTCGGTGGCCCTGCGACGTGCGTTGGCACAGATGTTGTCGCCGCCGCTGCTGCTGCTGCTGGTGTTGGTGCTGATGCTGATGCTGGTATTGGTGTTGGTGCTGGTCACCTGCTGAAAGCTCTTGTACTGGGAGGCGGAGAAAAGGCTGGTGCTGGCCTCCGACTTTGTGGCGCTGGGGTTCAAAAAAACTTCTTCCTTGCCCTGGCTCTTGCTCTCCGACGCCAGCTGCTGCTCCTGCTCGCTGAGCTCGTCGCCGCCGCCGGCCTGGGCACGATGCTTTTGTCGCAAATGCTGCAGCTCCTCGGCAGAGCGCTGCTTACGGAACTCGTGCACCAAAGGATATATGTGCTGAATGGCGGATTCCACGTCGTTCACGCTGGCGGCTGTGCATATGGAAGATTGATATTAGCAACGGGCTACTCTCTGGTATACATACATATGTATATATATGAATAATAATATGGAAGTCACTCCTGTTCCGCCTCTCTCATCCATATCCATGCGATATTCCATTCGCTTACCTGTCACCGTTATGCTGCCCGTGGAGAAGATCTTGAGCGTGGCTTTCGGCTCGCGCATCTTGTATGTCACGCCCGGATGCAGTTCGGGCTCATAGCTGGCATTGTCACGATGGCGCTCCGAGAAGTTGACAATCTTGATGGCCCAGGGCATGCTGCAGGTGCCGAGCACATTCACGATCCGGAAGTTCTGAAAGTGCGTCGGAAATCCGAGTTTGCTCAGGCAGCGCGCATAGCGACGAGCTGCGATCTTGGCCTGCAATCAAATCATAGTGAGTCCCCGAATGAATTAACGATTGTAATATTGAGGGGACGCCTTACCTGCGACTCGGAGGTGGCGCCCGTGCAAGTAATCCGGCCGGATGACCAAATTGAGGCTGTCGTGTAGGGGCGACGCAGCTTCATGGTGACCATTCCGTTCTCCCGTCTATATTCCACATTGGAGCCGTTAAGCGCGATCTCGCGCAACTTCAGGTGACAGCGCACACTGAAAGAGCACACCACATTGTTAATCACAATGTCCAGCTCCGGCTCGGCATCCGGATCGGTGGATTTGCTGGTGGTCATGGGATCACCCTGCTGCTGCTGCTCTTGCGGTTGTTGTTGTTGTTGTTGCAGCTTCTGCTGTTGTTGTGGTTGCTGTTGCTCTTGTGGTTGCTGACCATCCTCCTGTTTTATCTCGATTATATCGCCATCGTCAACCAGCTGCAGCTCATCATGCTGCAGCTCATCGATCACAGTCGCTGGCTGTTGTTGTTTTTGTAGTTGTTGCTGCTTGTTAATTAACACCCTGTTGCCATTAGGAACTGTTGTCGTTGCTGCGGTTGTTGTTGCGGTTGCTGTTGCCGTAGTCATTGCCGCTGCTGCTGCTGATGCTGCAGCGGCTGCTGCTGCAGTTATTGTTGTTGTTGACGTTGTTGTTGTCAGCAACTTGCTATTGGGACTGGCAAAGATGAGCGGCTTAGTGCCGTTGACCAGCACCATCGTATCGCCGTTGAGCAGCTTGCGTTGCCCAACACTGTTCTGTAGCTGCTGCACTGGCTGCAGCTTACTGAACTGCGAGAAATAACGCACAGTGCCCGCCGTCGTGCTGCTCGTCGACGTTGCCACAGTCGCGCTGCTGCTGCTGGCGCCTTTGGCCGCGGCCACCACGCCCATGCCCATGCCCACGCCGGTGGTCACGGCGCCGCTGACCGTCGTTTGCCGTGCGGCTAAATGATAGGTGGACGCAGGCGTTAAGTAGACGCGCTGTGCATTGGTCAACACTGTGCCAGCGACGCCGACGCCAACGACGGTGCCGCTGCCGTTGGCTGCCTTCAGGCCACCGTTCAAATTGGCCGCTGGTATGCTTACCATATTGTTTTGCATTGGGCTGCTACCCCCACCTCCGCTGCTTGCACTTGTGAAATATGTACTTTTCCTCTGTTAAAACCGTCCCTCTCTCTCTCTTTCTCTCTCTCTCTCTCTCTCTCTCTTTCTCTCTCTTTCTCTCTCTCTATCTCTATCTCTCTGTCTCTAGCAGTCGGACAGTGGCGATTTCTTAAGCAGTTGGGGACGTCACTACTGTTGTTCCTGCTGGGTACTCATCGCTGCCCACTGCTGCGCTGCTGCTGCTTGCGTCTGGCAGCGGCTGCGGCGGCGGCAGCGTTGACGGCGCTCGAAACTAACAATTGTCGCTCTTAATGCTGAATTCGGCTGCGTTTTGTAGTTGCTGTAATAATTCGCTGCAGCTGTTGCCAGCGTTGCCGTATTTTAATCTTTTTTTCGATGCTTCCTGTTTGTCTTTTTCCACTTTATTGGCGTTCACGAGAGAGAGAGAGTTGACAATTGTTGTGATATTCGCTCTCTGCTGGAGTTGGAGTTCTCTTTATGTTCCGTTCTCTTGTCGCTATCGCCGTTTATGTTATCTTACTTAGAGCGTAGCCAGTTTAATTCTTCTCTTTTCTTTTACTTTCGTGCATACAATTTCTTATGGTAATATTCTAGTTTTGTTGTTTTTTTTAAATTGTTGTTGTATATAAGGCTAAAGTGATTTTTCTTAATTCCGCAGTTTGAATGATAACCAAAGACAAATACTTGTTTTTGTAGATTTAAATTAGGTTTTGATTTGTGGCTGTTGTAATTAATATTAATATTATTATAATAATTATTGCTAGTCTTCCGTTCTTTCTCCTTTTTATATGATTTTAACTTGCGGTTTTGTCTCGTTTTGTTTTGTTTTGTTTTGTTTTGTTGTTCCTTGTTAACAGTCTGCAACGTTAAAGCAATCAAACACAAATGAGTTAAATATGAGAAGCTGAATTTGACAATTATATCCAGCCTACTTTAATGTTTAGATGTTAATTTGACGTTTCTCTGATTTCTTGAAACTTGCCCAGCTTAGACGTATGGTAAAATATGTTAAACGTCAACTTGCCAATTACTGCGGATACTACAACAGGTAGCTGATGCTGACGACGCTGGCGCTGACGTCGGCGCAGCGCGGCCTGCAGCTGATGCATGCAAAATAAAATATCAATGAATCGATGATCCACATCGCACATAGCTATCGATATGCATGTACGGTATATGTATGTATATACATAAATACATACATCGAAACATACCTAATTCAAAATGCCTATGTAAATGCACATTTAAACAGCCTACACACATAAACACACATGCAGACACATACGATACACACCCACTCACTCACAACCAGTGTTGCCGTTTTGGCTAATTTTCCGCCAGATCTGGCTTATTCCGTAAGTGGGATTGCGGAAAAATTTTTTATTGCAGATAGCGGAAAATCTGGCTTATTTACGAATCGGAACAGCTATGAATGGTTTTTGCATCAAATTTGAGTATTTTAATACTAAATTACCGAATTATCTATTAGATATTGCAAAATTGAATGGAATCGACAAAAAAAAAGGGTCCACAAGTCTACATCTTTCTCATAAAACCTGATACTATGTCTTAAAATCACGATTCAGCTAATTTTGGTTGGCTTTCTAGCTAAATCTAGCTATATGTGCTCGGGGAAAAACGGAAACACTGCTCACAACTCAAAAACACATCAGCTGAGCACGTCTAACAGCTGTCGCTAACAGCAGTCTGTTTATTAACAGTTCATAGGATCGTAAAGCAGCTGCAACAGCAGCGACAGCAACCTTAACCCAGTTATGTTGCCTGGGGTGGCGAGGCTGGTACTAAATGCATTTATATGTAAGTATGTGCACTTGTATGATAGGTATGTGCATGTGTGTGAGTGGAAACTATTAGGCGAGGCGTCGATTTGTTATTTGCCGGTGCAGCTTTTGGGTCAAGGACGGCATGCGAAAAGTGGCACAAACGGCATCAAAATGTGGCGCGTTGTCAATTGAGCACAACATTGACGCCACAGACTCAAACTGTGCCTGCTGTTTGCAGCGCGCTAGTTTGTCATTTAGAATCCAAAATCAGATGCATTTGCTCACTCACACCAACGCATACACTGGCAAGCGACAGAATGGCAAATATGGGAGTGCGAATGCTATTTTTAAAAAGGCAAAACGGAAGGACGGACAGACGGTGGCAAGTGGCAAGTGCAAATCAAAAATTGTTATTGCAAATTAGCGCAAATTGTAAAATGTAAATGAAATATCCGTCGTGGCACTAGTCGCTTTAATTGTAACGTTGAGTATAAAACCAGTACGTATGTACATACATATGTATGTAAGTACATTGTACATTTAAATTTCAGGAAAGAAGACAAATGATTGCTCGACTATTGAATTTCATTTCCAAGAATTGTAATTACATATTATCGAATTATGTACATATGTATGTAAATAAATCTCCCTTTTGACAAACTACTACATACATATGCATGTACATATGTACATATGTGACTCATAATTAGCTGTGCAGAAAAGAGTGAAAGAATTTAAAAACTAAACGATGTATGTATCTACTCATCTCTTAATATGTACATACATACGTGCATCTGCATGTATGTATAGGCACGTCTGTTTGTATATGTATGTATGTATGTGACCCAATAAAAGCAAAAACCTACTAAGCACTCATACATGTGCATGCATATGCAAACATAAGCATATATGGCAGTCTGATTGAAAGTTGCATGAACTTCAATTTATTTGGCAATTGAAAGATCAATTTAATTGCAAAGCATTTTTTGCATATATTACATATTTATGTATGTGTGTACATAGTTCTCTTGTTCAGCATAGCAGGTCATAACACAAATATGTGCACACATACTGTAAAAATCTGTATGATGCGCTATACATGCGTGTGAGTGTATCTGTATGTGTGCCTGTGTTCGTGCATGCGTAAGTCGCATTCTGTTGCTGTAGCCGCTTTTGTCCGCCTATTTTTAACTGTAGCCAGCCAGCAGATATGTAGAAGAGAATAAGCGAAAATCTGTTTGACGCAAGGTACGCGCTTGTAAATACCCTACACAATTGATATAATTACAATGTACATAATTTGCACATCGAATTTAAATGAGCATCGACATATGTATACATATACATATACAAATATTTATAGGCATATGTATTTGCACATAATTACAAATATATATATATATATATATATATATATATATATATATATATATATATATATATATATATATATATATATATATATATATATATATATATATATATATATATATATATATATATATGTATATATATACATAAATACATAAATGCATAAAAATACACGCTCTCTAATATGTTCATCTGTCATTTGTCATTTGATATCAGTTGTATAAAGGGTATACAGAAAAATTAAGCTTTGGGACAGCCATGCGAAACAAAAATAGGAAGCAATAAAAAGGTTTAAAGAAATAAATTCACAATAAAATGCAAATCAAATGACAAATGTGTGTGCTCATTGCATGAATTTTAATACAACACAGTTGAAATGTTATTTTTTTTTTTGCCCAGCAAAGCAATTTGAAATATGTATGCGCAGGGACAAAGACGTACATATGTGTGTTTACATGTATGTATGTATATACATACATATGTGTATGTTTGTATATGAATGCATGCACATTCATAGGTAAGGTGCATTATATCGAAATCAAAATTTTTTTATTACAATTATTTTACAGCAACGCAGCAGAAAATCGAACTATGTACATATATGTAATGTATTTTGTATTATGATAATTAGGAAAACAAACTTTTATACAAAATATTCAATTGGCTATTCGGCTTGGCCATGTTAGCTTTTGAAATTTTTTTATTTTTTATTAATCGGCCACCCGAAAGAACAAAAGTTAAATAAAATTGAAGACTGAAGTAAAGGCGTAAAAACGAAAGTCTTCGGATGGGAACGACCCCTAGATACAATACACACAATACAATATATGTATGTGCATATGTATGTATATATGCATGTACATATGCGTATCATATAAGCTAGTTCATTAACCTAGAATGCGAGCAAAAATATTTGCTTAAGTCCGGGCCCGGACCGGCTATGACATACCTCATCTAAATTGTTCACGCATATGCACGTATATATTTACATATGATGTACGTATGTACATCAGCTTATCACTGGAATGTCTATGCGAGAGCTATATAACTACATTCATACATATGTAAGTGTGTATGTATTTCCATGCTTACATAAGAGTACGTAAATACATATTTTAGTTCAAACACACATACACACACACACATACGTTTCCGCGTTCATTGCTCCATTATCATTAAAATCTAAAAACTGATAAAAAATACTATAAATTAACATTCACATATTTAGGTATGTATGTATGTATGTATACATACGTACATACATACATATGTATATACAAATATGTACATTACACTTGAGCTGAAAATACAATGAAGTCACAACCTTTTAGCCTTTGTTTCATTCCATTGGCTGCGACTGCAGTAGAAAACTTGAACAGCAATTGTTTGTTCAAACATATGTATGTATGTACAATCTCTACGTGTCAAGACCACAAAGGTAATAATTTGTATTCATAAAACAATCAAATTAACAAGTTCGGTAAATGTCAATTGCCAGTCAATGCACCGCAAACTCACTACATACAAACATACACACGTATGCATATCTTTATATTTACATATGTATGTATGTATGTGCGTGCGCAAATGCTAAAAAAGGCAAAGCAAATCGTGCACAAAAAAAATTGCTGAACTTCGAATTTCAGGTTCAAGGCCAAATGACAACTGTTTTCTAGCAATGACAACAGCAATACATACATGCAGGCACACACTCACACACAGCCATTTACATGTTTGGCTGCACACATACATATAGTATATAAAAATGGTCGCTGTTGCCAAATTGAAAAGCAAAAAAAAAAAAAAAAAAAAAAAACAAGATACAAAATCAATCGATTTCTGCATAAACTTCTGGCTGCTACAGACTGAGTGTACTGTAAGTGTGTGGGTGTATGTCTGTATATATGTATGTTAATGGCTGCCACTCGGCTATGCATGGTCTGTCTACTCATTTATCCTAGATGACATGACATATGTACATCCATATTTATGCACGTATTTCCAGTTGTTTCACCTAATGAAATAGACCAAACCTTCAAGCAAACTCATCAAAGAAGCATATGTAATTAATTCGATAATCTACAAGTAATTGTATATGTACATACATATGTTTGCGTATTCTAACTCAATGGATCATCTTCACCTACAAGATGATCTAAATTCCTTTCAACTTTGGTGCGTGGCTAATCAGTTGCATTTAAACTGCTCCAAGTGTATGACAATGACCTTCAGTCGTACCATTCCACATATTGTTAATTATACAATTAACAACATTTCCTTGCAACGAATGTTTACTGTCAAAGATCTGGGTGTGCTTTTTGACACAAAACTTTGTTTCAATCTTCATGTCTCTAACATCGTAAATGAAGCTAAAGGTGCTCTTGGCTTTATTAAACGTTGGTCAAAGGAGTTTAAGGACCCCTTTATTACTAAACTTTTGTATACCTCACTGGTTCGGCCTATTCTTGAATATTGTTCAATTATATGGTCTCCTCAACATAAATTGTATCAGGATCGTATTGAATCGGTCCAGAAACAGTTTCTCCTTTTCGCATTGCGTGATCTAAACTGGGATCCTAATCTCCGTTTACTGTCTTCTTATAGATCTTCCATTTTTAATCAATTGTAGGACAATTCTAGGGATTGTTTTCTTACATAAGTTGATTATTGGTAATATAGATACGCCCTGTTTGTTAAAGCAAATTAACTTTATCTTGAACTCACTCTCCCGCTAATTAAATCTTTGCTTGCAGGTCATTTTAGGGAAATCACATACACTGCCCACGCGTGAGCTGATACATATGGATGTTTCGGTAGAGCGTCCACATTGTGTAGTGATTTCCCAATCCTATTTACCGTATTTATTTTTAAGATTCTTTAATAATTAAGTTTCCTTTAACAATCTCTATGTTTCTTAGTTCAATAATATCTCTGACCATATATGGTTGTGAATTGGGGCATAGCTGGCCGGACTGGCAAATAAATTACCCCTACCGGGTTGTTGGTATTATTGATAAGTTTTGTTATTTTAGGCTATTTAATATACTTTAAGTTTTGTTGTTTAAGTTGACTCTAGTTTTGTCAATATCTTTTTTTTTAAATAAATAAATAAAAATAAATAAATAAATAAAGCACAAGTTTCTAGTATTTGAAATACGCTTTTTGAGAATTTTGAGGGAAGGGGGTGGATTATGGGGGTGGGGGTGTAATGAACCAAAAACCGAAATTTGAAAAAATGAATATGAAACAAGTAAGAAAGTTCTAGTCGAGACTGCTCGACTACGAGATCCCCTGAACCGTTCGAGTAACTGATATTTCTATTTATGTTAGTCTTCGCTTCTTTTCTGCTCATGAATGAAACAAAGCATGCACACACACATACACACATACGCACGCACGTATAAGCAGGCATGGACTGTAGTGTGGGATTACTATGGGAACTTATTTGCTTAATAACTTTTTTTGTAGACAAACAATCTTCATAAAACTTTCAGACCGTGATCATTACATTAAAATGTATGTATTCGCCAAATCACAAGTCTCTAGTACTTGAAATACGATTTTTTCGAATTTTAAGGGAAGGGGGGTTGATTTTGGGGGTGGGGGTGGAATACGAAAAAAAAAATTCTTAAAAATATATATGAATCTACGTTCAACATTTGAAAACTCTAGCTCCAAAGATGTAGGAGATAAATTATTATAAATTATTTTCGATAAGGTTTTTAATCGATAACAAAATAACGGGAGTAGTTATCGATTTTTGGAAACAAACTCGATATGCGCGTGCAATATACGGACCTACGAAAAAAATTTCAAGTTTCTAGCTCTTATCTTCTGAGATCGATGCGTTCATACATGCGGACGGACGGACGGACGGACAGACAGACAGACGGACAGGACTAAATCGAGGGTATAAAAATGAGGATTCGTATTCATTTTTAGATGCATATAAAATATTCTTATGTGTGTGCATGCTACATGTACGTCTGACTATGTGTATTTGTATGTATGCTTTCGTTCCACATTTCTAGAAATTAAAGTGTTATCAAGCAGCACAGGGCTAACTAAAAAGAGTGTGACGGAGTAGAAGATACTCTATAATATATAATGAGCTGTCGTTACATATAATAAAAGTTCATTTTACACACATAAAAATCAAATTCAAATTCAATACATGAGTAAAGCAAATGGATGTAAAAATTAATGTTTATGTTCTATCTAAAGTTATATTTATATTGTCTCTTTCTCTCTCTGTTTGTTTGACGCCCTGTGTCTGCATTGTTAAACTAATAAAAAATAATCATAAAACACATGGCAAAGTGGTGTCCAATAAACCAAACAGGCAAAATAACACTTGTGTTATTTTATTGAAGGCTTAAACATGTTTATATACGTTTTAATTTTTTTTATTTTTCCAGATATTATTTTAAGCTACCCACTCACCCACATATTCAAAGCACTGTGCAATGCTTCAAAACAAACGAAAATAAATATTCACGCTCTCTAGATATTGCCATTTGCTACACTACGCTCTTCATTCTCTCTCGCACTCGAAAAAAGCACATGGTCGGGGTCTCCATGCTGGTACTGGTATCCAGTGCTGCCAGAATTTTGTGAGCAAAAATTGCTAGAATTTCAAAAAAAAGTTGCTAAAATTGCTAAAAACCTTATGAAAATTGCTTAAAAAAATTGCTAAATTTGTTTTTAAATTAAATATATATTAAAGATGTTAAATTGTCTTTTATTTATGAAATAATACTGATAATGTTTTCAAATTGTTTTAACACATTTTCCTCGTCGTTGCTAGCGTATTTTTAACTGTCGCTTATTTTTGCCAAGCAATTTTTTGGCAAAACATAATCGAAGCAGCATTTGGCAGGCAATTTGTTTGTTTGCGTACACGCACCCATCGCAGTAATATGTTTTTTAGTGGCAGCGTGGTGGCGCACATCATACAGTTTTGCGCCAACAGTACACTTGCAATAGGCGCAATAGGCTCTGGTTTGGTCTGTGACATCCTTACGTTAAATTCGCCGCTCAGCCACACGTCGCGAAATTTTTGTGTATACGTTTTTGGCATGTTTGATATAACTTTTAATTACAATGACAAAACAGTATATAGTCAATTCAAAGCTTGTCGCACAAATGTTAATCGATCTCGATCACTTTCGATATAGTTGTGAACTATTGTTCACAACTATTGAGCTATTGTTCACAACTATTGAACTATTGTTCACAACTATTGAACTATTGTTCACAACTATTGAACTATTGTTCACAACTTTTGAACTATTGTTCACAAACTCATGCGATTAATCGATGATATGATTTTAAAGAAGTTGAGCACTTTTTATTATGATGTTATTATGATAACATCATAATAAACAGTGCTCAACTTCTTATCATAAAAATTGCTAGAAATTGCAAAAAAAATTTTGGAAATTGCCATATTTGTGGCTAATAGCAATTGAAAAAAAATAGCAAACTCAAATTAAAAATTGCTAGATCTAGCAATTTAATTGCTAAAATGGCAGCACTGTTGGTATCATGCTATTTCAAAGCTTAACTGCGTTGCTCAAAAGAGAGACTTCACTGAAGTGCATGTACACACATTACTACATTTACATACATACATATAAAGATATTTGTATGTGTGCATTAAATTGTGAAAAAGCTTGCGATTACTATACATACATACATACAGACAACACTGCATACTATATACATATAATGACATCACAATTATCTTCGGCCGGAAATAATATTGTATATACATACATACATATGTATTTTATATGCACATACAACTGTTCATATGTACATATGTTTGTATGTGAAATACATATGAATGTGTGTGCATACAATCAAGAAGTTTACTACATGATTAGGCGATCGCAAAGCGCAGCGACGGAATAACGCGTGAGCTGCTGCACGTTGTTATTTGCACGGCTAATAGACATACATACATACACACATGCATATGCACCTACATACATACATTTGTACATACATATAAGTTTGCTTTTTTCTGTTGACAATTGTAAGACACTGAGACGGCGTACAAGTTTCAATGCTTCGGTGTTTCAGGCCAGTGGCTGTTCTTTATCGCAATGATTCATAAACATTTCATCATCAGCTGGAAGACTTACGCAAGAGTTACGCTTTAAGTGCGTCATGAATACCAATGGCTTGATCCCGCCTTTAATATTTGTAACAATTGTTTGAATGCAAACATAACTGCAATAAGAACGCATTGGAATTGAAACGAAATTCATATGCTTTACTATGTACTTACATACATACATATGTATGTATATACATATGCTTGTTTGGTGAATATGCACGTGTATGTACATACATATGTACATATGTACATACATACATACATATCTGTGTTTGTGAACTGCTTGCTGTCATGCGTAAACAAACCTGTTTGTGGACTAGCGGGTGCTTGGCAACACCACACAACAGGTGCCAGTATCAAGAGCTTGCCAATAGTATGTACGTACCTACATACATAAATATATGTATATATGTATGTGTATAAAACATTTGCATATGTACATATGTACGCAGCATAACAGTGGCCTGAATGTAGTGCGCTTACAGCACTCGCACCCATTAACAGAGTCTGTTAAGTCTCACTGCATGACCCAGTTTGGTGTGTCTGTGTGTGACTAAGCAACTGACCGAATTTATAGCATCAGCAATAACCATCAACAACGCGGGAACTGTCATGCGTCACACACACACACTTGCATACGCGTGTATGTCTATAGGTTCATATATGTATATACATATGTGAGCATGTGCATGCAATTTATTGATTAAATACACTTGACGCATCTTGCTCTTTCGGCACACACTTCAATACAAGCTTATAAGAACTAGCGCTCATAATTTACGTAATCAAATTAATATGCGCAAACGCACAGGCATATACACATATACAGATGTCAAGGCGTGAGCAGATGGAATACACGTGTCTACATAAGCACACACACATACGTATGTACATATGAATGTATGTTTGTATATAAATTATTGCAAAATGCAGGATACAGCGTTCGATCGGGCTTAAAATTGCGCACAAGTCTGTACCCGTGCCCGTGCCTGTGCATGTGCGTATAAGTGTGCGTGGGTGTGTGACGTGGGCTTTATTTGTGGGTGTAGCAGACTATCCATAACGCGGCTCATGCAGAGCCATCAGCTGCAGCTGGCCAATATTAAAACAAGTAAGAGGGCTCTAGTCGAGACTGCTCGACTAGGAGATACCCTGAACCCTGCAAAGTACTGGTTCCAATCATTCTACACTTCTTTCATGCACATATACAAAAACACATACACACACCCGTACGCATGCATCCATACGAACGCATAAACAATTGCTCTGCTAACTGCGCAGTTACTGCGCTTGGGCTGCCGTGTGGGCTATATTATGAAAATTTGTTTGTTGAATAAATCTTTTTGTAGTGCGACTATCTTCATCAAATTTTTAGAACGTAATAAAAACATTCAAATGTGTGTATATGCCAAAGCACAAGTCTCTAGTACTTGATATACGTTTTTTTCAAATTTGGGGCGAAAGGGGCGTGGCATCCAAAATCTGTAAATAACAAAATCTTTGTATTCATCACATTAATCTACACAGTAAATCTGAAGTCTTTAGGTCTAACAGTGTTCAAACTAGGCTTTAAAAACAAAGTCAGATTTTCGATTGTTATCGATAAAAAAGAAATGGGATGAGTTATCGAAAAAATATGATAAACTCGTACTGCGTATGGTATACACGAGTATACATGTAAAATTTCAAGTCTCTAGCACTTGTAGTTTAGGAGATCTCTGCGTTAGTACGGACGGACGGACGGACGGACGGACGGACGGACAGACGGACATGGCTAGATCAACTCAGCTCGTCATCCTGATCAAGAATATATATACTTTATGGGGTCTGCCACGCCTCCTTCTGCCTGTTACATACATTTTCACAAAAACATTATACCCTGATTTCCCATTTTCAATGGGTTCAGGGTATAATTATATCAGCTGACAGTTTCCAAACGCTGATGCAAATTAACATACATATGTTTGTCCATACAAATGTGTGCAGGAGTGTAGATGTCCAAGTGTGTATAACCGCATATGCGTGAATGTATGCATTTGTATGTGGATGTTGGCAAATTTTAGACGTGTGCGGAACGCAACTGTGTAAAGTCTTTATTTAATGCTACAATTTAAAGCTCTTTTACATTTTATATGTATGTATGTATTTTATACTCTTATATTCATATTTACATTAACTAAACATCTGGCCATAAATTCAACCGGTAATTCTTCAGCCAACAATTGATTTTCTCTCAATTGTAATGGCTAAAACAAAATGTTTATCAAACAAGCAAGATGACAGCATCTGCATTTGCAGCACGCCACTAACTGCACTTCGCAAAGAGAAAGAGAGAGAGAGAGAGAGAGAGAGAGAGAGCAAAAATGCTAACGGCCGAATTGCCAACCGGTTTAACATATACAATGTACGTACAATGTACAATGTGCATATGCATACACACACACACACACATACTCTCTCACACTCACACATGGATGTACGTGCATGCCTGCACTGCATAGATATGGGAGAGTCGCTGAGAGAGTGAGACCGGCATCTTGTTGCCGGCTATTCGGATTAACTATCGACTCAGTGCGTCATCAGCAGCTACTATTTAATTACTCAGTGTCCGTAATCGGAGACACACACAAGACATCTGCCAGATACAAACACATATACATCTGTACATATGTATGTATTTATGTTTGTGTGCGTACTTGACCATGATTCGATCATTTTTCTGTTATCTGGCACTGGCTGGCACTTACCTCTTAATAGTCCTTAATTAGTTTTTGTTGGAAATCTCGACCAAGGAGCCTAGAAAAATAAACAAAAATATAAACACAATTATAAAGTGGAGTATATATACATAGAGTAGAATACACAATATAACCAATATAATAATATCAGTAAATACTATGTAAATTATTATTAATTAACTCTTTGTAACTTTTACAAATGTATATATTAATATATATATATTATTATTTATATATATATATATATATATATATATATATATATATATATATATATATATATACAGTTTGGCAAGAAAGTGTTTACACACAGGGAAAAAATTTTAATTTTTTACTTTGAAGCGAAATAAAAACAGAAAGAATATGTATATTCAATTTTTTTTTAATGCAAATAGGTAAATTGAACAATTAACTTATTAGTAAGTAAAAAAAAAAATAACAATATGTTTCCATTAACAAAAGAAAACAACAAAAAACAAAAAGAGTAACAAAAATCAGCTGCCAAGAAAGTGTTTACACAACTAAAACTATTAATTCATTATAGTGTCTTAACTACTTTTTAGTTAAAACTAATACTTTGTGTGGCCTCCGTTGGTATCTATGACTGCTCCCAAGCGTCTATTCATCGATTGGACCAGGTTTCTGACATATTCCACTGGGATATTTTGTCATTCTTCAAAAACAATGGTTTTCAGCTCAGTTTTATTCTTTGGATGCCTTTTGGCGGTTCTCTTCTTCAGATTAGCCCACAAAATTCTCAATGGGGTTCAAGTCCGGGCCTTGAGCTGACGTATCCAACACATTTTTATAGTTATAAAGTAGCCAGCACCTCAAAATATTTGCCTTATGTTTGGGATCATTGTCTTGATAAAACCTAAAAATTGGTTTGCCATTGACAAAGAACCCAAATTTTATGGCACTTGTTATTAAATGTGTGCGCAAAATGTTCAAATAGTGTCCAGCATCCATGGTGTTCTCAATAAAACATAGATCTCCAACTCCTTTGCTTGAGATGCACCCTCAGACCATTACCGAAAGTTTTCCAAACTTTACAGTCGGTATTATATTTTTCTTCTCGAGGGCTTTTAAGGGCTTGCGCCACACTCTAGTTGGACCATCGTTATAATATAGCAGCATTTTGGATTCATCGCAAAATATTACATCATCCCAATATGAATCTGGCTGATTTCCGTGCATTCTAGCAAACGTTAGACGCCTTTGAACGTGATCTGCCGACATCAATGTTTTTTTCCGGGCTGCGCGGGACGAGAGATCGTTACGTTTTAGTGCACTTCTGACACTTTTGATGTTTTATTGAGAGCACCATGGATGCTGGACACTATTGCGCACACATTTAATAACAAGTGCCATAAAATTTGGGTTCTTTGTCAATGGCAAACCAATTGTTAGGTTTTATCAAGACAATGATCCCAAACATAAGGCAAATATTTTGAGGTGCTGGCTACTTTATAACTATAAAAATGTGTTGGATACGTCAGCTCAAGGCCCGGACTTGAACCCCATTGAGAATTTTGTGGGCTAATCTGAAGAAGAGAACCGCCAAAAGGCATCCAAAGAATAAAACTGAGCTGAAAACCATTGTTTTTGAAGAATGACAAAATATCCCAGTGGAATATGTCAGAAACCTGGTCCAATCGATGAATAGACGCTTGGGAGCAGTCATAGATACCAACGGAGGCCACACAAAGTATTAGTTTTAACTAAAAAGTAGTTAAGACACTATAATGAATTAATAGTTTTAGTTGTGTAAACACTTTCTTGGCAGCTGATTTTTGTTACTCTTTTTGTTTTTTGTCGTTTTCTTTTGTTAATGGAAACATATTGTTATTTTTTTTTACTTACTAATAAGTTAATTGTTCAATTTACCTATTTGCATTAAAAAAAATTTGAATATACATATTCTTTCTGTTTTTATTTCGCTTCAAAGTAAAAAATTAAAATTTTTTCCCTGTGTGTAAACACTTTCTTGCCAAACTGTATATATATATATATATATATATATATATATATATATATATATATATATATATAAATATTAATATTTTCTGAGCAATAATAGAATATATATAGTAATTGTATATGTTTAAATTTAAAGCCGCAACTTTGACAGTCTAATTAGAATTGAAAACTTTTCATATGTATGTACTTTATTATACCCTGAACCCATTGAAAATGGGAAATCAGGGTATGTTTTTGTGAAAATGTATGTAACAGGCAGAAGGAGGCGTGGCAGACCCCATAAAGTATATATATTCTTGATCAGGATGACGAGCTGAGTTGATCTAGCCATGTCCGTCTGTCCGTCCGTCCGTCCGTCCGTACTAACGCAGAGATCTCCTAAACTACAAGTGCTAGAGACTTGAAATTTTACATGTATACTCGTGTATACCATACGCAGTACGAGTTTATCATATTTTTTCGATAACTCATCCCATTTCTTTTTTAGCGATAACAATCGAAAATCTGACTTTGTTTTTAAAGCCTAGTTTGAATACTGTTATACCTAGAGACTTCAGATTTACTGTGTAGATTTATGTGATGAATACAAAGATTTTGTTATTTACAGATTTTGGATGCCACGCCGCTTTCGCCCCAAATTTGAAAAAAACGTATATCAAGTACTAGAGACTTGTGCTTTGGCATATACACACTCTTGAATGTTATTATCACGTTCTAAAAATTTGATGAAGGTAGTCTCACTACAAAAAGATTTATTCAACAAATAAATTTTCATAATATAGCCCACACGGCAGCCCAAGCGCAGTAACTGCGCAGTTAGCAGAGCAATTGTTTATGCGTTCGTATGGATGCATGCGTACGGATGTGTGTATGTGTTTTTGTATATGTGCGTGAAAGAAGTGTAGAATGATTGGAATCAGTACTTTGCAGGGTTCAGGGTATCTCCTAGTCGAGCAGTCTCGACTAGAGCCCTCTTACTTGTTTTAATTTCAGCTTTCTGTCGCTTTGGGCGAACTCGATCCACTGTTTGTTTACGTATCACACTACCACACACACATATGTATATGTATATGTATATGTATATGTATATAGCAGATAAACATAGATACACACACACACAACACATACAACGCACACACACAACACATACAACAGACACACACAACACATACAACACACACACAACACATACAACACACACACACACAAAGTAGAGCAGCGATACAAAATGCGATTCTAGAGAAATGTGCTGAGAAGCAAAATGGACGCCGGACCATAGTAAAAGCTTAAGCGTCTGCTTGGTGGCCGGGCGGCTTATCGAAAAATACAATTATCAGTTTAGTATAAACAAACAATAAAGAAATACACACGTATGTATGTATGTGTATGAACACACTCAGACCGGATGTACGAAGGAATGCTTCCGTTTTTAATTTTCTTATGGAAGAAGTTATGCTACATATGTACATACATATGTAAGTATTTAGATTTTACTGCAACAATCACAATATTGCTATGTGCCAGTGTTGAACATGCGCCCTATTTGAACGGATAAAACAGATTTTTTTAAGGCAGAAAAAGGAGGAAAAAACACTGGAAATCTCGTTCCTAAGCAAAGCCAAAACGCAACCCCAAATGTTGGCATCGTCCTTAATTCAGTTCAAAGATGTCAAAGACCCACACAAAGAAAGAAGTAGCTTGAAATGGAATGGGGGGTTAACGACGACAATAAACTCCAAGTCGTTGACGTTTTCGGGTGCCCATATAACAGCGGAGGCAGCAGCAACAACAACAACAACAACAGCTGTCGATGTGTAATGATTAACCGTTATGTGCGAGAGCAACAAGGCCGTCAGACATGACTTAGTTGAAATTTTGTATTTTACTGATAGGATAATGAAATTAATATAGACCCAAACGGCTCAGCAGTAAAGTTCCAAGTGGAAATACACCCAAAGTTTATGAAGGCGAAAGCTGCGGAGACGCTGTCTGGCAGACCACTTACACCTACAGTTACACGTATTCCCATTAACGGTGAATGCAGACAGCGCAGAGCACATAAGAGGCTCACGCTGGTCACCCTTAGCTAGTTAACCTGACCTTGGCCACAGCTACCGTTATCTAGCACCCTGTATAACTTATGCTAACCACTCTACATACATACATACACCTGCGGTAAAAAAAATTATAACAGTAATAGTACTGTCGGACAAAAAAAAAACTTAGTGAGACTCAATATTTTTTAAACAAAATAATATTCAGATTAATCTATATTGTTATTAGTTTAGATGTCTATATTAAGTTACTAACTCCTTACATTTTTTTATCCAACATTTAGTGTTCATTCCGACTAATATTTTTTTATCGCAACTGTATGTATGTGCATACATTGTAACATATATATAAACATATTTTCATATGCGTGTAAATTTTCTTACACTAAAACTGTTATAAGAGCAAAGGCTTTTAAGACTACGCATAAATCATTTACACACATTAGTATGAATGTATATCAGGGTAAGTATAACAGCACGATTATTAATGTAATTATACAAACAGCTATTTAAAGCAATATCAATAGGAATATCACATGTGACATGTCAGTAGTGTGTGCACACTGCTCGCGCACACATACAACATATGTACATACATACAAAAACAGCTGACAGCATTGGGGCGTGCCCATTGCGATCGCATTTACATCGAACGCAGCCACAGAACTTGCTTCTGCCTCTATTATGCTCAATGGGCATAACACACTTCCGCGTAGGCAGCGGTAAATAATAACATTTAAAGCAAAAACAACTGTAACTGAAAATATTCATGCATACGCATATGTATATGTATGTATATATATGCATAAATATTCTCCTAAAATGAAGGTAGACCAATGGGAAAATGAGAGCGCGTAAAAGCATACTTAAATACATATGCTCCACACAAACATGCATATGTATATGTATGTATATAAACACAGCAGACACAGTCGACAGACAGCATGAGCACAACAAAGAAAGCGGCAACAATGGGGGCAGAAACAGCAGCGAGAGAGAAAGAGAGATACGAAGACGAGCTTAACAGAAAGTAAAAGTCGAAATCAATGAATTTGTATTTTCCGCTTGATTCATATATATGTATGAATGAATGTATGTATGAATGTACATACACACAGTCTTCTATTCACATATAGGTTAAGATTACGTCGATACACACGGCACAGCTAGCTGTCGACGCACGCGTGTGTTTAACTGCCGCTGTCGACTGTAAACATCTTTTAACATTGACATTCGTTTCTTACTTTTCGCTGCTTGCCTAAATATCTCCCAGCTCGCTCTCTTCTACTATATTTCCCTCACACACGCTGCCCTCCACACATGTACCGTTCGTTTTTGATGGTCACACAGTAACGGAAATATAAATGTGTGTATGTATTACATATGTACATATGTACATATGTACATCCTCATATTTTTGCGTTCGGAAGTATGACAGCACTGGTGAATTAAAATTGCGTCGCTTGGCATCAGTAATATGTGTATGTATATACTACATACATACTATGTACATATGTATGACTAGTTAAACGTCTCGCTTTTGAATGCCCAGTTCTGCATAGGGTCGACAACGAAATAAAGTACGATACCTTAAAAGATTATATCAGATTGGTCGGTTAATAATGTTTCATGCTGACAACCAACGCAACCCAGCCCAAATAACCGATAAACATTGTAATCGGCTGATCTATCAACCAATTGTAGCGTTATGTAGAGGGCATGCTAGTGATGACGAATGCGGCATGAGTAACGAGAGAAATTACAGTGCATGCAGCTCATACTGTCTCAAGCATACAAACACACACTCACATTGAATATTTAATAAGCGTCAAAGTCTGAAATTGGATATTTTTCTGCGTACAAATATATACATACATATGTATATATAAATATATATAAATATTTATGTACGCACGCATTTATGCATTAAAAAAAAGTATTTAAAAAATTACGAACCATTTGCAAGCGATAAGACAAGCTATACATACATATATCGCTCTCGCTCTCTTACTGATACAATCAGTTGCTCTTCGATCGTTTTCAAAATAAACAAAAAAGAAAAAACAAGAGGGCTCTAGTCGAGACTGCTCGACTAGGAGATACCCTGAACCCTGCAAAGTATTTCAATCATTCTACACCCATACGCATGCATCCATACGAACGCATAAGCACGCGCTCTGCTAACTGCGCTTGGGCTGCCGTGTGGGCTATATTATGAAAATTTATTTGTTGAATAAATCTTTTTGTAGTGGGACTATCTTCATCAAACTTCTAGAACGTGATAATAACATTCAAATGTGTGTATATGCCAAAGCACAAGTTTCTAATATTTAAACTACGTTTTTTTTCAAATTTGGGGCGAAGGGGGCGTAGTATCCAAAATCTGTAAATTTCAAAATCTTTGTCTTTATCACAACAATCTACATAGTAAATCTGAAATCTCTAGGTTAATCAGTATTCAGATTTTCATTTAATATCGATAAAAAAGAAATGGAATGAGTTATCGAAAAAATATGATAAGCTCGTGCTGCGTATGGTATACACGAGTATACATGTAACATTTCCAGTCTTTAGCACTTGTAGTTTAGGAGATCTCTGCGTTCATACGGACGGACAGACGGACATGGCTAAATCGACTCAGCTCGTCATCCTGATCAAGAATATATATACTTTATGGGGTCTGCCACGCCACCTTCTGCCTGTTACATACATTTTCACAAAAACATTATACCATGAATTCCCATTTTCAATGGGTTCAGGGTATAAAAAATGGGGACAAATTCCATTTTGTTTGCAGCTGTAATGACGACGCTGGCGAATAAACTTGAAAATCAATTGAATTGCGGGCAGAAGCGCAAACATGAGGACCGCTATCTTCTCTGTTGTATTTGCTTACTCTCGTTGGCAGGTACATACATACATACATAACTAACTGAGCGCCTGTGACAAGCATAACAGGGCCATCGATCGATGTTTCCGCTCTCACGCATGTTTCTTTTCCATGCTTGCTATGTGTACAAGTGTGTATGTGTGTGTACATGTGTAACTCTGACGTCGCATTACATGCTCTAGTTGAAATATTTCAGTCGGTGCTAACACATACATACATAAGCACATACATACACTCATTGATGCCTATACGCAAAATAAATATTCGCATGATGTGAACTACATTTCTTCAACAGAGGTCAATTTACAAAGTAATTTTGTAAACCAAATCTATTAAAATTGACATATGTACATATATAAATATTTACATATTCATAAGTGTGTACATATGTATATGCACATGTATATACTCATTAAGCAAGAACAAACCGAAAGGTACATATGTACATATACCTACATTTGTACATACTCATAAGCTATTTGTATACAATGTAATGTTGGTATATGGAGATATTTATTTGTTTATTAACATTGCCATAACATACTAAAAAAAAACAAGTAAGAGTGGTCTAGTCGCTCGACTAGGAGATACCCTGAACCCTGGAAAGTACTGATATTCCAATCATTCTACACTTCTTTCATGCACATATACAAAAACACATGCACACACCCATACGTATGCATCCATACGAACACATAAGCACGCGCTCTGCTAACTGCGCAGTTACCAGTTACTGTGCTTGGGCTGCCGTGTGGGCTATATTTTGAGAATTTTATTTGTTGAATAAATCTTTTTGTAGTGGGACTATCTTCATCAAACTTTTAGAACGTAATAATAACATTCAAATGTATGTATATGCCAAAGCACAAGTTTCTAGTACTTGATATATGTTTTTTTTTAATTTGGGGCGAAGGGGGCGTGGTATCCAAAATCTGTAAACAACAAAATCTTAGTTTTCATCACATAAATCTACACAGTAAATCTGAAATCTCTAGGTCTATCAGTATTCAAATTAGGCAGGTCAGATTTTCGATTGCTTTCGATAAAAAAGAAATGGGATGAGTTATCGAAAAAATATGATAAACTCGTACTGCGTATGGTATACACGAGTATACATGTAAAATTTCAAGTCTCTAGCATTTGTAGTTTAGGAGATCTCTGCGTTCATACGTACGGACGGACAGACGGACATGGCTAGATCAACTCAGCTCGTCATCTTGATCAAGAATATATATACTTTGTGGGGTCTGCCACGCCTCCTTCTGCCTGTTACATACATTTTCACAAAAACATTATACCCTGATTTCCCATTTTCAATGGGTTCAGGGTATAAAAAATTAGCGATAAGTATAACTATGGCAAACAAAACAGACACACACTCACATATGCATTAGCGAGCAATTCAATTTTATATTTACATACATATGAAAATTTTTAGAGCGGAAGGTACATTTACACGTACATATACGGACACACAGGCAAACAAAATAAATGTGCATACATACTTACATACATATGTATATATATAGGATAAGAGCTGGGCATAATTAAACGTAATAGTAACGTAGTAAGCAAAGACAGAACGATGATCTACAGCTGCAACGATGTCAGGTGGTAATGTTAGAAAGAGATTTGCAGAGCAAAAGAGAATCGGACATTGGGATTTATTAAAGACTGTGTAAAGACTGTTCGTACAACTGTCTTCGACTTTTATGCACCCCCATCTACAAATGTATGTATGTGTATGTATGTACATACATATGTAGGTATATGACCTCGTTGGAAAAAGTATGAATATCAAAACAAAGAACAAACAAACCGCAAAAGAAGTCAAGTCCGCACCTTGAGACTATTACATTACTATGAAAATCGACACATATGCATAATCATTGACATATGTATGTACATACATACATATGTATTTATACATACTTGCATATATGTAAATACATATGTACATATGTATGTATTTATACATACTTGTATATATGTATGTACATACATATGTACATATGCACGACTACGGAAGCAATCGCATATCACATACATATACACATACATATGTACATATGTATGACTGGGAGCAAATTGAGCGTCGATGTATGTACATATATACATACATATGTACATACAGACGTCTACATACATACATATGTATATGTGTACATATGTATGTACATGTCAGCTGCAGTTTTCATATTGCAAGATACATACATACATACATATGTATGTATGTAAGTAGAAGTATACGTTTTTGCAATATACGGTACCTAACATAACTACATGTATTAAATTAAAAAACAAATTTTAAATAGAGTAAGACCAAACGCTGCGTCGACTTCTATTGTAATTAACAACAAAGGCAATGATAAAAAAAAGAAGGAGAGGAAGTAAAATGAGCGAATCGCGGTGAACATGTGCTGCGGGCTACAAAGCTACAAAAGAGAACTGCGGCGAATTCACACTCAGCGTCGACGACGACAGCGGCAGCGGTGGTTGACGGCCACAAACCGAAGTTCGTTGAAATTTCGAATGTATGAAAACGTTCAGTCTGCCGCCAGCGCGGGCCCGAGCGTTTAGCTCGAAAACGCGGCAGAGGGCCCAGCGAATATTAGCTGGGTCAACAAGGTGACTGGTGGTGGCAGAGCAAAAGCAGAGCAGAGCATAGCCGCACGAGTGTGTCTGTTCGCCTTTGCCTTTGTAGATATACGCGGACGTACATGTACATATGTATGTGAGCCGCGCGCGACAATGCGATGCGCTCTGCTGTATATAGCGTTTGACTATTTTCCCCCCATTATAAAATACGAAATTATTTGAGGAATGCGAATGCGGCGATGGCAATCGCGAGACACTAGCAGATACAAATGCTAAACGCACCATAGCTGGGGTTCTTTTAAAAATAGCCAACGTATCTTGGGCGCACAACCGTTAGACAGGCGGGCACGCAGGCGAATTGTCGGTCTGACGTCATCTAGCGAGCGCAAGGATGAATTGCGTAAAATACATGCGCTGTGTTCCACACGGCTGTAGTAGGTTGAATGCCCTTGATAGAACCTAAAGAAAGAAGACCAAGTCCCTCTTACGACCCAATAAAAAGATATCCACAAGCACATACAGACCCAAAGAGAATCCACTGTGTGTGGCCAACTTTTCATCACTCTCTCATTCTCACTGCAGTCATCTGAATCATTTGTGTGTAGTTAAATAAAATACTCACTGCCGCAAATTTGCCGTTTGAATAAATTTGTCGCTTACTCAAGGATTGACGGACAGGAAATTGCACATTCACGCACACACATACACGCATGTTAGTTCGTGAATGTGTGTTCGGAGCGAAGACAAACTGGGCGGCACACGTGTGGCAACGCTGGCTGTGAGAGAGTTCGTTTATATTTTGTGATTGAACGAAAGTGAGTGCTGTGCACAAGCTACAAAGCGACAAAAGAGCTTACTTTGCCGTGAATGTTAATTGTAGACTGAGCAACCTTAATTGCATTTATTTTTGCGGCACATTGGTGCGACCAGATAAAACTAGCCGAAACAATTTTGGATATAGATCTATACATGTGATGATTGCCATCCAGAAACTAGTTATGAAATGAATAGCCTATGACGGCCAATACCTGCTGGCGAGAGGAAGTAGATAGAGAGAGGGAGAGAGTGAGAGAACGAAAGAGCGAAGAAAAAGTGTTTTTTTTTTTTCGTTTGTTAAAGGCAATTAAAATTACGTTTATTTAACTTGAGTTTCTTATTTTTTTAAAATATATATATTTTTTGTTGCTGATTGATCTTTTTTTCAGTAGATTTGGGTTTTTTTTTAAACTACAAATTATTGTTTATCGTATTGTATTTGTATATAAGGTTTTACTATTTTTCTTATGTCTATTTTCTTTGTCAAGGCGCTGCTGTCGGTGGTGCTGACTTTTCAGTTACTAAACTTACAATCTAATTTACAAATTTGTTAGCCTACAGAGGAGTTACAACTAAGCGAAAACTAAAACGAAAATCAAAAGAAAGAAATAATACAAATTGAAAAAAAAAAATCACCTTTGTCTTTGAGTAGGTGGCGTCGTTTGTAATTTGCTTGCTTTGCTACTCTTTGATTTGGGCGGCACTCTCAAAAGCTCATGGCTAATGCTGCCCCGAGAACAGCTTAGAGGCTGATGTTTCGCCTTCTCGCCTGCTCCGCTGCGATTGCTGGGCCGACAATGCCGGCCACAAAGCGAGCAAAGAATGTCGTTTACGAACTTTCCGTTACTTTTGCTTACTTTTATATTTGTACACTTTTCTTTTTGTTTATATGTGCGTGTTTAAAGACATCAATTTTTACATACATTTAATTTTCAACAGAAAAAAAGTGTGACTAAAGCTGTACGCAAATGGTTTGCATATATGTGTGTATGTATCTGCAAATGCCTTTGTATTTATTCCATCGCTATAACTTTTTCCCTATTGCTAAAATCTTTTATAATTAATAGAATATGCATTGAAATTACTGCTGCAATAGTCTATTAAAAGTAATGTTCTAGTTAAAATTTTTTGTCTACTGGCAAAACGACGAGCAATCTGTTCGCTGACTACGAACGCCAACCACAAAGCAGCAGCTACAGCAGCGAGTCGGTGAGAACACAACAATAGCAAATGGCAAAAATCAGTGTATGAGTTTAAGGCGACGCGAATAAACGAAATGCGCGCACAGTAAGCGACGCGAAGCGCGGCGAAGGCGAAAATGACGCGACACAGAAGTACACTCGCAAACACACACAGGCACGCATACATTCGCACATAGGTAGACAAGGGCAACATTTGAGCAGATAAAGAGCATGCTCTTTTCATACTCGCTAGGTCTCTCTCTGCACTACAGTCGTACACACATTTTTGTTTCGTTGTATTTTACTTTCGGTCGCAGCGACTTGTTGTTGTTGGCCGCTGCGCAGCGACTTTTGTAGTCGGCGCTCTTGCTCAGCAGCAACGCAATAAAAGTTCAAAAACAGTTGAAGTATACCGCGACGCGAGTAAAAATCTTTCTTCACCGTCGTCGTGTCGTCTTCCGCGAATTTCAATTTCTTTTTCAATTGAACAAAAGAAACGCTAACGCTTTTTCTCTTTCGTAGATATAAATATTTGTTCATATTCGTGTCAATTAAAAGGGCAAAAATAGTGCATTTTCAACGTAAATATTCAAATGTTTTTAAATTGCTCCCATATATGTTAATATATATACATATACATATATATATTTATACAATGTACACAAAAAAATGTGTGTGTCGATTCAAAAGATTTTTCTTTTTTAGTTTTAATACATTGCGTTTCATACATTTAGTATTACATTTAACAACAAGCATTTCATTGTTGTTTGTGTCGCTGCTGCAGTGTGTGCGCGGCAATATTTAATCGCATTTTGTTATTAAATTTTTTTATATTTTTGCTTGCTGCTCTGCCAGTAGGAAAAAACTGCCTGAAATTTGCATAAATTGTTTCTTTTAACATTGTTACGTTAAACTACTTGTTTATTTATTAATAATTATTACGGCGTTAATTTATTTTATTATCGTGATTTAGTTATTTGAAATACTTATTAATTTAAACCAGAAGCAAAAAATTACCAAAAATAAATTCTGAGAGCACTGTATGAGCACACACGTACGTCTTCACAGTCGCTCGGCTCTCTAACAACTGACAGCACTGAGTGAACAGTGTGCCCCAACGTAGCGCACGATATATGGTTCGAGCGGTCACACTTCGAGTAGTTCGATGTGACCAAATAACTTGCCCGCCAAAATAGAATTGAATTTATATTATAAACAGGTCCGAACTCTACTAATATTATATAATCTTAATATTCTCAGTGAGAAGCGAAAGTCGAATTGAAATTGCTGGTTCTGAAGATTAATAAAAACAAACATAAAAACACACAAAGTTGGCCGTAGCTTATCTTGAAATTTCATAAACGACTTGAATATTTTATATAGGAAAAGCTGTTGCCAAAATAATACACAAATTTCACAGACTAACACCATGTGCCGAAATATATAATATTCATTGCAAGGCGCTTAGTTGCCTGCAAAACACAATGTGGCATTTTTACAAATAAACTTAATTATTTTCAACAGCTAAATTTGTCTTTTTATTATACTTGTAACATAATTTGGTTGTGTTGTCAGTGTGTACGGGCTGTCGGGGATTCATTGTATAGCAATGATATCGATATAATCGATTAAAATTTACATTTACATATTAATCGAGTTGATGCTCTTATTCAAATGGCAACAAAGCTTTGCCATAAACCATCCCTTACTTTATGTTTACGAAAGATTCAAATTAAACATTGATGTTTTGTACTCCGTACGCATTATTTATATTTGTATATTTGTATTTCAAGTTCCAACGATTGGAGCATGCAAATCGATGCTTTAAATATGTTGCCAATAAATATCGATAGCGGTATAGAAGTAAATATATGATAAACTGATATTAATAAAATACTGTATTTGTATAAAGTGAAAGATCTGAAACAAACAAACAAAATAAATACCAGATGAAAATGATTGATATATCGATAGCATATCACATACCTTTTTAATTTGTATCATAATTACATAGTAGTATAAATAAGCATTTATTGCTGCTGCTTCTAAATGACCGCTGAATTGGCATTAACGTTGCTGCTACTGCTTTCGCCGCTGGCTCTGGCTAAGGCTGAGATCCTCCAATTCCAGTACCAAACCGATGAGCAATTTCATGAGGAACTGGTGGTGCGGCCCCTTGCCGGCGACCATGTAAACACATACTTTCAATTCACCACACGCTGGCACTACGGCTCCCACAAAAACCGTAAGTAACAAAGCCCACTGCCACGCCCGCAGCAAGCACATACGATCACTTTGAACCACTGTCGCTCGTTAGTTTATCACACACAGCTGACGCCGCGCGCCATCGCTGAAATATTACAAACGTACGATGTGAAGGAGCTGCACATAGGGCTCACGCAGGGACTGTGGCGCTACGAGACTTGGGGCTATCCCATTGTAGAGGCAACCGGTGGTGCCGAGCTGTGGGCCTGGTTCAGCTCACCAAATTTGACCGACGACAGTGTAAACAAGCAGTGGATGCGCTTGGCCAACGTGTTCTCCGGCATACTCTGTGCTTCGCTCAACTTCGTCGATAACACCAATAGCATTGCACCCAAGCATATATTTCGTCCACAGTTCATGGAGTCGGGCAATCAAGGCCAACAATTCGTACGCTATGCCACGCTGCCTCGGGAAATAGTCTGCACTGAGAACCTGACGCCGTGGAAGAAGTTGTTGCCCTGCGGCAGTGCATCGGGGCTGGCTACACTGCTGAACTCTGGCTATGTCCACAACACGAAATACCATTCCCTGGGCGTGAAGGTGCGCACATTGTGCGATAGCGACGACCCAAACAATTGCATTGTGGAGCTCACACAAACGGCCAATCTTGTCTACGACCTGAAGCTATTGGAGCAGAGTAACACGGACTTCTCGCTGCGTCGCCTTTTCGGCATGGGCTTGAACGGTTACTGCGAGCTGGCCAGCAGCAGTAAGATCTACGTGCAGCGCAACGAGCAGGGCGAGCGCTTTCAGCTGACTCCGCCGCCACAGCAGGAGCTGCTTAGCACAGTCGGTGGCCACAGTGTCATCTATGGCGTCTATGACATACAGCAGCAGTTCGAAGGACCCGGCGCGCGTCTCTTTAACATAGCCTGGGTGGGTACCAAGGGCAGTAGCAAGAGGGACCAAACATCGGCGCCACCGCTGTATGCGCATCGCTACCTGCTAGGCAATGGCCAGAAGCACGGGCGCATTGCTACCGAAGTGACCAACACACATTACGGGCCTCTGCCTGTAGTGCTCATGGAGCTGGTGCCCTGGTATGTCCACGCCTACCTTCACACATTGCGCATATGCAACAAACCGCAACACCTGCACGAGTATACCGCCAACGAGCTGAGCTTCAGCCTGCTACACTACGCGCCCGGCAAGCAGCGTGAGCTGCCCACCCACTTAGAAATTGGCTTCATGCTGCCCGCCAGAAGCAGCGCTTTGATCACCATTGAGGTAGACTATCTGCTGCTCAAGTGGCTTGAGTATCCGCCGGATGCAAATCACGGACACTATATTGGATCTGCCGTCATTGGCAGTCAGCTGCCCATAGGACGCAACTACACAGCTCTCCCGCTGGAAGGGCACCTGTTCCAGGATTCGTTCAATGCATCGCGGCCGACATACACGCTGACCCTGCGCACTGAGGCGCTCATCGTATCTCTGCCCACGCCCGACTTCAGCATGCCCTACAATGTCATCTGCTTGGCATGCACCGTGGTGGCACTGGCCTTCGGGCCCATACACAGCGTCGCCACCAAGCTGATCATTGTGGAGCGCCAGACGACCATACCGCGAAACCTAGTGCGCAAGATCGTGCACAAGTTGACCACTCGATTCAGCAGGCGATCCGCAAATGCTGTTCTCAATGAGCAGCAAAACAATAAACAAGATGGAAAGGGAAAGGAAAAGGAAAACGATAAGGAAAAGGAGGACAATGAGAATGAGAAACAGCTAGATCGGACCGAAAGTAAGGAATCTTGTGATAAGCAGGCACACGTGATAAACCAGGAGGAGGGAGACAGAAATGAGGACCGAGCGATAGAGAAAGATAGAGTGGACAAAATATACTCGTAAATAACAGCCTATACAAGCGTCCGCGGCTACAAAAAATGTATTCCAAAGTACGCAAGTCATTTTGATATAAATTTAAACATATACATATGTATGTATATATATATGTATATGTTAATCAAGGAACTTTGTCCTACCTATCCGTTTCACAAATAAAACACTCCATGTTCATGTTCATAAAATGATCTGTGTTCTGAATTTCAAAAATAAACTTGGCATATGGCTGGAGTTTAATTAGCATAATAAGTGTGGAAATAAGCTAATTTTAATAATTTGTCTTGCTTACATGAATATAATTATACATACATACATAGTATATATGCATTTTGTTCACATCCCCATCTAAAAAAAAATGCAAATTTGACAGCTCGTTGCTTTTATTGAATGCATTTTGTTTTGTTCTTCATTTATATGTAAGTATTTTTAAATAATAATTTGTTTATCTGTTAGCTTTTTTAGCACGAAGTTTCCTAAATACAATTTCAAATGATGTAAATGCTATCGATGACGATATATGTGTTGTATATCGTTTATCGTTTAACCCTTTTCGGCTTACAATTACAACTAGAGTAAAGTGCGTGCGCCACAATGCGTTTGAGCAAGACAGCAGCAGCAGCAGCGGCAACAACAGCAGCAGCAGCAGCCGTACTCACTCATACACACATAAAGCTTGGCTGCGTTGTCCGTTTTAAATTTTTTGTTTGTTTTCGGTAATGGAATATTTGATCATTAAATACTACTTAAATCATGGTTATTCTCATACTTCTGCCATTTGCTGAATGTTAATTGTTTGTATATTGTAAAATTGTATTAAAAAAATCTACTTAGTTGCGTGTTGCGCACTAAATTCTACAATCGGATAAAAGACAAAACGTTAAAAAAATTCACTCAATCACATTCACACACATGCACATCCAGTCACAGAGAAGCACACAAAGTTTAGAAATTAAAAAAAAAGTAATATATATTAGAGCAAACACACAGCTAAAACGAAAATGGTAATTAAATCCTCTAGATGTAGGTGTAGTTGACAATTGTATAAATTAAATATATGTATGTATGCTGCATATTGTAGAGTTATATGCCTAATGAACGCGTCTCGACGCTTGGCTCAATTACAATTGCTACAAATACAAAGTAATGTAATCCTATATATGTGTAGAAGTATTATTCTTTATGGTTTAGAATTCCTGCCGCACGCACGCACGCGCACATCTAACGCAAAAGCAGGAGACAAGTACCGTTCGATGAGATATAAACCGATTTGTAGAGCATCAGAGGGAGACAGAGAGAGTGAGACAGAGAAACTGTAGAGAGACAGTGAGAGACTGGAGAGAGAGTGAGAGACAGAGAGAGTGTAGCGATAGAGCGAGAAGGAACATTGCGTTGCGCGTATTTCTGGTCTTGTCATCCTTTGTTATCCATCTTGCTGCCAATCGAAAAATGCTCGTTGCCATTGAGTGTGGCTGACTCATTGTGGTGGCTGACTGCCATAGTAACCGTAGGCACCCGCTGGGGGCGGACCCTGTGGTGCGCCTGGCGGTGGCATCTGTGCACCAGCCGGCGCTGGCCTGTAGCCCTGGTAGCCCTGCGACGGCGGGTACTGCGCGTAGCCCCCTGCCTGCGGAGGCTGATGGTAGCCATGGCCCGGATAAGCGCTGCCAGGTGGCGGCGGTCCATAGCCTTGTGGAGGCGGCGGTGGCGCACCATATTGCTGTGAGCCAGGCGCTGGCTGATATTGATTTGGTGCCATTGGCGGCGTTGCCCCATTCGGCTGAGGTGGCGCACTCGAGCTCGGTGGACCGCCAGGCGGCGGACCGCCCTGTTGTGGCGGCGGACCACCCTGTGGTTGTTGCTGTTGTTGTTGTTGCTGCTGCTGCTGCTGCTGTTGTTGTTGCTGTTGCTGCTGTTGTTGCTGCTGCTGCGGTGTCCCATAGCCAGCCACACTGGTGGGTGGCGTCGAGTAGGTTGTCTGCTGCTGTGTGGGCAAGGGCGAAACACCAGAAACCACAGCGCTTAGCTGCTGGCCAGGCTGCCCCTGTTGTTGCTGCTGCAGTGGCTGAAACAGATAGATTAGCTCCTCCTAGTCTTCTTTTGAAATTTTGTAATTCAAACGTACCTGTTGTTGCTGCTGCGGAGCGTATTGTGGCTGCTGCTGGGCAGCGCCCGCACCAGGTGCCTGCTGATTGGCCGGCACGCCAGCTACTGAGCTGGGCGGCGGCGGCGTCGACTGCGGCGTATTGGGCCCGTTGGGATTGCCCGCCTGTTGCTGTTGCTGCTGATTGGACGCCGACTGTTGCTGCTGTGGCGGCGGAGGCGTCTGGCTGGGCGCCGTGCTGTAGCTAGCAGGCGGCGGTGGCGGTCCAGCATTTGTGCCTGCAACGCTGACCTGCTGGGCGTTCGGTGGACCGGGCACCGGCTGACCGGGATAGCTGCCAGGAGGCGCGCCTGTAGCCTGCTGGTATGCCTGATACGGAGACTGCGCTTGGCTAGTGGGTGGCGGTCCATAGTTGCCAGGCGGTGCGCCGGGCGTGCCCGCCTGCCCATACTGATTGGGCGGGTAGCCCGCGTAGCCCATAGGCGGCCCGGGCGCTACAGCGCCAGCGTTCTGCGGTGGTGGTGGCCCATACTGACTGGGCAGCACACTTTGTGGTGGGCCAGGAGGCCCAGGCGGTCCCGCCTGTCCACCAGCCGTCGGCGGAGGTCCGTACATCTGCGCGGGTGGCGGTGGTGGTTGCTGCCCTGGCGTCACCTGCTGGCCTGGTGGCGGCGGCGGATATGCACCTGGCGGCGGTGCTTGCTGTTGCTGACCACCAGCCGTAACACCGCCAGCGTTCGGATTCGGTTGATAGGCGTGCACCACGCCTTGTGCACCGCCTGCCGTCGATGTTGGCGGCATGCCCGCATGATGATACGCAGCCTGAGCATTTGGGGGCGGAGGCGGCGGCCCATAGCCTTGGCCGGGCGGTCCATACGGATACGCATTCTGTGGCTGGTACTGCGGCTGCGACTGCGGCGGATAGCCCGGATAGTGGCCATGCTGCTGCTGCTGCTGCTGCTGTTGCTGCTGATAGCTGACCCGATACTGCGCTTGCGGTGGCGGCACCAAGCCCGGACCCTGCTGCGGCTGCTGCTGCTGGTTGGGTGGTTGCTGCTGCTGCTGTGGCGGCGGGGCCTGATTCTGGCCAGGCGGCAGCGGACCATTGTTGGGCCTCTGCTGCTGCTGCTGCTGGTCTGGAAAAACAAATGCGCAAGTCACAACAAGCTGTAGAAATACTGTCTAAGAGTGGTTGAGCAGCCTATCCCAGCTATTTAGGAACTGGATTTGAAACCTAGAGTTACCCAAACAGACTTTTAATACTAACATTTGGTTACGAAAAATCTTGTGAACTATAAATTATAAAACTAAACAAAATCCTTAGAATCAGAATTTTACATATAAATGGAATGATTTGACTCTACAAACTATAAATATGGTTAGATTATAGCAATTTTGAGGATATAAAATTTAATTATTCTAAATCAGAGTTATTCATTTGAATGATTAAGGACTTGATCCTAGAATATCACATATACATAGATCGATTCAAAAAAGAAGCATTTAGAAAATGTAAGTTAAAGTTTTGTCATAAGACTTAAGAATATTAAATTAAGTTATTCTAAATCAGAATTTTACGTGTGGGTTAGACTCCAGAATATTATATATTTATATATATAAATGGGAATTCAAGAAAATAAAAATTTAGGAAATGGAAGCTGAAGAAATATTGTGATAACATTATGCTATATCAGAATCGTACATCTACAGATGATAATGGGTGTCATTCTACAATATTAAACATATAAATAAGAGTTTAATAGAAACTTCAAACAGTATTCAAAATCTTGGCCAGCTCGTTCAGATAGCGGAAAGACTGCTATTGTTGTTATTGTTTCTTGATTGCACGCTACTTTACACTTACTGGGCGCCGCATTGACTACGACCTGTGCCTGGCCAGCGCCGGCCTGGACGCTGCGATAGGCAGCCTGCGGCTGGGGTCCGCCAGCCTGGCTAACTTGCGTCGTCTGCTGCACTTGTCCGGTTTGTTGCGGCTGCTGTTGTTGTTGCTGCTGTTGTTGTTGCTGAGATTGCTGTTGGGCGTTAGGTGGCATGCCCGGATGCGTTGGCTGTGGCTGTTGGCCCGGATAGGGCGGCATTTGCACGGGGCCAACGCCAGCGTCTGCGGCATGCTGCATCATCTGTGACTGAATGACACTGCCCGGCGGCGGGGGTCCAGGTGCGCCCTGCTGCCCTTGCACCTGCTGTTGCTGTCCCGGCGGTGGCACACCCACGCCCACACCCGCCATACCATGAGGCACCGACGGCTGATTGCCCTGCTGCATGGCCTGCGTTTGCAGCAGATGCGGTGGCTGTGGAAAATCAGACATTATATATATGTATATATCTAGCTTATAAACCAGTTAATCCTGTTGAACGTACAGGCAGAATTTGGGCAATGTTCATTTGGGGATCGGCCAGCTGGGCTAAGTAGACCAGGTTTCTGTGCAGAGCCACGTGGTAGCTCATGCACTCCTGCGACTTGCCCATATTTTGAAAGTCTTGTATGGCCTGGATAAGGCCGCAATTCTCGTCGAGCATCTTCTGTATTTGGGCCGAGTTGACTTGCTGAGTGGGCACGCCGCCACGCTGGGCATTCGGATTGGGTGGTGTGCCCATCATGACGCCAACACCGACGCCGCCAACGGCATTGCCGACGGGCCCGGGGCCAACGCGCTGCTGCATCGGACCCATCGGTCCCATGGGCCCAACTCCGACGCCACCTGGCGGCCCTTGTCCACTGCCAGGCGGCTGTTGTTGTTGCTGTGATTGCTGCTGTTGCTGTGGCGGCGCCTGCGGCGGCGGCAACTGCACAGATCCCGGCGGATGCTGCGCCGGTGGCTGCTGCTGCGACGGCGGCGGTTGCGGCGAATAAACTGCAGACATTTTACTGGCTGCAGCTTTCTTCTTCCGCTTAGGAGTTTTCTCCTGTTTTTCCACAATTTTAGCGGTTATTATAAAACGGGTCGTGAAAAAAATTTAACTTGATGCCCCCGCTAACACAGTTCTCGCTCGTACACACTTTCGCGTCGATGTGGAGTGTGGTTGACTTCTTTTAAACAACAGCAACAAAAAAAGTCTACGCCTCGGGTTTTCAGAATGCGGCTTTTTTCACATTCGCATTCGCCGCATTAAAACACATACACATATGCACACACGCATATATATATGTATATATTTATATATATATGTATGTATTAATATACATATATTAACATATATATATATATATATATATATATATATATATATATATATATACATATATATAAGTAGTGGAAATTGAAAACTTTTATCGTTTTGCACAATAGACGCAACGAGAATGTGTCGGAACTAAATAGCCTAAAATTTAGTTTTTGCAAAACTTTAACAATGATATACTTTTGCCAAAAAGTCTACATAATTTTTCTTTTTCTTCCCACTTTTGCGAATTGTAAAGAACGTCAACGACGCTTTAAACGATAACAGCGGCCGGTCGATTCACTACTATCGATATGTCTAATTATGGTACATGCTCAGACTGTGCATGATGCTGCGTGGTCAGTGGCGTGTGCGAATCTAGTCATTAATGTTCATCATTTTATTAATGCACTTCATATTATTAATAATTGCATGCTTTTTTTGTATACACATCATATATCAAATAGTCCTAGCCTTGCATGATGGTCGTACGTCAATATGGCGACCGCTTTAATTACAATATATTTATTTATTTATACAAATGTATATGTGTTTGTATTGATTTATATGTTTAATTAATCATGGCATATTAACATTCAAAATTGTTTTATTAATAGACAGGTACAAATATTTATTATTGATTGATTTCGATTTTTTAGCCGATGTTAATGCTACCCGGCAAAAAATATGGACATCGTATATATCGATATACGACCGATAGCAATACCACGCTCACAGCGAAAATCTCTTTTATTTTTCACAATTTATTTTTTGGACTGGCTTTTGGCCAAATTGATTAAGGTGTATGTGTGTATTTACATGTGTGCGAGAACGATACATTTAACAAAAAGAAAGAATCAGATTATTCAATATTAATGTGCAATTATAGTTTGCCGCGCCATACATATTAATGTATACAAAAATTGAAGTAATACATTTTCTGCATTTTGTTAGTTTTCATTTGGCACAATTTTTGGTTAAAAACATAATTCTCTGAAATTTGCCAACAGCGCCAGAAACGAAAGTAATCTGAAAACGACATAAAATAACAAAAATACTGACAGCAACAATACAGCAGTGAAAATGAGAGAAGTGGTGAAACATTTAGAGCAATCAACGACGGTGTAAATAGTGCAATATAATCGCATTGCAAGGACATTAATGTGTGTGTGCATGTGAATGTGCATGTACATGCTGCTAACAAACATAAACAATAACAGGATAGTTTATGTTCTTTGGCAAGCCCCGGCAGCACGCTTGTGTTAAGTATTGATTTTGTTCCCTACGCGCCTCTTGCCAATTGTCTGTACGCATGTGTATGTGAGGGGAAAGGTATCCAAGAAGAAATTGTGATATCGATACCGATAACGATACAGCAAAGTACAATACGCAACACAAATACAAACAAAAACAATTTAAGCGCGTTATCAAAAGCACAAGAGCAATATCAACTTGGCTCAACAGCCGGCGCGTTGTTTTTGTTTTTCTTTTTGTTTCTCATTTTTTTTACGTGATTGTTGGAAGCTTTTTACTCTTCAACTTTTTTTTTTTTGTGCGGGATTTTTTTTTATGCTAACCCAATGTTAGGGTAAGCTATATCAAAATATTAAAAATAAAAAAAGTTTTCGTTGACAAATCGACAGCAAGTTACCTGAAAACCGTTTTACAATTTGGTAAGAAGACAACTTCTTACCAATGATTTCGTTGGTGCAAATGAAATTCCATGCGTTGCTGCTACTGCTATCAAAGGTCTGGACATGTATTTGTTTCATGTTCAACCGCCAAGTGCGCGCTGTAAGTACCAAAAATAAAAATAAATATAAAGCTGGAACTATAAAAACAATTGAATCCTAACAAACTAATCTGTTAATAAAGCACACGCCCCACATATTCCTAACGTCTAATAATCCAATAGTGAGTTATAGCTAAACATTTTTTTTTGCGGAATTGTGTTATCACACTGAAGCACCCACTGGTCAAGGCTGCGATAAGCAATCGGTACACCCTGCTCTCTTTGCCCTATTTTCCTTGCAGTTAATTTATTCTTCATCATTTGACTGAGATCCGTGTATAATCCTTTATCAAAAGGCGTTATCGTCGAGCTGCAAGTCGAGCATGTCTTATCATGTCGCACACTTATAGCTCTCTTTCACACACATACGCGTGCAGTCACATGCATACATATACACACATATGTACATATGTATGTAGATCTTGTTCTAAGTCTCCCTCTGTCTGTCCCATTCTCGTTATAATCATTTAGGACCTTTGTAGTATGACACTGCAGTGTCTTTCATATTTCCACGCCTTACTTTGTGTTCCTCTAGCAGCAGTTCAAAAATAAACAAGTAAGAAAGCTCTAGTCGAGACTGCTCGACTACGAGATCCCCTGAACCCTTCCAGGAACTAATATTCCAATAATTCATCGTTCCATTCTACTTACACATGCACACATACGCACTTACGTATAATATGGTGGTGGTTAAATATGACCACTAACCATACAACACATAGACGGGACATCTAGAAGAAACTTTTTTGCTCACTTTTTTTTGAGCCGGAGCACCCACACAACTTCGAATTCGCTTGTGCGCCTTACTTTTACGTGCGTTGTTCGAAAATATTCGAAAGCATAATCATTCCGCTTCAAGCGCTCGGCCGAAATGGTCGTCTTCGGAACAAAGCAATGCTATGATACATTTTTTCTTTGCTCTCTCTGCTCTCTCTGCTCTCTTCTCTCTCAAATATATATATATATGTAGGCACAAGCAGCAGCTCACAAAAATTGAAATTTGTTCGCTGAAGATCCCATTTCTTCCCTTCTGAGCGAAGAGTATACCGAACTATTGAAAGCGTTCGCTATACGCATGCAAAATGTTTACGTTTTCATTATTATTTGTGGGAAGGGTATGAAAGCGTTGATGTGCATAAAGATTATGTTTTCGCGACGAGCGTGCACACACACACTTACAGTCCCTTGATATACGTATGAGCATTTATGTGCATGTGTGCGGAAATCTAGCTGCCTGTAGAAATTGTGAAGACCCACGTAGCAGTTGGTCGATCTTGTGGACTGCACACACATACACACACAGTTGAATGTGTGTGCGTATGGGCTGCGATGCTTACAATTGTCGAATATCACTTGTAAAAGCATTTGTGTGCCTGTATGAGAAATTTTAGCTGCCTGTGGAAATTGTGTAGCGCACGCATGGGATATGAACATTGGCGTGTGCCTACCTCAACTTTGAATTGCGTGAACGATTTTGGTTTACAATTGCAGAAGGATAGTTCAATTATAGTTTATTACCTGATTTTTCAATAATCTTGGGTTTGCCAACTGAATGAATTTAAAAAATATTTAGTACCTGTTTAAACCCAACGGGCAAAAATGGGATATGCTTTTCTAACCCATGCACCTTTGCATACATATGCAGGTCAAATTGACCTTTTTAAAAAGATGCATCCGTTAAAAAGGTCAAATTGACCCTTCTAAAAATATGCATACATATTTTGTTTTACTTAATTAGAAGTCGGGGAGCAACTAATACAAACCCAACCATTTTTGAATTTAATGCCATAATTTCAAAAATGCTTTCGATGAAAATGCTGACATCTGCTTCTATATCTGGAAATTGTATTCCAGATGAAGATCTTATGTTGGCCAATATCATAAAAGATAGTGGGTCTCAACTTTCCGTATTTCATGACCAATGTGCCATGAATTCGCCTGTTGATGAACAACCTTTAGATCCAGATTTTGAGATTGAATTGTCATTAGATGCAACTATCGTAAATATCCAAAGTGCTTTTAATGAAAATGCATTGCGATATTTTGCTGGGTATCTTTTGTACAAATTATTACAAAAAACTGATTGCGAAACTTGCACGAATCTGTTAAAACCATCAGATGAAATGCAATGTTCGTCAGAGTATTTGATACTCAATAAAAATTTCCATTATATTAACCAATATCTGAAGTTGAAAGCCCCTTCTGACCATTTTTACGAGTTAATTAAACTTCATTTTGAAATATTTAAGAAATTTTTCGACAAGAAGCCATTCATTCCTAAACTTAAGGAAAAAATTGTTCTCCATTGCATGCACGCTACAGCTAAGTCAACCTTACATAGCGAATGGTTTTCCCCTATCCACCCTTGCTTTGACCATCGAAAATTCCTTCTTAATCAGTTTATATTAATTTTAATAAGAAAGAATTGTAAATGGCTTACAGATAGCATAGTTAGTAAAACTAGTAATTTAAGTAAAACAAAATTGAAAATTATTCGCCAATAAAGTATTTGAATTAATAAATATAAAACATACATTCATAAATTTTTTTTATTTTTTTATTTATTATTTACGGATGCATCTTTTTAAAAAGGTCAATTTGACCTGCATATGTATGCAAAGGTGCATGGGTTAGAAAAGCATATCCCATTTTTGCCCGTTGGGTTTAAACAGGTACTAAATATTTTTTAAATTCATTCAGTTGGCAAACCCAAGATTATTGAAAAATCAGGTAATAAACTATAATTGAACTATCCTTCTGCAATTGTAAACCAAAATCGTTCACGCAATTCAAAGTTGAGGTAGGCACACGCCAATGTTCATATCCCATGCGTGCGCTACACAATTTCCACAGGCAGCTAAAATTTCTCATACAGGCACACAAATGCTTTTACAAGTGATATTCGACAATTGTAAGCATCGCAGCCCATACGCACACACATTCAACTGTGTGTGTATGTGTGTGCAGTCCACAAGATCGACCAACTGCTACGTGGGTCTTCACAATTTCTACAGGCAGCTAGATTTCCGCACACATGCACATAAATGCTCATACGTATATCAAGGGACTGTAAGTGTGTGTGTGCACGCTCGTCGCGAAAACATAATCTTTATGCACATCAACGCTTTCATACCCTTCCCACAAATAATAATGAAAACGTAAACATTTTGCATGCGTATAGCGAACGCTTTCAATAGTTCGGTATACTCTTCGCTCAGAAGGGAAGAAATGGGATCTTCAGCGAACAAATTTCAATTTTTGTGAGCTGCTGCTTGTGCCTACATATATATATATATTTGAGAGAGAAGAGAGCAGAGAGAGAGAGAGAGCAAAGAAAAAATGTATCATAGCATTGCTTTGTTCCGAAGACGACCATTTCGGCCGAGCGCTTGAAGCGGAATGATTATGCTTTCGAATATTTTCGAACAACGCACGTAAAAGTAAGGCGCACAAGCGAATTCGAAGTTGTGTGGGTGCTCCGGCTCAAAAAAAAGTGAGCAAAAAAGTTTCTTCTAGATGTCCCGTCTATGTGTTGTATGGTTAGTGATATGACAAAAACCTCTAGCTCTAAAGATGTAGGAAATATAATTTGTTCACTGGTTTTCGATAAGGTTTTTAATCGATAACAAAATAACGGGAGCAGTTATCGATTTTTGAAAACAAACTTGATATGCGCGCTCTATAAAAGGACCTACTGTTTCAAATTTCAAATCTCTAGCTCTTAAAACTTCTGAGATCGACGCGTTCATACATACGGACAGACAGACGGACTGGGCTTATCGACTAAGTTCGTCGCCCTGATCAAGAATATATACTTTATGGGGTCTGCCACGCCTCCTTCTGCCTGTTACATACTTTTAACAAAACCATTATACCCTGATTTCCCATTTTCAATGGGTTCAGGGTATAAAAATAAAAAACATTTGTGGCAAAATCAGTAACAAACTTTGTGAAAATACAACATTTGAATGTATAAATTAACTCTCTTAGTTTATCCAGTATCAGCCAGTTAAATACGAACAGTTCCCTCTGTCGCCCGTATCACGTCATCGACTCAGCTTAGTGCAGCGCAAGACCTTAGTCCTGGATCTGGATGAGACACTCATACACTCACACCACAATGCTATGCCCCGGAATACCGTTAAGCCTGGCACGCCACACGACTTTACCGTTAAAGTGACCATTGAGAGGCATCCTGTGCGTTTTTTTGTGCACAAGCGACCGCATGTCGATTACTTTTTGGATGTGGTGAGTAATCCTACAAGTTAAGTTCAATTTTAAATATGTATGTACGTACATACATACATATGTATATCTGTACTAGATCTGAAATCTAGTTATAGATAAACCTAATCCTTAAGTTCTTGTGTTAAATAATACTTGTCTATTCTGTAGAAGTTCCGTAAACAATAGAGTTGAAATAATTGACAATGCATACAAAGAAATACATATCTATGTATATATGTACATAATTATTTATGTATATTAAATAAATGTGATCGGCTCTGTGTTAGGAATCGTAAAGAGGGTCACGGATAACTGACAAATAGATATACATTGTTTGTATAGTTGACCTCTGTGCGTCTGTCCGAAAGTCTGTGCTTTTCCAAGTTCTTACTATGCGTCAACAAGTTGTGGGACCTGCGTGGCTAAAAAAGTGTTTTCATAAATAAAAACCACAGATTTACCCGCATTAGTATATATAAATTGAAATTGATATCATTGATTGTACATATTCCATCAAAGTCACGTTTAAATATTTAATTTTCAAGCCAAGTCAATTTCGAAACCTAACTAATTATTCATTCTTTACAGGTGTCACAGTGGTACGATCTAGTTGTATTCACGGCCAGCATGGAGATCTATGGAGCTGCTGTGGCGGATAAACTTGACAATGGTCGCAATATACTGCGACGTCGCTATTATAGACAACACTGCACGCCCGACTATGGCTCCTATACCAAAGATTTGTCAGCCATATGCAGTGACTTGAATAGGGTTAGCTGAACGCTATTTATATTTTGTTCACCATGATTATATCTGTGTATATATTCTATATTTAACGAGTATGTGTTTTTTATTTTTGCAGATATTTATAATTGACAATTCACCTGGCGCATATCGATGCTTTCCAAATAATGCAATACCAATCAAGAGTTGGTTCTCCGATCCAATGGATACAGCACTTCTTTCCTTGCTTCCAATGCTCGATGCACTGCGATTCACCAACGATGTCCGCTCGGTATTGTCACGGAATCTTCATTTGCATCGTCTTTGGTAGCAGGTGGGCTGCCATCAATCATAGTTTATGCGTTCAAAACTTTCTAATGACAATTACACTTTAACTTTACAACAATTTTATTAATATGTAACAACAATCCAACAAAAAGAAAAACAAAAATATTAAAGGTGGTGCTGTGACACATTAACGAATTTTTTTCTGTAATGGTAGACAAGATGATTGTATTAGGGATTTTTTGTTTTCTATAACACCTCAATTATGGCAAAGTTTTTGTTTTTATAGATATATTTAATTTTCTTTTATCAATAGTAGTACTATATTTTTTTGTTTTAGAAAATTATTTAACAGAAAATATGTCGTTATTTGTACAAATGAGACGGCTCTAAACACAATATGTCAAATGAAAAGTTTAAAGTAAAAAGAAAAAAAAAAAAAATTAAAATATAAATATATATATATATATATATATATATATATATATATATATATATATATATATAATCATGTAATCATAATAACTAAATTAAGATAACTATAACACACGTTTATATGTATAATAAAAAAGCATTACATATATATTTATGTTAGATATAGTTTGTTGTAGTTATATTATACAAATTATAAAATGCAAATTGTTTTCTATATTTACAAAAAACTCTTAAAGTATACTTTTAAGATTGGTTCGAATGCAATTGAAATCTGTAAATCTGAGCAAAAATCCTTAATTTCATATAAACATAATCTGTATACATACATACATCCGTAAATAATATAAAAGTATATTAATTGATAAACATTTTTGTAAAGGTTTTGTACAAATCAGGCGAGTAACTTTTAAAAACTATAATTTTCGATTTGTAAGCAAAAGAAAAACTAATTTTGAATGAATCAAGTATATATGAACGATTTGTGTTTTGAAAGCGAAAGCTTATGTTTAATCTTAAGATATGCCTGCACAACAGGCATTTAATATTTAAATTTGAATAAGACAATTTTTAACTATTAAAGTCTAAAAGAAAATCATGAACCTTGTCTTTTAGGGTATACCAAATTGTTGGTTCCATAGATTGATCGTTACACCGATAACATATATATTTATATATAAACATAAAATTTTGAATCAAGGCTTCGCCAAATCACTGAACATAAATTACAGCAATAATAATAATTGATAATAGAAAAGCGAAATCAACTGAGAAATCGTAGCAAATTGTATCTTCAACATCAAAATAAGCTGTTCGCAGAGCATTAAGTAATTGGAATAAAATACATACATATATATATATATATATATATATATATATATATATATATATATATATATATATATATACAAAGAAACAAATCGCTTCCATAGTTGTTTATTGATCGGCAGAATAACATCCGCCAATTGTATTTTGTTTTGTATTGCATTGTATTGTAAATGTACGAAAAATGATTGTTTATTTATTAAATATGTATGCGATGTTGTTAATTATAAGTAGTTTGTATCTTATAACAAATTTGTTACAAAAAGATATAAAATCGTGAATAAAAAGAAAAGGGAACACAAAACAAAAAAACAAGCCGGATATACAAATCAAAAATCATTTTCTAAATTATTAAGTCTACAGCTGAATATTTTTCTTCGACATTTTGAAAAAATATTTAAAATACAAAAGAAGCTGTCGCTTGGTTATGCAGAAAGTGACGTACAAATCGAACAATTAATAATAAAAACTATTATCGATAGAAAATATCGATAATTAATATCGATGACAGATGTGGAATAGTACCATTCCTACTTTGAGGTTATGTTTATTAGTGAACAACGACGACAAGTCCATTCGCTAATACCTAATACGCTGGCCGCACATACATACAAACGTAGATAAATTTTACGCAACGTCTGTGCCAAAGCAGGTGGGACGGACGGATTGCTGAATTTGAATATTTATTTAATTTCCAGTATAACATTTGCAGGTCCGATAGAGATAGAGTGAGAGAGCGATAGCGAGAGAGTGAGACCAGCTAGAAATTGTACGTACACATGGCAAACACAGTGGCAAAAGTTGGAAAATCAGTTCACCGCATTTTTGTGGGCAATTTACCCTGGACGGTGGGCCACCAGGAGTTGCGCGGCTATTTCAAAGAGTTCGGACGTGTTCTGAACGCCAATGTTATTTTTGATAAGAAAACCGGATGTTCCAAGGGCTACGGCTTTGTGAGCTTCAACAGTTTGCAAGCGCTTGAGAAAATTGAAAACGAACAAAAACACATATTGGAGGGCAATTATTTGAACATACAAAAGTCATAAATGCAATATAAGTTTTAAGTCCCCAGCACCTACATTTATTTACACTAATACATACACACAAGTAGACAGGTACACCAAAATACACACACACACACACACACACGCGCGCCCATTTACTGAAGAGGAAAGAGAGTAAAACAGTTTATAGTTCAATTGATTTGTTATTTGCACTTGCATTTAGTTAAGTATGTACGATAGTGACTTGGAAATTTTCGATGATGACGAGGAACAGCAGCAGCAGCAGGAGCATGAGAAGCTTTTCTCAGTGGCAACGGAACATGTGATGCTCAAAGCGAATGTCTACGACAGCACAGATTTGCTTGAATTCTATGCATTATACAAGCAGGCAACGAGTGGAGCGTGTCACGTGCCGCGCCCGTCGATTATGCAAATGAAAGCGCGTAGTAAGTGGCAAGCGTGGCACGAACTGGGTGACATGAGTAGCGCGGATGCCCAGCGTGCGTATGTTGATAAAGTGCGCAAGCTGGAGCCCAGTTGGATGGATAATAAGCAAAGCATTGGTGGTCAGGCCACCGCAAAAGGCCTGACTGGTTGGGTGGTACACTCTATTGAATCGGTACCAGTAGAAGAGACCAACAAACCGGAGCACCTGAAGACGTTATTCGACCATGTGAAGGATAATAACTTGGAGCGTTTGCGTGAGCAGCTGAAGCCCGCCGATCTAATTCAATTGGATGAGCAGGGCATGGCCTTGGTGCACTGGGCAACCGATCGCAATGCCACTGAGATCATTGAGTTTCTGGTCAAGCACGGCGCCGATGTAGATCAACGCGATGCTGAGCAACAGACGTCATTGCATTATGCCGCCAGCTGTGGCCATGTGGAGTCCCTGCGCTGCTTGCTATCGTTGAATGCGAATCTGGAGCTGCGCGACGCCGATGGCCAGACGTGTATTGATGTGGCCGATGATATGGAGATTTGCAGTATATTAAAAGCGGAGCTGCAGCAGCGCAAAAGCAGCAACTGAATCCATTACAAAAGTGCAAAAAATGAAATAAAATACAAATATCTGTTTTACCATATTTAAAATTATATTGTGAGAAATTAAATTAGAATCGTAGTTGTTCAATGAAACTCGTTTATGTATTCTTTACTTCCACAGCTTCTTGATGGACATGTTCTTCTCCGAGTCCTTTTGCATTACCTTGGCAACGGCCATTTCGAAATCTTCCTGGGTGACATGCACACGACGCTCGCGTAGCGCGTACATTCCAGCCTCGGTGCAGACACCTTTGACCTCGGCACCTGATGCGCCAGGCATCAGCTCAGCAATCTTTCGCAGATTAATGCCACGTGTTAAGTTCATCTTTCGCGAATGAATCTTAAGGATATCCAAGCGCGCTTCCTCATTTGGTGGCGGGAACTCAATCTTGCGATCAATGCGGCCGGGACGAAGTAGTGCTGGGTCGAGTATATCAATACGATTGGTTGCCATGATGACTTTAATGTTCTTGGTAGCTTCGAAACCATCCAGCTGATTGAGCAGCTCCAACATAGTGCGCTGCACCTCGGAGTCGCCGCCAGAGCCTGATTCAATACGAGACGAACCGATCGAATCAATTTCATCCATAAATATAATTGATGGCGCATGCTCACGCGCCATCACGAAGAGTTCACGCACCATCCGCGAGCCCTCGCCAATGAACTTTTGGACCAGCTCGGAGCCAGAGACGCGTATGAATGTGCATTCCGTGTGATGGGCTACTGCGCGAGCGAGAAGTGTTTTGCCAGTGCCGGGCGGGCCATAGAGCAGAACGCCCTTTGGCTGGGCAATACCTAAGGCGTCAAATAATTCGGGATGCTTGACGGGCAGCTCGATTACCTCCTTGATTTCCTTGATCTGTTTGTCCAAGCCACCCACCATTTCGTACGTGGAATCGGGAACTTTTTCAACCATCATTAGCGACACCAACGGATCCACTTTGTTTGGCAATATCTTGTGCAGCGTGTAGCTTTCGTTGCGCAGTGCAACCCGACAATTTGGTGTTACATCGTTAATATCAATGTTCTTGTCCAAGTCAACAACAAATTTACCCTCGGGATGGACCTTGACAAGCACCTTCTTCTTGTCCATAGGCTTCACAACCTCACCAACATAGCTGCCTTGTTCCTGCAACAGCTGCAACTCTTCGCGCAGCATTCGGACTACAATATAACATTTTAATACTTTTTCATTTATTTTTTATATTTGGATATTTTTTATACCTTTAGCATTGAGCTCATTACGCTGTGCCTGTAATCGGCGTAGATTTTGACTTTTCTCCGCCACAATTAATTGCAGTTCTTCAATTTTTTGAATATAATATGAACGGAAGCCCACGCCAACATTGTAAACTGACTCCAAATCCATCTGAAATGTATTTATATTTTTTTTGTGTCGTTTCTTGTAGAATATAGATTATGCATTTTTACCCGATTTGTGAGTGTCATTTTGATAGCTTTGTGAATTGATTTTGCGAGCGTCGCTAGAGTGTAAAATTTGCTTGTCTTCAAGTTTTAATACAATGTCCACCAAGTGACTTTGATTATGACTCGACAAGTCTTCGTTAGCGTAGTGAAGTGTTGCCAGTAATATATCGATAGTGCGATATTAACTGACACTGTCGCAAGCAAACATGCATAGCATTGGTGATATCGATGTTTTACCAATCAAATTTATGTTGAAAGTATTTATGGAAATTCCGGTTGCTTTTTGATGTTAATAATTTTTATTTTTGTATTCTTGACACTTACAAATTATTTATGCCCGCGTTTCCATATACTTAATGTCAAATATAAAGCATTTTTGAACGATTATTATAATAATTCGACATTAATCGAATGTAAAATTTAAATTCTGGGCGTTTTCTGTCAAGTATAGGAAGGCTTATTTACACAAGTTTTATTTTGTTATAGATGCACACTGAAAATTAAAAAAAATTAGCGTTGAGTGGCCTACAAATGTACTAATTAACTGAGCCAATTGCTTTTGATAGTAGAAAAAATACAGCCGTTACAATATGCCGGCTACATTTGGTTTGCTCTTTAAACACAATGTGCAAATCGAATTGGCTCTTTGGAGGCGCACTCTTTTTGAATGGATTACTGTTATAATAATGTTGATTTTAATACTTGCCAACCCTATTTCCTATTCGAAAAGAGCGCTCTATAGTCGCACTGACTATGAGGGAGACCAGACCATCGTATCCCATAAGCTGGATGATATAAATATACTCACGTAAGCTAAACGCAAATGAATGTACTAGGTGCATGTAATCGAGATTCAAATGTATCAACTGGCAGGGGCCTGATCGATTCAAAGCGTGAGCAAACCAAATATAAGCTGGCTTATTCGCCTAATACGGCATTTGTAAAAGGCGTCATCGATGCCGTGACATCTGTACTGGAGTTAAATAATTCCATTGGCTATAATGATCCAGAAACGTTGCAAAATCAATTCGATGAACGCACCATGCTGGCTGCTGTTGTTTTTGAAAGATTGGATAAAGATCCTGGCGCTATTCCAAAGGTGCTCTCTGTATCCATACGTTTCCCCAGCGAATTTAGAACGATCAGTCCATTTCTCACCGAAGACCGTCTATGGCTAACTCGATGCTCTGGCGTTGTTAATTCAAAACGGGATAATGCGAAAGATAATGATATAAATCAGGACATTTACATACGCGAAGGCTTTCTTCAGCTACAGCATCAAATATTTTTGGCATGGTTCCACATGCTACGAAATCAAGATCCATCTCAAGCTACAGAGCCCCAAACGGAAGTTTTCAATGTTCGACTCCGTGTGGCCAACGAACGCTGCTCTACAATGGACTTTGACGCTATTCCATCCTTTCTATTTAACTTTATCTATCTGTTACCATTCATAAACGTCATACGGGTGAGTCTAACTAACTTTTTTAGATTTTACTTTTATGTGTTTACCAATATTACAGAACTTAATTAACTTTTTCATTCAATCGATTTCCAATTCATTTTCATCAGATCGATTGATTGTTTGCTTAGATAAGAGAAATGATTCTCTATTTGAGGGAATGCATTCTTTTAAAATAAAATATTTAAATAAACTAAAGGGCTCACAGCTGATCTATCTCCAAAATTCACGGCAGATATTTATATAAACTATATTATATTTATATTATTTGTATATATACATATATATTTATTCCAATATTCTGTCTACACGCCAAGCTAGAGTTTTTTCAAGAACTTAACTGAATTTGCAATGGATTAACTGATTTAAGGTTAGCTAAAAAAGCTAAAAAAGAGCAGACTACATTAATATATTGAGCTCCAAAAAAATTGATTCAACATTTGATACAGTGATTCGATCTAAAAAATGTTCATATGAGTAGAATAAGTATTTGGCATACAAATATAAATATGTACATATATACAAATCTGATAATAATAGCTTAATGTTAAGCATTTCTTTATTTTATATTTATAATATGTTGACCCAGAATATCTGGAGCATTTAGAAAGTCTGGAATATGGAATTATAGAAAAAGTCGACGATAATATCTTGAAGCATGTATTGTTATTTCCTTATAGAATATAGCCGCACAGATGAAGGACAATGCTCTAACGCATCAATGGCACTACGGGTATAGTTTTTGTCAACAATATACGTGCATAGTGCTTGTACTGATGATACGGCTTCTTTGCCTTGGACTTCTAATGATGCTCGCAACATTTGTAAGTTTCTTAAAGATCTTTTCTTCGATGTATTTATGTGTAAATGGTTCTAGTTTTCTTCTCCAGATTTATTGGTCCGTTGCCGATGGGCTCTTTTCTCCCATAGCATTGGTTCTATTAATCGTGTTTGTGATTATTATAACGCTGGAGCTGATAATAACGGCAATTATCATAGCGAAGATCTTTAAGGATGTAGTTAATGCGGTACTCTTTGCGATCATCATTTGGACTTTTAATTATGCCGTATTTGGGTTAATGCTCAAACGCTATTGGGATTTACACGGGCTCTATGTGTACTTTATATTGTTGATTTTCTTCAGCAATCAGATACCGCATAGTATGCAAATGATTCATCGACTGATTGATGAACCTGACACCCTCCGTGTTATAGACTATCTTTCACCTTTTGTATCTGGACTTGTCTATACGTTAGTCTCCATAATTATTCTATGCCTTCTACAGTGGCGCATGCCCGGACGATTGTTAAGTCGGCGTATGATGTATAACAGATGCCGAAAGCACACTTTGGATGATACCCCCATCCATATGGGTCGAACGCCTAGCTGGTACAATTTCGAGTTTGGCGACGTTGGCAGCTTGGAGGTAGTCCGACTGCGTCATATATTCACAGCGCATCGCACATCTGAACGCAAAATATTAAAAAACGTCTCAATGCGAATTTATGTGGGTGAGATCTATGTACTATTGGGTCATATGGGATCCGGAAAGTTAACCTTGTTGCGCGTATTATGTGCACTTAAATATCCGTTACGTGGTCATATCCTATATATGGGCGAGGATATTTATGAAGATTTACGTCGCAATCGGAAATTTGTGGATTTTCGAAGCTATGAGAATGGCCTTTCGCCCCATTTATCGATTGAGAAGACCATTAACTATCATGTTAAGCTAAAGCAAGGTGATCAGAACTTGGATCGTTACAATTCAGAGTGCAAAAAGTGGATAGACATTATCGAAACGAACGTAGGAAACCGCTGGAAGCGAATCAATACTCTTACCTACGGTGAAAGACGTGTGGTCGCCCTTTGCTGTGCAATTGCAGGCGATACGAAACTAATTGTCTTCGAGGAGCCGACAAAGAATATGACTGCCCGCGAGGCGGGAATATTTTGGAGCATTGTGTCCACCGAAAAGGAGGAGCATGCTTTTCTTGTAGCCACCCATAGTATCGATGAGACTGAAGCCATTGCCGACCGAATTGGCATCTTAAGCATGGGTGTCCTGGAAGCCAGCGGTACTCCTTTTTTTTTACGCGCCAAATTCAGCAGCTGTGTTGAGCTGGTAAGTTGAGTCTAGAGAGGACTGTATAATGATATAGAACAAGCAATTTTTAGTATTAGCCAATACATATTTGTCCACATTTGAGCTACTATAATATAAAGACAGCTCAAAGTACTAATTTTCGCTTTCAGCTGTACTTTCTTACTTTCAAAAGGTTTATCTTAGCTTTCGAGTTATTATTGTTGGTTTTACTCAACAGTTGCCCTAAATGTCCTCACTTACGACAGATCTCTGACATAGTATAAGTCAATAATAATAAAATCTTTGATCTTTTCAATAATAATAAAATCATTGATTATTGAACCCTGTCTTTTTTGTGAGATTTCTTGTATATCTATGCCATGCGTTAGCTCTGGCTGCCATAAAGCTCATGCGTCGGACGACATTGGCGCTACAAAGCTCTAGGTGGCCTGATCATCCAATTTTTTTTTAAGAAAACCTGTGGCTTGGTTATTCAGTTACCTTATTTCTAAAAGCTTTAAGTGGCGTGAGTCTGCCGTAACTTCGCTTTCGAGCTTTGAGAGTAATGAGATTAAGCTGCAGAGTGGCTTAATCTGTATCTCTTATGTTTCCATATGACATACCCTAATTTAGTGAGATATCATGTGTATACATATGTATATGGCTTCACCAAATTATGTAAAGAAATAAATTTGATTTTTGTCAGGTGTTAATCAAGAAACCCCACGTACCGGATGCACCAATAACAGAGTTCATAGCCAATTACATACCCGAGACGGAGCCAGAAAATGAAATCGGTGACACATTGACCTATAAAATAAATTCTCAATATAGGCCGCGTTTGCAAAAGATGTTAATACATTTGGAAAACGAACGGAAGAGGCTGGGTATTGAGAATGTGCGAGTTGTTGGTTCTGAGATTTCAGACATTTACATGAAGCTGGCGACATCGTTTCGACTGCAGCAGCAAATTATACCCGATGTCAGTAAGTAATCCGATAAGATTGCAATTAATCGTTTTATCGATTGTATACACATTGAATAGCGCAAACCTTCAAATACTCTGTGGTATCGAAGAAACAGCTAAAAAATCAGCAAATTCGCGCCATGTTCTTTAAAAAGATGATCCATTCGGCACCCAATGTTTGGCCAGTCGTCATGATATTTACATGCTTCATTCTTATCGTTGTTATCACGCGACTGGCAATAGTGTTAAATGTTCCCAATGTGCGAAAGAACACGATACCAATTGGCTTCCAAGGTAACGAGGAGTTCTTGAAGAAAATTCCTAATATTAATGAATGCGGATATGTTGAGATCAAAACAGTGACCAATGTGCCAACATACAGGAAAGCCAATGGATTATCTCGCACCTTTGAAGCGAATTCGTTTTCCTGCGAGCAGGGCCAATATAAACACACTTTGGCCAAGAAGGCGGAGCTGACCAGTCTGGGCGCAGTCGAGCAAGGCGGACAACAGGACATTAATGGCTATATTAGTCAGGATACGTTCCATTCAGCACCCATGCTGCTGAACTTACTACACAACATCATAATCCAGTAAGTATCAACGGTGCGAAAAAATTTTTAAATTGCGGATAGCGGAAAAGCTGGCTTATTTAGGAATCGAAACAGCTATGAATGGTTTTTGAGGTTTTTGTATCAAATTTCAGCATTTTAATGCTAAATTACCCAATTATCTATATTGCAAAATTAAATGAAATCGAGCAAAAAAAAAAAAAGGTCCACAAGTCAAGGAATACATACATATTTCTCATAACACCTGATACTATGTCTTAAACTCACGATTCAGCTAATTTTGGTTGGCTTTTTAGCTAGATCTGGCTATATTTTCTCGGGAAAAAACGGCAACACTGATGCTAAACGCTGTCAATCATCTGTTCACAGCTGTGCTTTTCTGTTATAAATTGTTCCACTTCAACCGTTCTGAATTCGTTTACATCGATTTTTCCCAATTGTTTCATTCGAATTATTCTTAGCTTTGGCATTCCAGAACTATTGCACTCAAATTGTTTTTCACGAATTCGTCAGTCTTTTCATTCCATATGTTCTTAATAGCTATACTCTAATAGCTGTCAATTATTTCTTTCCAATTATTCCATTCAAATTATTGTTCTCCAATTGCGTTCAGTTGTTGCATTCAACATGTTATCAATCACTTGCAGATTATCGTACACGAATTTGACGGACTATGCGGCCCTTGTGGACAGTCATCCGATGCCAACCCCGCTATCCATGAAGATCAATCTGCTGGACAATGAGATAGCCCACATCAATGCTCCACTTGCAGTTGGTTGTATATTGCCTTTGGTTGTCTCAATTTTCATCATACCCATGGTTGAGGAGCAGATATGCCGGTTTCGTGTACTGCAGGTGATCGCAGGCCTACGACTGCAGATTTATTGGGGCGTTAGTCTGCTTTGGGATCTATTTACCTATTTTATCTATTCGGTAATAATTGTTATTATTGTGGCTTGCACGAAAGTTGGTGACTTTGGTATTATTGAGAATCTTCTGCTGCTGTTGCTGCTCGTGGTCTATGGGTTGGCCGCCCTGCCGATCACCTATGTGATATCCATGTACATCAATAGGTCTGTTGTGCGTGCCTTTCTTGTCTCTGTTCTGTTTCAGAGCCTTACGGGCTTGGTGCTCTACATTATCTACTGGGACGTGGCCAATAGTAATGTCATTTTCTTCTACGGTGCGTGCCTGTCGCCAGGCTTCTCGCTGCTCGACGGGATTAGCAATATCTACATACGCTGCCTAGAGAAGCGTTTGTGCCAGACCAAGTGCGCTGCTGTTAAAAACTGCCATCTTCAAAATATGCACGAGATGGTGCCCCATTGCAACTGTAAGTAAATTACAAGTAGTTGACAAATGCAGTTATTGTTGTAATTGTGTTTCATAGTTAATTCATACTTTCAATGGTCCGATCCTGGTATACTGCCGGCTTTGACCTTCATGATACTGGCAGCGGCTATTGCACTACTCTTAATATTCTGGATCGAGCTCCATCGTAAGGAAAAGAAGTTTCATTCATCCAAAAAGTAAGTGAACTAAGAAACTTCCTATACTCAACTTTATATTATCTTATGAAGTTATGTATGCACATTTTTATGTGGGTCTAAAACTACATACTATATATATATATATATATATATATATATATATATATATATATATATATATATATATATATATATATATATATATATATAAAAGTATAAGCGAGTACATCAAGTTAACTTATTTCGTTTCCTGAAAAATGATATACATATGTACATATATCGATAATTACATTATCGATGACAATGTATTGGATATTCGACATTTCATATTTTAGATAGGTTTCATATTTCATATACATATGTACATATAAGCATCATATGACTTATGGCATTTCACATACAAAATATGTACATACATATGTATGTACATAATAAACTATAGAGATGGACATTTCATTTCTAATACTTTATGTACCTAGTAAATAGATTTCCTTATTTTTAGTTGAATACAAACTAGGTTGCGGCTTTAGGTTTTCTTCTAGTAGTCGAATGTTAAGCTGTGGATCATAGATCTTAGTACTTACTATATTATGTTTCAGTTTGCTATCAGTTCGTAATGCTTTCGATGTATTGCGTTTTTTTGGTGTCATAGATAGATACGTAGATATCCACAGGTAGTTGGAACGCTTCCGGCTCGAAGGATTGTTCTTTTTTTTTTTTTTTTTTAAAATTATGAAATCAAGTCTGACTATTATATCATTTGTTCAGTGAAAAACAATTTTCCGCCCTATCCTGGAATTTTAAACGAATTTAAGCATATATACGCGATATAATTTAGTTGTAGATTGACTTCCCCATTCTTTGTAATGTCGGGGAATTTGTTTGGTTCTATAATAGGACTAGTACCATATAGGATTATGGCTGAAGATGTTGTATAAGATTAGATTTGGCTTTGTACCGATCACAAGTTTCGTAACTTTTAATCTCGTACAAGAACAATTTTTCGGCTTAGCTTTTAACCCAATTTGCAGATCGGTTCGAGTGGCATTAGAATTTAATGTGAATTGTACGTGTTCCATAGCCTGCATAACATGCGCACAGCAACCTACCATTTCGATGACAGCGATGTGGCAGATGTAAAGCAAAAGATCGCCGAGGCGGATATGAGTAAATGCAAACAGTCGGTGTTTCTGGTCGATCAGGTTGAGGCAAAAATACCGGCAAAGGGCAACAGGCTGGATACGGTCTCGTTTGCTTTAAACAAGTGAGTGTATAAATATACATATATAAGAGTGAAATAGAATTGAGGCTAACGCATAGACCATGCCAGATATATGAGTATGGGCATTTTTGGACCCCGAAAGTCTGGCAAAAGTCATTTAATACGGCAGCTGGTTGGCGTGGATGGGTTTGCGTTTGGCGAGATCTATGTGAGGGGTCTGGATTTCAAATACGATATTGACACCATTTTAGGTTACGTCGGGTACTGTCCACAGCATTACGGACTACTCGATGAGCTAACACCCCGTGAGCACATCCGTTTGCTATGTATGATACGGGGCGTGCCAGAGGACAAGATTAGAGAAAAAATTCACGATATTTGCCTGATGCTCAACATGACCGGCTGGATGCATCGCAAATGCGGAACCTTGACGCCGGAAAAACGCAGGAAAGTGAATGTCGCACTCTCCCTAGTTGCCTACAATAAGATATTCATTCTGGACGAGCCCACCAGCGGCATGCCGTCAACGACGCGACGGGAAATATGGAATATCTTACGTTACTTACGCTACTGTGGCAAGACTATTATCTTTGCCTCCAACGATGAGCTGGAGTGCAAGGTGCTTGCCGACTTCATTCTACTCTTTCAGGACAGTGAAATGCTAGCTATTGGCAGCATGCAATACCTGCGCTACAAATACAGTCACGGCTTCTATCTAGAGGTGCGATTAGTCCGTGATGGCTCTACCAAACGAGAATCGGAGGCCAAGTGAGTATTTTCAAGGGGCAAGTCAAACTCGACTCATCTAACCCAATTTAATTTATCCACAGCTTACGTAAAGATGTTGAAAATTTGGCACGTTTCATTAATTTTCTCCATGATAAATCGGAGCTGGTGTAAGTAAAATTGTTCTATACATTCTTGGTTTTTTATTTCTATTCTAAGATTTATGATAGTAGACCAAGTAAGTTCATCAAGGTAATTCTTATAAAGTATTACGTAAGCGATTTATTTTTACAATATTCATATATCATAGTGTTAGTGAGCCTAGAAAAATTAAAACATGAAGAACTTTAATAAAAACTTATTTCATGTAATAAAATATTGATTGTTAGCAGCCGATCAAGGAGCCAATCTAAGAGACGGAGAGCTGAAATTAAAAATTCAGAAGATTCCCCATTTAGTTTTGCTCCGTGCATTTCTCATCGAGCTAGAAACACATCCAAACTTACATTATATTCTCTTATATTGTATTTTATAATTCTTTGATACAGAGGCCATATGCATAATTGGTTCAAGTATTATATACCTGTCGGTCATATTGTTTACTCGTTCTTATATGGCGCCATGGAGAAGAATAAGGTGCGTCTGAACGTTTACGATTACTGCATCTATCAGGCGAGCATGAATGTCGTGATTGCCCAGGTCCAGGAGACACGAGCCGAACTAAAGCGTCACATGGAATCCAAAGTGAGCAATGATGACAGGATTAAGCGATCCCTAAGCAAATTCACTTCCCACTTACGTTATGAACGCTAACAGCGTATATATATATATATATATATATATATATATATATATATGTATATATATATATATGTATATATATATATATATATATATATATATATATATATATATAACATTTTGTACCTGTATATTGATCAAGTTTGTTTTGCGTAAGTGTAAGTTGGTTGTAATTTGGTAGAAATAAATTGGTGTTATTTAACTGACCGTTCTTAAGCTGAAACATTTCTAAGGACTTCATACCTAGGGTTTTGTACACATGTATATAACACACAGAAGAAGGCGTGACAGAATGTAATGACTATATTTCTGACCTGGATCAGGAGGTCGAACTGATTCAATATTGACATGTCTGTCTGGCTGTCCGTGTAAAGTCAGAATCCCGAAAAGTACTATAGGTAAACTTGAAATTTTAAATATATATTTATATCCTCTTCTATTTTTTCTCTTTGTTCTGGGAGAAGTATTCTTTCTTTAATTTAAAAAATGTTATAAGCAAGTTTGTACTTTAGGGTAATTACCCATTTTTTAGGTATTAATAAAAATAGAATTTTTCAGCTATTCTTACTAGAATAAAGAAATATTTGCTATATCTATGTGGTTCTTAGGAAAATATGTACATATTTTATGGATTCGAAGATTGTAATTTCAGGTTGTTATATGAAATCAAGTCAATAAATAGACTTATGCGAAAAATCTTATACTTTTTTTTTATATAATTGAATTTTCCCTTATATTATATTTTAAAAGCTATTATCTGAATGTCTATACTTGTACATTTTTAATCATTATTTGAAATCGTCGTCTAATTTGTTTGCCACGTGTTGCTGTTGTGAACTGCGCAATGAATTATGGAAAAAAACAGCTCAAGGCTTTTGACCTTCGGGTGAATATTAATGAATCACGTGCAAATTAAAAATTTATAAAGTTGGTTTTACTTTATTGAATTGTTGATGCGATATCGACTGGGAAATTCAAGCCGTTACACATATGTTCACGCAGCCATTCGAGCCGTTAATAATTTCAATACTAATTTAATAGTAGCTTACTCAGGGAGCGCAGTGTGTGTTTAAAATAAATCAAGAAATAAATCAGACCTGAGACATGTTTTATGAAATTAATTTGGGAAATGTGTAAAGAACAACCACCACAAATACCAATAAATTAAATATTTGCAAACGTTTCGTCCGTTGCACTTGAGTTTTTACATTTGAATTACGCGGTCGCACTAATCGTATGTCGATAAACGATAATCGATATTTATTTGCGACATTCAGCTGACGCAGAGAAGTGGCAAGCACATACTACAGTATTATAGTTGTGCACATCTGTATTATTTTTTTTTCGGAAATCGTGTCATTGAGGTTTTGTGTTTTGATTAAGCATTGGTGCGCGCGGGTTTTTAGAGGTGACTGTCAAAGTGCACCATAAAAGCAAACACTGTGCTTATTTATTCCAAAAATATTTTAGATATACTTTGGTTGTTTTTAATTATACCTGTGTATATGTGCATGTGCGTGTACATGCATGGAGTTCACAGCTGTTTACGCGACGACAGTAATTCATAACGGATAGCGGTACTTTTCGTACGTTCCTTTTCGCCGCTTCCTTTCAACTATGTACGTAATCAGCAATGTATGAATGTACATATGTATGTGTGAACGCACAACAATCATGAATTGAACCAAAACAAAAGCGCTGATAAACCGTTGAATGACGTTGCATCGACCGCATTATAAAATTGAGACAATAAAAACATATGTACATATGTACACACATACATTTGTGCTAAGCGCCGACTCATCTGATATGACCGTGCGAGCGCGCAAGGGAATCGCAATAAGAATTCATGTATATGTGGGTTAGTGCGTGTGTGTGTGTTAATCCGTTTGTATTTTTGTCTGTTTTTGTGACGACTATTCGTTATATTTCATTGAATTCGGGAAACAATTTCTATTTGTAGTCTATTTTTAATAAGCATGCACTTTGCATATAAAGGAACATGCACACGCTCAACAGCTGATGGCATATAAACAGTGCAGACCGATACGGATGTGAGTATTTGTATGTGTGTGTGCTTGAAAAATAAATAAATACATACATTGAATTTTAAGTGCGATTACCTTTAGCACTTAAAAAATTATCACGATGACATTGCAAATTAACGTATTTGGTTAAGATAGCAATTTACTTTACAAATTGGCTTTTACTTTGCGATCATTTCTTTCGAAGTTATTGCTCAATATACGAGAGGGTAAAAAGATTACACCACTTGCAGCCGATTTGTATTCTACGAGTGTAATTTATGACGTCACACCTAATAACTTACCTTATTGGTAAGTGAAAAAAACAAACGTTTCCCTTTATTATTGAACACTTCAAGATTCGTATAGATATTATGTATTATAATAATTGTTCTCGATAATATTCCGTTATATAAAATTAGATTAGCTTGTCTTGCTAAAGTGTACAATATAACTGAATATAGTTACAACCGCTTTAATTAAAAAGTAATTGACATCAATCTGGGCCATAACAAGATTTTTGGTATTCGCCTTTTAAAAATCGAGATGACCTGGACCAGATCAAAGATTCTCTCGGATATATTGGAATACATATTCCATGGAGAATCTTGTGTCTGTACGACACATGCGCATTAATCCATAACGGACATAAATTACATTTACCCATAAAACTCAGAAAAATAAATGAAAATAATAAATTTGTTGGGTGTTTCCGTTAAAGTACAGACAGACTCGTGCATTAGTTTAATAAAAAGCAAACCGATTACATTCATAATTGTTGCCATTAAAGAAATAGCTTTAATAGGAACTATAAAACTTAATGCCTAGGTGCACTGAACCGCTCCCTCGATAAGGCACGCTATAAATTCGAGTTGGAAATACTTGTGTGTATCTGGTATCGCGCGGGTCTTCACCTTTAGGGGACAGCTTAAATTCTATTATTTATACACGTGCCTTGATTAGTATATGAATCGAATGAATCGATTCCATTTCACTGTAATGCTTGAAACTGCTTAATATACATATACATTTATGTACATAGTTCTTATCAATTACTTCTGTGATATGATTCATTCGAATGATTTCCCAAGTACCACGTGAGTCATATAATGATTTAGATTGTTGAGAATTTTGATAGTATTTTTATAGACAATTATTTCCCATCCTTGTCGAACTGATATTTCAATAATTTTTCGCTTCTTTTCTGTTTACACAAGAAACAGAAGAAATATATGCACGCATAAGCAGACATGGGCAGTGTGGGCTTACTACGGAAATTTTATTGCTTAATAATTTTTCTTGTAGATGGACGATCTTCATCAAGCTTTCAGACCGTGATAAAAACATTCAAATATGTGTAATTGTCAAATCATCTAGTATTTGAAAAACGCTTTTTGTAAATTTGAGGGAAGAATGGCTGGATGGTAAATCAAAGCTCTTTAATATACACATGAATCTAAATTTAAAATTTGGAGACTCTAGCTCTAAAGATGTAGGAGTTATATTATATTTTTAAAACTGATTTTATAATAAGTGCTTTAATCGATAACATTAAAACATTATACCCTGAATTCCTATTTTCAATGGGTTCAGGGTATAAAAAGTTATCGTTTTTTAAAACAAGCTTGATCTGCGCGTGCAAAAATATTTTCGAAAAGTCTCTATCATGCAAAAAAAAAAAAACGATATTTAATCTTTAATATAATTGAGGTGTTCATTGCCTTTTTCTTCTGAATGAGGCATATATTACCCAGAAACTTAATTGTTGATATCTTTTTGTATAGCTCTAAATGAATCATAATGCTATGAATGTAAAACTTTGGATTTTGTTTAATATATTCATATGTAGGAATATCCCAATATCTCTAGTAATACGGCTTGCTAATCAGTCTGGGAGCTGCATCGACGACGTATAAGAGTATATCTACATAGTTAGGGACAGTGACATATTGAGGAAGATAATATATTATCTAATGAGCAATTCGTCACCTAATGATTTGTCAATAATCATTTGTATAGTATAGTATGTCTTTGAACTACCGAGTTAAATGTGAACTAGACATTATATATTAACTTTATATTTCCATTAAGTTAACAAAGCTTATGTTAGCTGTAAGCAAGCGACTCTGCTTGTCGCGTTGTGCTCCTCTTAGGTCCACCTAATTTGCAGTGCTGTTGATGCCCAGCAGTTGCACCATTTAAACTATAAAATAATTCAAATTTGAGCGATCGAAATTCTATCGTCGGTTTAGCTTGATCAAGCCAAAGAACTATGGGATCTAAAGCGGTAGAAAATGCACAAATAGCCGTAATCTCTTTTCGATAATACATATGTATGCATCAAAATATATATCCACTTTTAGATTAAAGCACGGAACGTATCGCTGGTTGTTGCTTGCTAGTTCTATGCATCAAATTGATTTGTACAAATTATGTAGATTGTTCTACGTATGTGTAATAATGTATGTTAATGATATTTCAATTATTTCCCTAATCTCTTGGTATACCCTGTCGGAGTATTGCACAGAAGCCGGGTATATACATTCATTCACTATTTTTTCCTGTTTTTGAAAAATAGAAAAAAAAAGTCTAGACCGAAATAATTTTATAATACATCTAACTGAATATACTATTTTATTATTTGAATTTATCTCCGAAATGAACTAGTTCAATTAAATTAAAAATGGTTTGAGTTGTTTTTATCTCTCTTGTCTTTCAAACTGAAGTCTGTTACTCCATTTTGTTAGATTTGAAAAGGATAAGAAGTAAGAACGACTTAAAAATAATCGTACTCTTACTCGTACTCGATTTAGTCCAGAGACAGTTAGACTGATTACAACTTTGTAGAAATCTATTGATCTTTAAAGTTCATCTTAATAGACGATCTATCGCAAATATTGTGGCAAATTTCGCTAGGCTTACTATCTGGCGAACTAACGAACATAGCTCAAAGCCAATACACTTTCCCAATGTACATTTTTATTTCTTAATCTGATATAGCAGTGCAGGTAATTTATATTAGGTTGTAAGTGCGCTGCCACTCGAGACATAATCGGCGATTTCTTATAGAGTTTATCAGTTTTAGCCCATATATTGGCACTTTTATAGCCCAGCGACGAATGGCTATAAATGCCATTTATCTGCGTAATATTTGTATGTTATATTTATATATACATATATATATATATACACATATAGATTGCGTATTTATTACGGAACAATTGATAAAATATGGAAGAGACGCGACATGGTTCACAAGCAATTTAGTTTGTGTTTGCTAGCACTGCCGAGCAGTTGGACGTGTTCTCTAAGTTATCTAGAGCTAGTTCGGTGCTCTTTTGTTTACTTTGTGCTTAATTATTTTTTTTTTTCATGCATGCGTTGTATGCAAAAAGGTGTGTAAGTGTCCAAAAAATGTGATAAATCTCCCATAGTCATAGTTCTAAGTGTGCCACAATTTTATCTAAGTTATCCATATCTATATTTTATCACTACCATTAAACGTTATTCGGTTCAATATTTTTCAAATTAAATATCTATTTTATTCTCGTTCACGATGTGAATAAAGGGTTTGTTCTAGATTTAAAATAAAAAAGGAAATAAGTAAAACCAGTTGGTCATACTTGTACTTGTTTGGTCGTCTTTCATCTCTCAAGATTTACATCCATCTTGAGAGATGCTAGAGGTTTGAGCATTTGGAACATATGGTTACTAAATGTCACATTGAGAAAAATAAGTGCTAAGTTTAAAATATTAATATTTTTTAAAGCACTCACACATTTAAAACACTCATATTTAAGCTAAGAACTTCAATTTGAACATTCTTCATTCTATCTCATTAGGTCATGGTAATTCTTCCTCTATCTTCTAGAGCATAGCCCTTCGTATGTGGCAATTCAAAAAAGTCTCTATCTTCTTAGAACTCTAAAATATATACATATCTAAGCCCGTTGAAGGCGTAGAAAATGTCCAGAGCTTTGAGGATAAAAGCGCTAAGCGTTTTAGGTGGATTGCCTATAAATTATATGGGTGAAAAATCAGAAAATATGAAATATTTTTTAACACATTTAATTTTTTTGCTTCGTGAACACGTTTTTGTATTATATTTTAAGCGATTGATAATCTTTAATCGAAATATTTGTTGAATCCATTCCATTTTTATCTCTTATTCTAATAATACGATTGAGGAAATATGATAGACTAAACCCCAAATACATAGGTATAACACATTTAAATGTCAAATTGGTAGCTTTTCAGTTGAAAAATGCTCGTATAAAAATGATGAAGTTCGCAATTTTCTTGAATCTGTTAAATTTATTATTAACAAAGTGAGCTGTTTCAAAATTGCTATTTATATCTTATCAGTGCTTAGATTAAATTTTAGATTTCATAGAAACAATATTCAGCTTTAATACACATGTTTTTTATTTTTCCTTGTATTCGAACTAAAGTAAAAATGTTAAATTAATATTAAATGCTAACTGTGCTTTTTAATTTTAAAAAACTGGTCACAGTGGGTGAATACTAATGATAAATTTGGTATTTTTGGTCAGGTTAGACAGCCAGACAGCTATACGTAGACCAATATATACTTATCAGTTTACTTTATATACTTCAGCGATTTGGAAAAATGCACATCATGGGTAATAAATGAGAGATTTGCTAATGCAGGGTTGCTAGGTTGCAATAATATTATATTATTAATGTCGATAATTTCGATAATTGTCTACAATCTGTTGTTTATTGGAAGATGTGATATCGTACGATCGGAAAAAACACAGATTTTGCTTCCGACTAATATACTCTATTCACTTTGCGAACGGGAATTATATATATATATTATAGTGTCACAAGATATTATGGGTACGCTTGACATCGCGCAAAGTTTTTTCTAGGTACATGTGTAAGGGAAAACTGTCATCCAATAATAACAATATAATCAAGATTACCATATCAGTCGGCTCTGACTCTGTGCTAATTGTTATCTGAAGTACACCGTTATCATCATAGAAACTCATTTATTTCAAACAATTATCCGGCATTGCACGGTCAATTAACATTTGGCCAACACTTTTTGTGTTGCATCTAAGAATTCTTTGTCCTAATATACCCGACGTATTTTTGCTTTCTTCAGTGTCGTTCTCTAATGGTTTTATTTCTACAATTTATTTTTTTCTCAAGTGCTAAACTTATTCAAAGCCAAACTCGTTAAACGAATAAAATTTGGTATTATTTAAAACAATCGATAGTTAATTGATGGCAAGATTATCATTGAAATGTCAAAATATCCAAGCCATCTGCCCTTTATGAATTTTAGTTTGGTGGAATATTATCAATCTGTTCGGTTAGTCAACGCGAACAACACATGTTCAAGTTTCAGGGTAATAAACACATGAAAAACGTCATTAATAATTGCATACCTACCATATTGAGTGTATTTCATCTATAGTTTAGGGAAATGTTGGTTTTTGCTAATACTAATAGAAAAAACTGTACTTTTTTTCCTAAGAAAATGTGTGCAAGTGAATGTGTATTCACCTAGCCTTCTTCCAGCTTGGATCTTTACCTATACAAATATGGTATGCAAAATTCTGAAATTATTTTTTTAATTATCTTGTATAATTCTGGTCTCAAAATCGTAGTTTTATGTATTTAATAAAGTGGATGAAAAATGGAGAGCTACAAAAAGACTTTAAATCAAACTAATGGCATATATAATGTATACTGCGGGGCTACGGCACACGTTTAAATACTTTAGTAGAAGTATCAGGAAACTTACCAAACACAACATACCCCTTGACATTGAGTCCTCAGTCATGAGTGCTCTTAACCTTTAGTTTTAAGTATCGATTGATTAACTTTTTATTGATATGAATATAATATTTTCCTTCAGCTTAGGCACTTTTAAATAATATCAGGATATGACGGGATAATACACTATGGAAAAAGTTACGAGTTGGACCAAATTTAAGCTTTTGCTTTGGAAAAACTGGGTTCTGCAATGGAGTCACAAAATCCAACTCTTTACTGAGCTGTTACTACCGATCGTCTTTTGTTTTCTGCTGATATTAGTACGCATTGCGGTTCACGTCAGTGAAGAGGGAGCTTCTAACTACAAAGTACAAAAGATCGATTCACTGGACTTATTCAAGTAAATCAATATATTTATATCTGTACTATATCTATATCTATATCTATATCTATATCTATATCTATATCTATATCTATATCTATATCTATATCTATATCTATATCTATATCTATATCTATATCTATATCTATATCTATATCTATATCTATATCTATATCTATATCTATATCTATATCTATATCTATATCTATATCTATATCTATATCTATATCTATATCTATATCTATATCTATATCTATATCTATATCTATATCTATATCTATATCTATATCTATATCTATATCTATATCTATATCTATATCTATATCTATATCTATATCTATATCTATATCTATATCTATATCTATATCTATATCTATATCTATATCTATATCTATATCTATATCTATATCTATATCTATATCTATATCTATATCTATATCTATATCTATATCTATATCTATATCTATATCTATATCTATATCTATATCTATATCTATATCTATATCTATATCTATATCTATATCTATATCTATATCTATATCTATATCTATATCTATATCTATATCTATATCTATATCTATATCTATATCTATATCTATATCTATATCTATATCTATATCTATATCTATATCTATATCTATATCTATATCTATATCTATATCTATATCTATATCTATATCTATATCTATATCTATATCTATATCTATATCTATATCTATATCTATATCTATATCTATATCTATATCTATATCTATATCTATATCTATATCTATATCTATATCTATATCTATATCTATATCTATATCTATATCTATATCTATATCTATATCTATATCTATATATATATCTACATCTATATCTATATCTATATCTATATCTATATCTAATTTTTATACCCTGAACCTTTTGAAAATAAGAAATCAGGGTATAATGGTTTTATTAAATGTAGTATAAGTATATTTATTCTTGTTCAGGGCGACGAGCTGAGTCGATTTACTACTGTCCGTCTGTCCGTCCGTCCGTATGATCGAAAATCAGTTAGTCGTATAGCTTTGAAGCTAGAGTATCCAAGTTGCATGTAAATTTAGATAAATTTTATACAATTTCGGTGTTTTTGAATTTAACTAAAATCCCCTTTGAAGGTCAGTTGCAAGTATAACTAATTGTGAATGAGTTGTCACTTTTTATAAAATATCAAATACTCAAGAGTATGTAGATCATATGCTGAAAGTTTCATTGAGTCTTGTTCAACACCTCATCAATTATTAAACAAACCGAAACAGTTAGCAATGCACTTGCATTCTAACCTATTCTAAGCATCACAATTATTATTGAAGTGAGTTTGAATTGTGTTTGTATTTTCAAACTACTGCTGTAGTTTTTTGTTTTGTACATCGCGTTTTATCCAGTGTTGCCGTTTTGGCTTATTTCCAAACAGATCTGGCTTAATTATACCCTGAACCCATTGAAAATGGAAATTCAGGGTATAGTTTTTGTAAAACTGTATGTAACAGGCAGAAGGAGGCGTGGCAGACCCCATAAAGTATATATATTCTTGATCAGGATGACGAGCTGAGTTGATCTAGCCATGTTCGTCTGTCCGTCCGTCCGTCCGTCCGTATGTCCGTATGAGCGCAGAGATTTTTTGAAATTTTACATGTATACTCGTGTATACCATACGCAGTACGAGTTTATCATATTTTTTCGATAACTCATTCCATTTATTTTGTATCGATAATAATCGAAAATCGGACTTTGTTTTTTAAGCCTAATTTAAATACTGATTGAGAGATTTAAGATTTACTATGTAGATTTATGTGATAAAGACAAAGATTTCGTCATTTACAGATTTTGGATACCACGCCCCCTTCGCCCCATATTTGAACAAAACGTAGTTTAAGTACTAGAGACTTGTGCTTTGGCATATACACACATTTGAATGTTATTATCACGTTCTGAAAGTTTGATGAAGATAGTCCTACTACAAAAAGATTTATTCAACAAATAAATTCTCATAATATAGCCCACACGGCAGCCCTAGCGCAGTAACTGGTAACTGCGCAGTTAGCAGAGCGCGTGTTTATGCGTTCGTATGGATGCATGCGTACGGGTGTGTGTATGTGTTTTTGTATATGTGCATGAAAGAAGAGTAGAATGATTGGAATATCAGTACTTTGCAGGGTTCAGGGTATCTCCTAGTCGAGCAGTCTCAACTAGAGCCCTCTTACTTGTTTTAAGTGCGATTGCGGGAACAAGGCTGGAAATTGTGGGTAGCGGAAAATCTGGCTTATAAGATCGAATGAGCTATAAATGGTTGCATGGTCTTGTATCAAGTTTGTGTTTTGCTATGCTAAATTACCAAATTGCATTAGATATTGCATATTTGAATGAAATTGACAAAAAAAAGAGTCCACAAATCTATGAATGCAAAAAAAATCTCGATTCAGCTTATTTTGGTTGGCTTTCCAGCTAGATCTAGCTAGAATATTTTTAAATATTTATTTTTTCTGCATTTATAAACACATAAATGCGTTAAAAACCCAGATCATTTGGGGTTCAGGGGATCTCCTAGCCAGGCACCGCCGACTAGAGTTTTCTTACTTCTTTTAAATTTTGTGCTTTATATACATATGTATAGCTATGTCGCATAAAATGCTTACATTTTTTTGATACACTCACTAAAAGATTGGGTTATCGGAAATGATTATAAATTTTAGAGATTCGTAAATTTTAATATTTATACCATAGCTAAGAAAAATATTTGAAAGTATATACGCCTATCTAGGGAGTGACAAGTTATATGCTCTTATGTCTTTATATAGGAATCTATCCTCAAACTGACAAGAGCTGTTATCTCAAGAAGTGCTACCTTAAAGTTTGGGGCTGATTACGTCAAGCAGTTCAAAAAAGTTTCCGAATGTGGGCCAAATGAATTAAAAGAAAACATTATGCCACCTATTCCAGACTCACTAGAATGAACTGCGTGTGGCTTTCTCCCATTTGCAAAAATAAAGAGAACGTTTTTTATTTAATTAGAGATATGATAAGAAGATAATAAAAAATTTAGGGGATGGCGTAGTCGAGCAGGCTCTACTAAAGCTTACTTGTTAATACACGAAAAACTGTGGTTGCCAAAGTGAGCGAGATGAACGCTTCTTCTATAGAGCTAATTCAAAATATAAATATACTTTATGTATTGGGTCGTTCATTAAGTAATTTCGTTTTTTTAGTGAAATTTAAACCCGTTTTCTTAATTATGTAAAACAGTTTATGAAATTATGTATTTTCCATTTTGATCCAATACCTTTAGCCGTCTTTCGGGCAAGAAGTGGTTCCCATGCTCATAATATTTTTGGTCCTTGCTGTCACATAACTGCATCAAGTGGTTTTTGAGGTCCTCATTTGAGGTGAGGGTACTCCTATCCAAAACATTTTGCAGAGACCGGAACAGGTACTAGTCCGAAGGTTTCAAGTCTAGAGAATATTGTAAATGTGATAGCACATCTGATTCAAACTGTAAAAACTTTTGGCGAGCCATCAAACTTGTATAAGGTCTCACATTATCCTGGCGGCCCACTACAGCTTTTCTATTGATCAATACTAGACACTTCTGTTTGACTGCATCACTCAATTTGTCCAGCTGATCACAATACACTTCAGAATTAATCAGGGTGTTGTTCGGCAAAAGTTAAAAAAAAATATTCCTTTGAAATCCCACCAAACAGAGAAGATAACCCTTTTTTAGTGAATATCGGGACTCGAAAGGGCTTAGCCGGGCTCATCTTTTTTATACCCTGAACCCATTGAAAATGGGAAATCAGGGTATAATGTTTTTGTGAAAATGTATGTAACAGGCAGAAGGAGGCGTGGCAGACCCCATAAAGTATATATATTCTTGATCAGGATGACGAGCTGAGTTGATCTAGCCATGTCCGTCTGTCCGTCCGTCCGTCCGTCCGTACTAACGCAGAGATCTCCTAAACTACAAGTGCTAGAGACTTGAAATTTTACATGTATACTCGTGTATACCATACGCAGTACGAGTTTATCATATTTTTTTCGATAACTCATCCCATTTCCTTTTTATCGATAACAATCGAAAATCTGACTTGGTTTTTAAAGCCTAGTTTGAATACTGTTAGACCTAGACATTTCAGATTTACTGTGTAGATTAATGTGATAAAGACAAAGATTTTGTCATTTACAGATTTTGGATGCCACGCCCCCTTCGCCCCAAATTTGAAAAAAACGTATATCAACTACTAGAGACTTGTGCTTTGGCATATACACACATTTGAATGTTATTATCAGTCAGAAAGTTTGATGAAGATAGTCCCACTACAAAAAAATTTATTCAACAAACAAATTTTCGTAATATAGCCCACACGGCAGCCCAAGCGCAGTAACTGCGCAGTTAGCAGAGCAATTGTTTATGCGTTCGTATGGATGCATGCGTACGGGTGTGTGTGTATGTGTTTTTGTATATGTGCATGAAAGAAGTGTAGAATGATTGGAACCAGTACTTTGCAGGGTTCAGGGTATCTCCTAGTCGAGCAGTCTCGACTAGAGCCCTCTTACTTGTTCGACCATGATCTCTTGCGCTTTACATTGTTGTAAACAACCAATAACAGTGCACTTCAAAAATGGATCATTTCTTTGATGTTTAATAAGCAAATCACAGTCGTTAATGCAACCAAGCAAATTTTGTTCTGTAAGAACATGCGAAAACCATATTCCAAGCCTCGAAATGAATCCTAGACGTTTTGTGTGTTTGTGAACGGTTGTTTTCGATCAATTTAATCTTTCAGCTTTTTCTCGAGCTGTTATTCGACGATTTGCATCGGCCAACGACTTTATTTTGTCCACGTTGGCTTCAAGGAGCCTTCCAGGATGTGGTTCATCCTCTATATCAAAATTGCCAGAAAGGAATTTTGTAAAAAAAAAATTGAGCAACGGCATTTGGTCAACACATCTTCTCCGTACAAATCAAATCGTTTTTGCCTTACTTTAACTGAATTTTTACACTTATGACAGTAAAACAGTAAAATATGCCAAAAATGCTGTTTTCGACCTACATCTTCCATAGGGCACCAGAGCCAAACTATTCCAAATAAATAAACCGAATTAATTTACAAACAAGCCTTAACGTATCAGCTTTTCAAACATATAACTGTATAGCGGTTAAGTACGAAGTTAGCAGCGAAATAATTCATTAAGATCAGCTGTTGTCACGAAACGAAATTACTTAGTGAACGACCCAACAGCTCCTTTGACCGGTTATCTAATTGTTAAGATCTGAAGCTTTTGCCCAAAAAGAAGATATATATTTTTCCGGTTTTTCACGTCCCTCTGAAACATACATATATGTAGGGAAGGTCAAAAGAAACTTCGCCGTTAAATTTTGCGGAAGATGCACCATTTCCCGGTTTGCTGGCGTAGATATATCTACAATATATTGTTTGGTTCGTGTATATAACATATTCAAAATATCAAATCTCTATTAGATATAGTATTTCCTGATTTGACACAACCCTAGTGGACGTATCGGGAAGGTCTTAACATTTTATCAGACGATACTACAACCGAGTTTATGTTCCTAGTTTCTATATTAATACATATGTATGTATATATAAATATAAATATATGTATATGTAGCTTTCTTCTCACGTCCACTTGTTTCTTTCTTCATATCAAATCATATTCTTCAAAAATAATTATATAGCTTTAAAATAAATTATTTCTAAATATCATACTTCTGGCATCTCATCTATGTAGGGCAAGCAATATTTTAATGCAATTTTTAAAGGTATAAATATAAGTGTGCATGCTTATAATAAAATGTATATCACTCTATACATTTGTATTCATATCAACATATGATATTGTTATCGACAACAAATTTTCAGATATGAAATGAATAGTGAATGGTCACAACGATTTAAAATGTTTATTTCCCTAGCCTCAAAGAAAAGGTAAAGAAAAAGCTTTAAAAACATAAATTTGACTAACCAACAAAATGCATTTACAAATAAAACATTGTTCTTTCCTTTGTTTCTTTCGGCTTGTCGATTGTTCTATAACTTTGCAGAGTCATTAATTAAAAGATAATTGGAATGGGTATTTGTGAATGAGCTAATCACTACTTATCGTTTTTCATTTTCATAATATTAGAGCAAAAGACAAGTCTAATTTTGTTTGACTTGTGATCGGCTCCTAGGTTAATAAACAATGTCTATATTATTGACATTTTCTTTTAAGTCGTGAGACTGAGTGATTGTATAAACTGACTGACTTTATGGTACTTAATAAATTAAGTATCATTCTAGAAAAACACATGTGAATGACAGAAAACCGGGAATTCGTTATTGAGCGCAGATTGGCATATGTATATGTATACTCCCCTATAGCTTGTCCAAATCGTGTTGAGTCATATTAAATTTGTTAAGAAAGGATATCAAGCTTCAGGTATTTGAGTACATCTCCTACACTGCAGGACTATTTTCTGAAAGTATTTACACGACACAAATCAAGTAGTTCATACCTTAGATATATTAATAGATTTTCCTCAAATCATCTCTACGTTTTTCGATATAATGTGAAACGTATTCACGGCATCTTCTAGTGGAGCACTTCCGACCAGTACTGCCGTTTTGGCTAATTTTCCGCCAGATCTGGTTTATTCGTAAGTGGGATTGCGGAAAAAGTTTTGAAATTGCGGATATCAGACAATCTGGCTTATTTAGGAATGAAAACGGCTATGAATGGCTTTGTATCAAATTTGAGTATTGTATTGCTAAATTACCGAATTATCTATTAGATATTGCAAAATTAAATGAAATCGACCAAAAAAAAAAAACAGGACCACAACTCTACGAATGCAGGTTTATGAATACATATTTCTCATAAAACCTGATACTATGTTTTAAAATCACGATTCAGCTAATATAGGTTGGCTTTCTAGCTATATGTGCTCGTGAAAAAACGGTAACACTGCTTCCGACCAGTGCACTGTTTCTTATAACATCCACGACCAGTTCATACGCTTGTGTATTCAATTTGCAATGTATAGATATAGAAAATTTAAGTATAAAACTTACCTATAAAACCTTAAATATAAAACTAACCTGCAAAGTTATAAACAATAACTGGATTTTCTCATTTAATCAGCGACTGCTATGTTTCGATTAGACTGTTATCAAAAAGGAGAAGAAGATAAAGAGAAAATTAAATACTCTGCTTAAGAAAATAAAAATGTCCGTGTAAATTTATTTGTGGGATGGGCGGGGGGAAGGGAAACAGTTGCTATATCCATATGTATGTGTATGATTACGGCTATCGATTAACGGTGATCGGTCCTGACATTCTTACGAGGATCAATATACGTTTAAAGTACTAAAACTATAATGCAACCATTTTGATATTTAATTTATATGGTATTCTAGATAAGTTCTATATTATACTTTAGTTGCAGTCTCTGATTAAAAGTATCTCAGTGAGAAAACGTAAGCATACTTTTTGTTTTTAAGTTTTGCCTTGCTTTGCCTGCACACCTGTGTAAAGTCCAATAAAAAGAATTACATTGAAATTTTATTTTATGTATTTATATATTATTTATATTAAATTTAACACAATTATAAAAAGTTTTTATATTTTGGTTTATATGTTATCCTTTTAAAGCCCTTTTTTTTTTAGATATTGTTTAATGTAAATAACATTCAAAATATTGAAAAACAATAAAATAAAAAAATTATGCTATATTAATTTACTAATTGAATCAAATTTGATATTTAGTAAATCCGTAAACAATTTATCTGGCAATGCGCGTCCAAATTTTACGCTGGTATATGCACCCACAAATGATGTCCTGTTCCACCTGATGGAAGAAGTGGCGACCAGCTTGAAAATGTCAGCAATAGGTATCCCCAACATCGATCAACTCGAATCGAATGTGGTGGGGAGTAACGCTTTTGCTGGCGTTGCGTTTCATGGATCCAAATTTGATGAGCTACCGGACAATTTAGAATACACATTGCGCTTTCCTTCAGAACTCCGGACAGTTCAATTTGGCTTTGCGACATGGTTAACAAAGCGATTATATCCAATGCTATCACCACCGGGACCACGAAATCCCGAATCTGATGATGGCGGAATACCACCAGGCTATTTGCGCGAAGGCTTCCTGCCCATACAGAACGCGATTAGCATGTCTTACATACGACAGAAGTCATCTGTCGATACATTGCCCGACATAGTTATGCAACGCTATCCGTATCCGCCCTATACAAATGATAAGTTGATTGGCGCGTTCCACGATGTGATATCCTTAATAATTCTACTAAGCTTCATCTATCCGTGTACATGTATAACCAGGGTAAGTAGCTCCATTGTCTAAAAGGAGTAATTAGTTGCTTTGCAGTGTCTTATGTCCAATATTAGATAAAGCTTACTCTTTTCATACACATATAACATACATACTGTCACAGCTTCCTTAACTGGTTGCTAAATAGCTTTTTACAATGTCATCTAAGTCTTGACTTTCATATAATAAGGATTGACCACGAACTATACACGATTGACACTCTATACATATATATATGTTTAGATACCACTCAAATTGTTTACAAACGCTTCATGAACCATTCGTCCGTTCGTCTATAAGCGCTCCAAAGTCATGATAACGATCACTTTTAGCAAATGCATCCAATGGATTTAAATCGATGTTAAACTTTAGTAAGTTAAACAAATCTTGCTGTGTCTTCAGCATTTTTTTATCTTTTCATCTAATATCTTCCCCAAAATCGCAAATTTTAACAGTTTAAAGACTTGAATGGGCTATTATATCGAACGCATACATCAAATTTTGAGTTTTGAGTTAACGATTAACTTTTATCAATTGCAATAAATCATTTTGACTAACTTTAGTTATTTTAGTATTTCCATCGCTCTAGTCAGACGTGCCTGACTCCGGATACCCAAAATGCAAAGCTTATCTTCTTTGATTTAAGGGGAAATTATACAAAAAATATGAACATGGTCCGACTGTTAAGATCATGTTCACATTTTTTGTATCATTTCCCCAAAAATCAAAGAAGATAAACCTTGCATTTTGGGTAGACTGACTAGAGCACTCTCAATTGTATCAGCTGCTATACTAATGAGACAAATTTTAATTGATTCGCCGCTTTGCAGTACATCTCCAAGGAGAAGGAAATGCAGTTGAAGGAAGTGATGAAGATAATGGGACTGGATAACTGGTTGCATTGGGCCGCTTGGTTCATTAAGTCATTCTGCATGCTGACGATATCAGTCATTTTAATGGTTGCATTGATGAAAATTCGCTTTAGCGAGAATGTCGCCGTCCTAACCCATTCAAATTTCTTCGCCCTGCTCTTGTTCTTCCTGGTTTATATGACAAACACGATCTGCTTTTGCTTCATGATGTCAACGCTCTTCGCCAAGGCCAGCACAGCAGCAGCGGTAACAGGCTTGGTGTGGTTCATCTTCTACATGCCATATATGCTCACGATTGTGGGCTCACGATACGGTGGGCTCAGCTTGAGCGACAAGCTCGGGTGGTCAATGTGCTTGAATACGGCAATGGGCTTTGGCATAATGTTGATCGTGGCATTTGAGGCATCCGGCGAGGGCTTACAGTGGTACAATTTATTCTCGCCGGTGAACATCGATGACAACCTAACCGTTGGCTATGTTATGCTAATGATGCTGCTGTCCAGTGTAGTCTATATGCTGGTTTGCCTCTACATTGAGCAGATATTTGCTGGTAGTTATGGCGTGACGCGCGAATGGTATTTCCCATTTACAAAGTCGTTTTGGTGCCAAGTAAAGAAAGTGACGCATCCAGAAGACATGCCCGAATTGGAGCAGCAGGACCCTAATGCCTTCGAGATAGAACCCACTGACAAGCTCATTGGCCTACAAATCAGAAATCTGACGAAAAAATTCAAAAATAAATGGGCTGTCAAGGGAATATCGTTGAATATGTATGAGGATAACATTACCGTGCTACTTGGCCACAATGGAGCTGGCAAAACGACAACTATATCGATGCTAACGGGCATGCTCCCACCAACATCTGGTACGGCGATCATCAATGGTAGCGATATACGCACAAATATCAATGGAGCGCGCGAGTCGTTGGGCGTTTGTCCACAGCATAATGTGCTCTTCAATGATATGACCGTTGACAACCACTTGCGCTTCTTCTGTCGGCTCAAGGGCCTTAAGGGCCAGGCAGTGGATGCTGAGGTAAAGAAGTATCTGCAAATGATTAATCTTGAGAAGAAAGCCAACAATTTGGCAGAAACACTATCGGGTGGCATGAAACGTAAACTATCCCTCTGCTGTGCTCTTTGCGGCGGTACCAAAGTCGTACTCTGTGATGAGCCCAGCTCTGGTATGGATCCAGCTGCGCGCCGACAGCTGTGGGATCTACTGATAAGCGAACGACCCGGTCGCACCATATTGTTGACCACACATTTCATGGATGAAGCCGACGTGCTGGGCGATCGTATCGCTATCATGTGCGGTGGAGAGCTAAAATGTAATGGCACTTCCTTTTTTCTGAAGAAGAAATTCGGGTCTGGTCATCGATTGGTAAGTGTTTGTCATGGCTGTTGTTGAAGCTCTAATCAAATTCAATGACTCGTCAAAGTTAAGGATATATTTTTTTATTGGCTGATGAGCATATATATTTATTGTGGATTATCGCCACAACTAGATATATTTGTATTTCCAAGTCTAGCCCCAGCCTATTAAATAAATATATGTTTCAACAGACAAATCTTCAGATTTTATAAGAAGAGTTCGTTCCTCCAGACGGTCGGAGGCACGGACGGCCACGCTTAGTGATGAAGTGTATAAATGTAGATGAAAGCAATAATTTATTAAAAGTGGTTTAAAAAGAAGAAAATGTCACAGAAAGGGATGCGATTGGATAATATGTATTATTTTTTTTTTTTTTAGATATTTGTCAAGAAGGAGAACTGTCATCCAGCGGAAGTGACGGCCGTGCTTAGCAAGTATATACCAAATATACGGCCAACTAGCGATATTGGCACAGAGTTAACCTATAGTCTGCCCGATAAGTATTCGCATAAGTTCGAGGAGCTCTTTCGAGAACTGGAGAAACGCAAAGATGAGCTGAATCTGGATGGTTTTGGCGTTGGAAATACATCGCTGGAGGAAGTGTTCATGAAAGTGGGTGCCGAGTCGATGTCCAATGGCGATGCAGTTGAGCCTAAATCAAAATTGGTTCCCCTGGCTCAAAATCCGGACAATGAATCAATGCAATGTAAGCAGTGTTTGAACTAAATCTCTGGCTAGTTGGCCGTATATTGATAAGCTCAACTAACTGTTTGCAGCGGACACCTATTTGGCGCAGAGTGGTCAACTGTTGAACGGAATGAAGCTAACGGGCAATCAGTGGGCGGCAATGCTGTATAAGAAGATGCTCTATACCTATCGCAACAAAGTGCTGTTTCTCGTGCAAAACCTCTTGCCCATATTGTTTGTGGCCTTGACAATAATGGTGTCGCGCAGTAACGGCACCAACGCAGATTTGCCAGCGATAGAGGTTAATCTTACTCAATATCCAGTTGCGGTTTCCGTGATGGAAACTTTGCCAAATCTGCCAGAAAGCTCGCAGGGCGGTTTGATTGCCCAAAGGTACAAACAGTTGGCCAATTCTTATGGGCCTAGCTATACGTTGGAAACTACGGGCAATGAAAGCTTTACGGATTATATACTCAATTTGGGCAAGACCATACAGCTGCGAATAAACGCACGCTACCTGGTAGGCGCCACCATTGGGGAGAATAACATAACCACCTGGCTTAACAATCAGCTCTTGCATACGGCACCGCTCACGCTTAACATGGTGCACAATGCGATAGCGCGCGCCGTAATTGGCGAAAATGTAAGGATCCGAGTTACCAACTCGCCGTTGCCGTTCAAAACGGAAACACTGCTCATCCGGTCACAAATAGGCGCTGGCCTGGGTACCCAATTGGCCAGTAATATCGTTTTCTGCATGTGCTTTGTCAGTACATTGTACATATTGTTCCTGATCAATGAGCGCGAGTCGAGATCGCAGCTATTACAGTTTGTTAGCGGCGTCAAGGGCTGGATCTTCTGGCTGTCTCACTTTATTTGGGACATTTTGACCTTTACAGTAACGGCCTTGATTGCTACACTGACGCTAGCCTGTTTCCAGGAGGAGAACTTCAGTACAGTTGATGAGCTGGGTCGAATCTTCGCGCTGATGCTGATCTTTGGATTTGCCGTCTTGCCCTTCACCTATTTCTTGTCATATTTCTTCAAGGATGCTGCCACTGGCTTTGCGCGCATTGTCATTCTGAACATATTCGCTGGCATGGCCATATTCGCAGTAGTAATCATAATGTCAAGCGAGTTGTTCGAATCGAAAACTGTCGCGAATTGGCTAAACAATATCTTCCGCATTTTTCCACACTTCTCGCTCGCCATGAGCATCCACAAGGTGAGCTCAAACACGGCCACGAGATCCGCCTGCGACAAGCTAACCGGCCTGCCGCCTATTATTATCTGCGAGCTTGTGCCCATGTGCTGCAGTGAGTATAAATTCATGATATCACCACGTCTTGTATTTATAATTATGTTCTATCAATATCAAGGCGTAAGTGAGTTCTTTGATTGGGAGTCGCCAGGTGTGCTGCAGGAGATTGTCTACATGATTACCGTGGGCTTCATACTGTTTATATGCCTTTTGCTGAACGCATATGGCATAAGTCGCAAGATCGTGGCTTGGTTTGCTAAGTAAGTATCTATAGCCCACTATTTCATGAGCCTTTAAGAGAAGTGTCCCTTGAAACAGGCAGCTCTGCAACTTGAATCTGTAAAGGGAAAACACCATCAAATAGATTCCTATTGATTTTGCAGAAAACAGCCAATGCCGCCAGAGCGAACAAACGTTGATGACGATGTGGATAAGGAACGCATTCGCATTTTGAATATGAGCCAGCAAGAGATAGGCGAAAAGAATCTGGTGCTGGATCGTGTGTGCAAGTATTATGGACAGTTTTTGGCTGTCAACCAGGTGTCGCTATGTGTGAATGAGTAAGCAGCTATAATTTGAATGGAGTGGGTGGAGTACTAATTTTTTGGTGTGTTTTATAGAGGCGAGTGCTTTGGCTTGCTGGGCGTCAATGGCGCTGGTAAGACGACAACGTTCAAGATGCTGACAGGCGATACGAATATTAGCTTGGGCAACGTCTATGTCCAGGGTAGGGATCTGCAGAAGAATATAAATGAGATATACGAACGAATTGGCTATTGTCCGCAGTTTGATGCAGTGCTCGAAAACTTAAGTGGTAGAGAGCTCTTAAAGATTTTCTGCCTTTTGCGCGGCATTAGGAGAAAGAGCATCAAACCGCTGTCCGAAGATTTGGCCATGTCATTTGGCTTTCTAAAGCATCTCGATAAGAAAACGAAGGCCTATAGCGGCGGCAACAAGCGCAAACTGAGCGCTGCCATTGCAGTGATTGGCTCTCCGGCTGTAGTTTACATGGATGAGCCCACCACAGGCATGGATCCAGCTGCCCGGCGTCAGCTTTGGAATATTGTGTGTCGTATACGAGATTCGGGCACATCAATTGTGCTCACATCGCATAGTATGGAGGAGTGTGAGGCGTTGTGCACTCGTCTCGCTATTATGGTCAATGGCGAGTTCATGTGCATGGGCTCCACGCAGCAGTTGAAGAACAAGTTCTCCAAAGGGCTCATACTTAAAATTAAAATGCTACCCAATTTAACAGTTGGAAAACGCGGGCCTCCCTCCAATGATGGCTACAGCACACCCATTCCATATGAGGTCAGAAATATAACAATGGATAGTAATCTCGATTCCTTAAGGACTTCGACCGCCTCCAATGAAAATGTGTCACCGACGCCCGTTCCATATAAGGGCAGCGTAGCCGATATACTGCCGTCGACTGGGTGAGTAATACTCGGTATATCCCACATATATAAAGTTAATCTAGCAACTCTAAATCTATGACAAACAGAAATGAAATCGAAATCGACAACGGCAAGCTATCAAAGCAACAGGATAACGATAAAATCAAGCAGTTTGTGCACGAGAAATACCCGGAGTCTGTTTTACAGTAAGCCTATCTTTTCATATTTCATAGTATTTGTACTATATAATATATATATTTTTAATTCTAGGGAGGAATGTCAGGGCATGCTTACGTTTTACATTCCATTGCAGGGCCTTAAATGGTCCGAAATCTTTGGTATTATAGAGAGCCATCGTGAAGAGTTGCATGTAGAGGATTATTCCATAAGTCAGACAACATTGGAGGAGATATTCTTAGAATTTGCCAAATTTCAGGCTGCAGATGAGCGCCATTCAAAGTGAGCTAACTTCGGGAAATATATTGTCTTACTATCTGCTGTAACAAATGCTAGCTTTATAGTGGCTTAGAAATCATACAACACATCATACCTTAAGACTCATACATCATACTTTATTCCTCATACATCATACGTCACACGCCATAAGCTCAACAATTCGAACGGATTCATATTTGAACCGAGCTTAAATCGCTAGCTGCGTGATTATTTTTTAAATTTTATTTAGCCAATAGTTTTTTTTGTTTTGTTTTTGTTTTTGTCGTAATAAGTTAAAAATATGATAAAACTAACCATCGAGCTGTGCAAGGGCAGTATAAAGAGTATTGTAATTTTTAGTATTTGGCTTCAATTGTAGAGCTTGGGCTTAACTATTAGAATTTTTAAAACATAAATATTGTGTAACATATATATATAATATATATCCATTCTATCCTGTTTGTGAACACAGATTGCATCGAAAGTGTTGCGGCTGCTAAGTATTTAAAATTAACGAATTTTATGTACCCACTGTGAACTCTATCGACCTTTTAATATGTACAACTTTTAGGACATCCGGTAATCGTGTATACATTTTATTTATCACCTATTAATTAATAGAATTTAAATGATCGAAGACACAAATTGCCTTGCTTATATGTGATTATTGTGGAAGGAGAGTAATGTAATATAATAGTTATTGTAGTGTTTCAGCGTATTTGAGGGACACGCATGGCTAGCTATCAAAATTGTTAAATTATGAAATCATCTAAATGTGTGTATAAAACTAATGTAAATTGCTAGTGTAAATTAAATTTATTTAAATTACATTAAATATTCGTTACGATGATTGTACAAATATGTCAAATGAATTTATGTATTGAATAAAAATGTAATAAACAAAATAAAGAATGTAATAAATGCTCTTTTTGCACATTTCATCGACTGCATTTATTTTTTTATATCTATATTTTTTATTACAGGATTATTGTGTAACGGCTGCTATAAATTTCACAAGGAATGTTAATAAATCAAATAGCTTTTTGTCAGTTAACAAATACGCCTAAAAGCTATCGATATACCAACATTTGCACAAATGTAAATGTAATGTAAACATAGATATAAATGCTCATGAAAAAAAATTTTGCGCTTTTCTTGCAAACTGAACATTGTATGGAACAAATTTTCGTTGTATAAATTTTTTGATTTTTTGTAGTTGCTGAAGTCGGATGATGTTAAATTTGAAGTAAATTTTGGCAAAACGTTTAAGAATAGTATTTAGATGATGATTTTCTTGAGGGGACAGAGTAAAATTGCCGTCATTAAAAACTTGAAAGCTTGAATTGAGTTATTTCATATCCCTAAGAATTGTACTGTCAAATAGGTGCGAGTGCATGCCCCCAACTATGTTGCGGGTTATATAGAAATCCTCAATATTCAATTCGAACGCATCCTTGCGTATGATCTGAAATATTTCTGCAAAACTAATCGAATTGCGTGGTATATAGTAGACCATGGCATTGTCGTGCTGCTGCCTAGAGGGAGGATAAGGGGAGTGTAGTAAGTTAAGCGACTGCTATATAAAAGCGATGTGCTCCCCAGCACTTACTGTAAAATTGCGTCAGGAAATTTCATTTGAACGAAGAGAATCAATTTGTTGTGCGGCGATACGGGAAATTTATTGATACGATCCCAGGTGCTTCTTGCCGTGCTTATGTCGGCATTAGCTTTACGCTTAAAGCGCACCTCTAGTTCATAGCCGCGTCGATAGCGCTCTCTCTGTGAACCAATCGTCCATACCTTTCCATCATATAAAATCGGAGCACGCTGGCAAAGTCGCTCACAGTCCAAAGCTGCGAGATTCGCATAGAGAAAACTGCAGCCACGACTCTGCATATAGGAAGTCAGACTGAACAGGGTACGCTTGCCATTGGGATCAATGCCGCCAGGTGGCCCATCTACGCAAACTAACATCGGATCGCCCAATATGGCCAGAGCGAACCCAATGCGCCTTATCTGTCCGGTGGTGCAGAGCTTGAGCAACTGGCGATAGCAGCTTTGGAAGCCCAATAAATGCGACAATCCATCACATATTGGAGTGGCAAGCTGTTTGGTCAGTCCGTGCATCATCGACTGTATGATCAACAGCTCGTATGGTGTAAAATCTCTCGGCAGTGATCCATGCTGTGAGCAATATCCCAACAGTGGATAGCATTTGGAGCGTTCCTTCTGAGTGTCGTAGCCCCCAATCCATATTCGTCCACACGATGGTTGTATGTCACCTACAATCATTTTGGCAATTGTCGTCTTGCCGCTATTATTATATCCCATTAGACCAATGCACTCGGCGCTAAGAAATACAATATGATCCGCTTAGATGACAAGTATGGAGCATTTGAGTTAGGACAATTTGTTAGCAACTTACTGGGGTATAATTAGATCAAAACGTATTATAACAAATTTTTTGCCAAAGTTTTTGCCTACGCCTTGACAGATGGCAGCATAGTTTGATCGTTGATTATCATTAAGCTTCTCTATGATACTCCTTTCCGTAAGAACCGATTCATCCACTCTATGGGGAGCTTGACGATCTACACGCGACTCCTGCAACTTAGGCTTCTGCTTACTTGTCAATGGTATTTTCTGGCATTTGCATCTCATTAGCGTATAGTATTCGATCACAAGAAATATAATTAGCGGCACAGCTACGGCGACCACCATCATGATAATATCAATGACCACACCAAAGTTACCACTCCAGTAATTGTACGTGGCTGTGGAACAGGAGTGGTGAATTGAGGTTAAAAGAAAGTGAAAGTGAGTGTGAAAGAGAGACTGAGGTACTCAACTGCAACAGTTTGGTAATAATTTGCACTTTTCGACCACCGTCGATAGGAAATTGATATTTGAATCCTGGCAGAGCCAATTATATTCGTACAAGTAAACTAATTTGAAAATCACCTCAGCGAACGTGTATTGTGGAAGCGGTTGGAAAATATTGTTCATATCAACAAGAGTATCGCCGACTGTTATAACGAACATGATGATACCCAATGCATTAAAGCTTGATACTGCAATAAATGCACTGTTCGGCTCAATGGGCAGGACACCAAGCAGGTAGGATAATGTGATCACAGAGAAACCATTGAAGACGTGCGCGAAAAAAATCCAGCCTGTGGAAGAAAGGATATTTAAATGACTTAATAAGCCTCTCTTAATCTACTGTATATACTATACTGACTATATAAATGTACATCGTGTCGCGGATTAAGGTAGAACGATACTACAATTACTATCATCAGAGTCAACAGTACAACCCGTATGAAATCGAAGACAAACATGCAAAAACAATAAACGGTTAGACTCATTCCCGTGAGATACTGTTGCTTCTTGAAATTATGATCCATTATGTTAGAAATGGCAACGCTCATCCACAGATTGCTAAATATGAATGAAAAATTTACGGCCATCATCATGCCCAAAGTAAACGGCGTCTGTGGCAATGCGTTCACATTGCCCTGGAATGGCAGCGGTTCCAATGACACATCGATTGAAGCCTCGTCGTTGAAGAAGCGTCTACAGCGGAGAAAACGTCACATTATATTATTAACACATAAGTAACTGTACTGCTCTACTACTGCACTACGGCTGTTAATTTAATGCCATTGTTACCCCGATATTACAATTCTAATGTGACAATAATACTTCTATTACCACTAACCTATTGTACCTACTGCATATTAAACATATTATGTATACGATAATCTAGATATGTCTGTCCCTGCATATAAACGTATCTACACATATAAGAGGCTATAGTAGTACCTCCGACTGTTGTACGCTCGGATCAAGTCAAACCATCGTTACCCCATTTTAATAGACTACAAACTATACAAGTTACTAACTCATATAGTCTAGTCATAGATGCAAAATAATAAGTATTACCCAACTCCCTAAAATAGAGAACAGTAAGAGGATCCTAGTCGGAAGTGTCTGACGAGGAGACATCCTAATTTAAAAAGCTTCTCTATCCATTCCTAATAGGTAGCACAAAGGCGTCTTTTGGCCATATGTATATGTAGTCATCGAAGTCTAGTATTTAGTATGGATTATAACTGAGGGACTTACCGTGCAACCACATTGTGAACCAAATTGAGGCCATACGGTGCGGCGTGAAGTGGTATATTGTTATACCAGACGGTTATTATGTCCGTGTCAAAAGAAGCACCGAATATATAGCGATAGTTAACAACCCGATTAAATTCGTTTTGCAGTAGTAAATAGAAATCCGAAGCGTCCGTTGTCTTTAATATTTTAACGTGACCGTCATACCAGAAGAGTAATTCTATAAAGAACTCCTGCATCTCAAGTACATCCAGACTACTTGACATCATTTCCACAAAAGCATCAATATAGCGTATCTGAGTTAGATTAAAGGACATTGGTACTAGTTGATAGTTCTTGCCAAAGAAAAACAATGAGGAGAAAGTGCATAGGGCGGCTATCAATATAGCCAAGGCATGGATGATTTTCATGGGTATTTGACGCTTATTTAGTATCAAGCGCGTTTGAAGGAGGGCCTGCATACGCATTCTGGTAAGCTTGCCTCCTTTGGCACGTCCAACGTTATCAGAGTCTTCGAAGACCACTTTCAAGTCCTCTATTAATATCGCTGGCTCTCCGCTCATATCTCCATCCTCGGAACCAAAGCGAAAGAAGATCTCATCTAATGACGTATCGCGTATGCGAAAACTGATTATGTCTAGATTTACCATTTCGTCTTCCAGATCATCGAACAGGTTGGGATATCTATCTTCATACTTAGTCTCCAGTACATATGTTATTTTATTCCCAATATCACTTTCCACTGTCAGATTCGGTAGATATTTGCTTAACAGAGTTTGAAGCTCTGATAAATCAAAATCTTTACCCTTAACACAAGTCTACGAAATTGAGATGAATAATGAAATTAATTAACTAAAATACATATATATCTTTAGTTAACAAGAAGTAGAAGTAGTTTTAGGTTTCTCATATAGGAACTACAATTTTAAGGATATAAACCAGTTCAGTTCAGATGTTGAATTCGTCAAATGTGGAGTTGTTCTTATTAAGTTTCTTACACAGACAAAGGGTCTATCGGATTATAGACATTTATAACAAAGAACTGTAAAAATATAAATTCACTGCAAGCAAGCCTGATCCGTAATGGACTCTAGGTTTCAGGCAATGGAATGGAGTAAATATTTGTAAGAATCTTTAATTTAGTGAAAACCATTCATTTTGTTATATATGATTAGGCTTACATTATGATTACTAGAGGATTTTCCCTATACAATGTCTCAAAGAAGAAAGTCAAAAAAATTAGTTGACACTTCAAATTAGGCCTGGAGTAGATGCAGGACCTGCTGATAACACTAAGGCATGCATGCAGTAGTCCCCATCAGAGAGAATGTACGATTATAGGTTTTATCAATCTGATTTTTTTTTTATTTTAGCCGCATTTCCTTACCAGGCGAAAGCCATGTCCGTACATATTACGCAGAAATGGTTTGCTTCCGGTGCACTTGAGCTCCCCATTGGACATGATAGCTAGGCGATCGGCCAGGTGGCTCGCCAGCGCTGTTGAATTGGACACCAAGAGGATGGTCCGCTTGAATTTCTCTTCATTGATAAGATTGCAGATCAGATTTTGTGTGATCAGATCGAGATCAGAATGAATGTCGTCTATGAGTATAATGGGACTTCCACCGGCAAAGGCGCAACATATATTGAGTAGACTTCGCTCCCTTGCGGTCAAATTTTTGATCTTGGTATGCCTGACGTGGGTTAACTGTAGCATCTGTGTATATATCTCGATCTCCTCGGTGGAATCACTCCACGAGATGCCTTTAACCATGCATATGAAACGAATTTGGTCGTTGACAGTTAGGTCCGGTGAAAGTAGATCATCGTTCAGTGCCAGACCAAGTTGCAAAGATGCATCGTGCCGTTCGGTTTGTATATTATAGTCGGATATCATGACAACGCCACGTGTCGGTTCCACCAGTCCGGCGAGTATCTTAAGCAGCGTCGTCTTGCCACAGCCATTGTGACCCATCAGTACGGTAACTTCATTTTCATAGATATTCCATGTGAATGAGTTAAGGGCGCCGCGAGTATTGTTTGCATATCGTTTGCACAATTTCTTTATTTTGATCTTGAAACGTCGATGCGACGGCTCCACTTCATAGATTTTGGTTGCCTTAACTCCAACCGGCTGTGGTCCTTGTGGCAGGAAGCTGTCCTCACGGTCTTGATAGGTGAAGTCGCCACTATGTGTGGGCGCAGATACATGCTTTCGCCGCCTGCCACCCGATTCACCCGTGTGCCATACATCCATATATATGCCGATGGCGGCATATAGAACTGTGGTTATCAGAAATATATATATGCCCTGATAGACCCTGATCCGTTCGGCCACATAGCTTAATGCATAGCCCTGATCCACCCATTGCTTTCCAAAGAACATCTCACGCTCCATGAGGCTCTGGCAAATCAGCGCCAGTACAGTGTTGGGGAACGCACAAGATATATATGTAATCGTTGCAACAATCTTCTCCCGATTGTTGTATATAACAAAAAATGGCAAATATGTGATTAGCCAGAGTACGGTTACTACCCGCAGCGCCAATGCGCTGTTTTTGAAGAACGAGGCAATCAATAAACAGAAACTAGTGGCTGCTACATTATACGTGACGAGCACCAGTAAGATAATATACCATGGCGTTTGTTTGAATATGGTTTCCGTAGTATTCCAAGGCACCTTTATGTAATATATTTACACAGTAAACGAGAATTTAAATTGTGATTGTATATTGTGACAAACGAACATGATTAGTGACAATAAAGACATACAAGCACTTCGAAGATTGCCTTCGGTATAGAGAAATCATTTTTTTGTTTTTATACCTTGAACCCATTGAAAATGGTAAATCAGGGTATAATGGCTTTGTTAAAAGTATATATATTCTTAATCGGGGCGACGAGTTGATTCCATTTAGCCCTGTCCGTCTGTCTATCTGTCTGTCTGTCCGTATATTATTAGAGCTAGAGACTTGAAATTTGAAATGGTTGGTCCGTGTATTGCACGCGCAGATCAATATTGTTTCTAAAAATCGATAACTAACCCTATCGAAAATCAGCTATAAAGTTATATTTTTAGAGCTAGAGTCTCAAATTTTTAATATAGATTTATATAAATTTTTTAGAATTTCGAATTTTGTTATATTCTACCGTCACCCTCACGTCACAAATACTAGAAACTTGTGCTTTGGCAGATACACACATTTTAATATTGTCAACATGGTCTAAATTTTATGAAGATTGTCCGTCCACAAAAAAAGTTATTAATCAATTAAGTTCTCATAGTAAGCTCACACTTAATGCTGTGAAGATTGTCCGCCCACAAAAAAAATTATTGATCAATTAAGTTCTCATAGTAAGCTCACACTGCAGCCCGTGTCTGCTTATACGTGCGTGCGTATGTGCTAATGTGTGTGTGCATGTTTCATTTCTTATGTAAGCAGAAAAGAGGTGAAGAATTATCAATTTTACTAAGGGTTCAGGGGATCACGTGGTCGAGCGGTATCGACTAGAGTTTTCTTACTTGTTTTTCAGCTCTGGTTATTCCCCGACCTTTTGTTTGAGCTTAATGCTAAAACTCTTTTGGGTATGTATTGGTATCTATGCGAGGATTGTATTGGTCCCTAAGCGATGTTCGGTAAAAGAGCCTCTCACGAATAGCTCAACGAAAAGCGCTCAACGGAAAACCAAAACGAATAAAACCGAAGGCTCTCGCTCAGAGCGATAGCGAGTGAATATGATTTTTTTCGGTTGATCTCGTGAACAGAACGTAAAACGGTTAACTCTTACTTGCGAGCTATATCTTCAGGTGAAGCTTAAAAAACAAAGTAAATCGATTAATATTGTTTAAAGGGAACCGCGACAATATATATAATATTTCGCATATGAAAACTCATAGCTTATGTAGATTATACGATAAAATGAACGAAGACAGAGAGAGAGGGAGACAGATGAATATGGCTGGATTCAGATCGTGGACTACGTACCTTGACGACGCCCATTATAAGAATTGAACTGATAAGCATATATACAAGTCCTTTGCAGTACCAGCACACAAAGTGTATGACGTTGCCAATGTTCATATTGATAAGGAATAGACGCATCTGGCGCTGTTTCTCTTGAACGACTTGCTGCATGGATATATATATATATATATAAATATTAGTATGGTTACAGGTATGTGTAGCGGTATAGTTATCAAGCTATGCGAAGTTGGTACCTACGCAGACAAGGATTTGTGACGGAAACATAAAGCCAAAAACAAGTAAAATCGGTATCGAGTGATTTATGTGAGACATTTGCGGATCAATGATGCGTCCATTGACCGGAAAGCGTCGCAATACAATCTTTGGTATGTTCATTCTGCTCATAATCACTAGATAAGTTTCGGTTATGGCCATTTGGATGTTGATGAAGCCTTCGCGGACATAAGAACAGTGACCATCTATGCTATCGTCGTTCAAGCGCCGTATTATAGACATTTTGGGATCGTCGTGATGGATTGTCTTCCAGTTATCGCCTATATACGTGTTTTGAAACATGCGCAGCTCGCTGGGATACAGGATTGAATAGTTGATGTGCGGCAGGACCAGCTCGTCTTGGCTCAAGAAATCGTCAATGAATATATAATTCTTCTCGAATTGGCCATTATCAAAGCAAACACCAGCAAACAGGAATTCATCTTGTACAGCTAACTTCATTTCGGAACACTCTTTATAACTGCGCAGCTCGATCGTTTTCAGTTTGCGCACAGAGAGCTCCATGATCTTCTCAAATATGTTGTAATCGTTGGGCGCCCAGCCCAGCACCAACTTCGGCGTAAAGACATTGTTACTCCTATTATGCTGTAGGGTAATCTGTTGGCGAATCGTTAGCGTCTCCATCAAATCGGTCCAGCTCTGGGCTAGATCGATTGGCTCGTAGAAACTGTTAAAGCGCTCGGACACATTAGAGCTCAGTCGCATGGCCACGCCAATGCAGCATAGCGCGAACGGCGCGAATATCAACCAGATTAGCTCCATCGGCCGATTCCACTGGGTCCTATGCAGTCGCCATGACAATAACAAAAACTTATCTATATAGTGTCGAATGCTCATGTTGATAGTTTTTGCGTAAGCAAATGTTTCAACCTTCTTTATAGAAATGTACACAATATATGAGTGAGTCGATGTAGAAACAAAAATGTCAAACATGAAACATTGATGTAATGGTCAGAGAGATGCTTGTGTGCTCATATATTGTAAAAAAGCTTTCTTCAGCTCTTCAAGTACAGTCCACAATGTATACACATACAGTGGCTCACAGCTTATTTCGTGCAGAGGTAAAGTAAAATTTTAAAGCCATATTTCCGCTAAACCAATAAAGATATGCAAAAAATTTAAATGAGATCTTATTTATCAGTCATTCATTATTTATAAAGGCACTTCATTATCTTTCTATTCTAACAAATAGCTTTTAAAACTAAAGAAAACTAAAATAACTGGCTTTTTCCATGACCCACTGTACATATATCCCTATTTTTATATTACCAAGAAGCGCTTACTCTATTTAATATCCATAGCTATCCAGCTATGTCTATAAAACAATTTGCTTGGGTGGTTTCTTATAGAATTTGGTTCATAATTAGATGATCTCTAGACGATGCTCGCTTTTTGGGTGAGAGATACTTTTTTAGCGAGTGAGCGGAGCAACACCGGGAACTCGTTATTGTGCAGAGTTATAATGGAAAGCGTCGATTAATAATAACGCTACGACATATATTTGTATTTGTAGAAATAGATATATAAATGTATATATATTGAACACGACGAAGCTACTTATAAACTCGTCGACGCAACTCAATACCTGCTTCAATAGTTTTCTGCCAGTAGAATATTGTGCTTCTGAGTCATACACGAGCGCACCCTCTCACTCAAACCATTTCCAACTTATCTTCGGTCCCACTCAACTTATTTTGAGCATTGTTAATTCAAGCACGGTTTTTTAACACTCATGAAGCTCTCTAATATCTATATTAACAAGTAAGAAAGCTCGAGTCGAGACTGCTCGACTACGAGATCGTCTGAACCCTTCCAGGAACTGATGTTTCAGTTTCAGTAATTCCTCGTTTTTCTGCTTATACAAGAAACAAAAAGGCAGCAGGTGGCGTGGCAATATATATTCTTGAGCAGGATGACGAGATGAGTTGATCTAGCCATGTCCGTCCGTCCGTCCGTATGAACGAAGAGATCTCCTAAACTACAAATGCTAGAGACTTGAAATTTTACATGTATACTCGTGTATACCATACGCAGTACGAGTTTATCATATTTTTTCGATAACTCATCCCATTTCTTTTTTATCGACAATAATCGATAATTCTCTTTCGTTTTTTAAGCCTAATTTAAATACTGATAGACCTAGAGATTTCAGATTTACTGTGTAGATTTATGTGATAAAGACAATGCTTTGTCCCTTACAGATTTTGGATACCACGCCCCTTCGCCCCAAATTTGAAAAAAAACGTATATATGCATTTTTAGAAATTTCGGGCTTTGCCTTATTTTACCCTTCACCCCTCGAAACACCCCCTTCCCAACAAGTTTGCAAAAACCATATTTTAAGTACTAGAGACTTGTGCGTTAGCACATACACACATTTTAATGTTATTATCACGGTCTAAAGTTTTTTAGCAAGATTGTCCGTCTATAAAATAAGTTATTAAACAATTAAGTTCCCACAGCAAGCCCACACAGCAGCCCATGCCTGTTTATACGTGCGTGTGTATGTGTGTGTGCAGGTGTAAGTAGAAATGAAGCGACTAATTATTGAAATATTAGTTCCTGGAACGGTTCAGGGTATCTCGTAGTCGAGCAGTCTCGACTAGAGCTTTCTTACTTGTTTTACATTCAATTTCATTTATTGACCAAAGAAATATTTTATTACTTTACGCTTGGCAAATATTTGTGTCCAAATGATATAAAAATACATACATATCCATATACAAATATATATACATATATATGTATTTGCACTTTATGGTTGCTTGTCTTTGTGCTTATTGAGTTCGTCATGAGAGATGGCAAATATACACACATATATGTAGTCTGTCGAAGAGACGATATGAGTTGATTCAAGCGCCATATGAGTAGCCTGCAATTGAACGATTTAGGACGCGGTTTTCGGCGGGCGGTGGCATGGCTCTGTTCATTGACACAGCCCATGGGGAAGACGTTAATGCGAGTGAGACTGAAGAGACCTAATACTTCCATTACCTCCACTATACCTTTCCATCGTCGTCTGACCATGTGGCGATCTGTCTGATTGCATGACTGGCTTTGGACTCGGCTCTCAGATGTATCCAGGCCACTTTGTTTAATTTAAATACAGCTGAACTATTTCTCTCAATCTATTTCTCTGTCTCTGTCTTTGTCTATCTCTTTTTATACCCTGAACGCACTGAAAATGGGAAATCAGGGTATAATGGTTTTGTTAAAAGTATGTAACAGGCAGAAGGAGGCGTGGCAGACCCAAAAAAGATATATATAGTATTGATGAGGGCGACGAGCTGAGTTGATTTAGCCCTGTCCGTATGTCCATCCGTCCGTTCGTCCGTCTGTCAGCCTGTCCGTCTGTCCGTATGTATGAGTGCGTAGATCTCAGAAGATATAAATATATATGAAATTTTTTTTCGTAGGTTCGTATATTGGCGTGCATGTCGAATTTGTTTCCAGTTAAAAAGAGCTAGAGTCTCCAAATTTTTAATATAAATTCACATGTATTTTTAAAAATTTCGGTTTCGTCATATTCCACCCCCTTTCCTACAAATTTGCAAAAAGCGTATTTCAAATACTAGAAATACACAAATTTTAATGTTATTAGCAAATACACACATTTTAATGTTATTATCAGGGTCTGAAAGTCTTATGAAGATTGCCTGTCTACAAAAAAAGTTATTAAACAATTAAGTTCCTATAGTAAGCCCACACGGCAGCCCATGCCCGCTTATACATACGTGCGTGCGTATGTGTGTATGTTTGTGTGCATGTTTTGTTTCAATTCCTCGAAGGGCTCAGGGGATCTCGTAGTCGAGCAGTCTCGACTAGAACTTTCTTACGTGATTTTGTTTTTTTTTTTTTGTGTTTTTGGTTTTTGTGTGCGTTTCACGAACTTTGGCAAATATTTTGGTCATAGCTGAGATTTGCGTGCCTTTCAATGGTTTCGTTTGTTCTGCTGTCCACAAATGGTGACTGAAGTGTGTCCTTTTCTCTATCTCTCTCTCTCTCCATCCTTATTTCTCGCTCTCTCTCTCTCTTGTTCTTTCTATCATTGTGTGTCTGACTCTCACTGAATGTGGGTAATTCGGTCATGAATATGCGAACAATTTTTCCCATTGTATACCGTATAATGTCCGAGTATTTTTGGTTTGCACATACTTGTCGCAAATAGACTACATTACATTACTGCGGCAGTTATCTTCTGATATATGCATATATCTCTGTACAAGCATACATTTGTATACATGGTAGCTTTATGGGCGTACCAGAAAAGCTTCTATAAAAGCGTTGTAATAGATTCCTATTGTGCATGGCATTGACAGTAAAGGAATTAAGTGAGTCAAGGGGTCGGCTAATGGTTACCCTCTAGGCTACTATTAAAACTAATTTTGTATACTTAACAAGTAAGAGTGCTTTAGTCGAGACTGCTCGACTAGGAGATCCCCTGAATCCTGCCAAGAGCTGATGCTCCAATTATTCTACTCCTCTTTATGCACACATACAAAAACACATGCATACATACATACGCATGCAACCACACGCACACTGCGCGCTGCTAACTGCGCAGTTACTACCGACTATGAGAACTTATTTGTTGAATAAATTTTGAATTTTATAGTGGGAGTATTTGCATCAAACTTTCAGAACATCAAATGAGTGTATTGCCAAAGCATAAGCTTCTAGTACTTTAAATACGTCTTTTTCAAATTTGGCGCAAAGGGGGCGTGGAATCCAGATTCAATAAATTACAAAATGTTTGTATTTATCACATAAATCTACACAATAAATCTGAAGTCTCAAAAACAAAGTCAAACTTTCGATTATTATCGATAAAAAAATATATGATGAGTTATCGAAAAAGTATGATAATCTTGTATTGCGTATTGTATACGCGAGTTAAAAATTTCAAGTCTCTAGCATTTGTAGTTTTGGAGACCTCGGCGTTAATACGGATGGGCGGACGGACAAACGGATGGACGGACATGGCTAGACCGACTCAGCTCGTCATCCTGATCAAGAATATATATACTTTATGGGGTCTGCCGTGCCTCCTTCTGCCTGTTACATACATTTTCACAAAATCATTATACCCTGATTTCCCATTTTCAATGGGTTCAGGGTATAAAAATATGTTTTTGGTTAAATGTAAGTAACAGCTTACAAATGATCGATAACTTTTTCATATTCATAAATTCTGAACATATCTATAATTATTTTTACCTTAAGTAAATTATATATATAGATTATCTACAAGTTTAAATAGGTTCTTCATTTTATATTTGTATGTATAAATGCTTAGGTGCAAAAGCTCCTCGACAAGGAGTTCGGGCTCACTGATGGTCGAGCGCTATAGACTAGACTGATCTAATTTATTCTGTTCTTATCTTAAGAAGATTAAATTATTTTTGGTTTCAAGCATAAGGCTACACAAAAAACTGTTTTGGAATATATTATTAATATGTATTGTATTGTTTTGTGATTACTTTTACCATTTGGGCTTTACGTATATTAAAAATACTGCATGAGTTAGTCAATCAATCAATCATTTGGATAATTTAGCAAGCTTCGAGTGTGGCATTTATTTATTTAGTAAAGTAGTCCGTCTGTTAATTGGTTTTTTTATCTGTCAGTTAATCAATCAGTAAATTCGTTGATCATTCAGTCATTCAATTATGCAGTCTATCTTTCAGTCAGTTAACAAATCGATCAGTTAATAAATGTGGGCTTGCCTGACATTTACTCAGTGTGTGCAATTGCTCCACAATAATTTTTGGAAATGATGCAGATATGTTTATTGCTCTTAAGGCCGTATAAAAAATACTTTCTTAAAAAAAAAATTGTTTCCCAAATCGAAGTACTGACTTGCTTCGATCTGTGTCTGTGTTTTTAGGTTTAAGTCTTAAGCCGTTTATCTATTTGAACAGATGTAAATCTGTCACGTAAAAAGTAATATTTTGAACTAGAGTTATTTTTCCGTCCTTTTATCTCTGCCCATAGGTATTCTGAAGTATTGTAACACGTTCAAATGACTTTCTATGCTCAAAATAGTATACATATATCATATATTGGTTTCGATACCTTTTCGTACTTTTGTTACAATTGATTTATTATACCCTGAGCTCATTGGAAATGGGAAATCAGGGTATAATGGTAGTGTTAAATGAATATTATAGGCAGAAGGAGACGTTGCAGACGCTGCGACGAGCTGAGTCGATATAGACATGCACGCGTATTGTTTGTTTTCAAAAAACGATAACTATTTCGTTTTTATATTATCGATTAAAGACCTTATCGAAAAATAGTTATAAGATTAACTACCTTTTTTGTTATACCTTGGATACTTGACCCAAATGCACTCCCCTCAAAATTATCAAAATTATAAAAAAAAACTAGAGACTTGTGCTTTGGCAAATACACCCATAATAATGTTATTATCAGAAGAATAGAATTTTATGAAAATAGTCCATCTACAAAGCAAGTTATTATGTAATTAAGTTCATATGGTAAGCCCAAACTGCAGTCGTGCGTATGTGTGTGTTCTTATCAGTTCAGTGAGGTGTATCAGAGTGATAACTACTCTTAGTAGTGCAGGTTCGACTAGAGGTTTTTTGTTTCCATAACTTTTCTCCTTAATTTTCTTTTAATTTATGAGCAATTGGCGAAAATATTAATTGATTATAAGCTTAAATTGATTAATTTTCAATCCTATTTATATTTTGAAATTAAATGAGTAAAATCAGGATTGCAATTTAATTTCTTTGTGGAATAATTAATAACTGCGCAATCACATCAAATTCCTAATCCAAGCAAAATAAAACTGGGCAAAGCCAGATGAAGTAGCGAGATTCGAGTTGCCTTTAAATATGCAGGACAGAGTTGAGTAATTCAAAAGGCAGCTTGCAATTAGCATTGCATGATTGAAGCCCGTCAAACCAGTTATACATACATTTGTAGGGGATGAGCACTATGGCTATATTAGTTTTGATAAATGTTTTGCAAATGTATGAGTTAATTCGTGTTTGTCAACAAATTAAAGATTAAGTGAATAACTTTCGAAATCCTCTTCATGAAATCAATAATTTTAAATCATATCAGTGCACAACGTATTTACGTAGGTACATATGTATATGTAGGTAGGTGTAGGTATATATATATATATATATATATATATATATATATATATATATATATATATATATATATATATATATATATATATGTATATACTTATATATATATATATATATATATATCTATGGTTTTCGCAATGTTCAAAACTTATTCAAATGTTTAATTCAGTTAGAGTAAACAGATACATGTATGTATCTATAACTGTAGGGCAGTACAGCAGCTGCATAACTGTTAGCTACTGCAAAGCAAAAAAAAGAAACAAACCAAAAAAAAAAAGAAGAAAACAATCAAACAAACAAACACTGAACAGCTGCTTGCTTGGCATTGAAAACGTCACTGTGCGGCAGAGCAGGTTAGAGCGTCAGAAAAAGAGAGAATGCTAATGGAGAAACGAATGGAGGGGAGAAAGATTGGTGAGGCAGTCTGTCTCATGCGGCATTCGTGTTTCCAACGCACGAGGACCGCACGAAATCCAACTGGCCGAATACAGGCGCCGAAGACGATGCCGACCGGTTTTTGGGGCCGCTGCCAGTCAGCGGCGTTGTCTGGCGCTTCAGTACTAAGCGAGGCATCGAAACTGATAGGTGTCTAGCGGAATCTTTACTCGTTTTTCGTATATTTGGCGCATATTTTGACGTACGTTCCAACCTGCGGTGACTTCTAAAGCGGTTTAAAAAAATTATTAAAAAGAAAAAGAAAATACAAAATAGAAAAAAACGTATTTTACTTGATTCTCGCTGGGATTTGTTTTGTTGATCAGAGATTTTTTGTGCATTTTTTTCCCCTTTTTTTTTATTGTGTGTCACTAAATCATTTTCCTGCTAAAGTGCTTACAAAGTTCCGTAAATAGAATTAAAAAAAATACATATAATACGAAAATATACATTATTACCGAGGTTGTTGTTATTGTTGTGCGGGCTTAGTCTCGATAAATGCTTATACATATTTACATATTTCCTTTTTTTTGTATTGTTCCCCATTTGATTTGACTTTGAACTGGAGTGTGTGTTAAATAAAGACTGCGATACAAGAGAAACAGAGAAGCAGCATCTGATCGGCATTAATATTTATAACGTAGAACGATCTTTATTTATATTTATTATTGTTATTTTTTTTTGTGCACAAGCCAATTAAGTTAATTAGCAATTTAGAAATTGCAATTTGTATTTCTCATTGACTGATTTCAAATTGCTAAAAAACAAAAGATTCGAAACAAGCGAAATAATTGACAAAAAGTTTTCATTTATACAAGTGTTGAAACAATTGCGAACTTTGCTGACGCACGCAAAAATGGCTCTGCCCGATCTGTAGTTTTTTATACCCTGAACCCATAGAAAATGGGAATTCAGGGTATAATGTTTTTGTGAAAATGTATGTAACAGGCAGAAGGAGGCGTGGCAGATAAAGTATATATATTCTTGATCAGGATGACGAGCTGAGTTGATCTAGCCATATCCGTCTGTCCGTCCGTCCGTCCGTCCGTATGAACGCAGAGATCTCATAAACTACAAGTGCTAGAGACTTGAAATTTTACATGTATACTCGTGCATACTATATGCAGTACGAGTTTATCATATTTTTTCGATAACTTATTCCATTTCTTTTTTATCGATAATTATCGAAAATCTGACTTTGTTTTTTTAAGCCTAATCTAAATACTGTTAGACCTAGAGATTTCAGATTTACTGTGTAGATTTATGTGATAAAAACCAAGATTTTGTCATTTGCACATTATAGATACCACGCTCCCTTCGCCCCAAATTAAAAAAAAAAAAAACGTATATCAAGTACTAGAAACTTGTGCTTTGGTATAATATTTGAATGATAATAACATTTGAATGTTATTATCACGTTCTAAAAGTTTGATGAAGATAGTCCTACTACAAAAAGATTTATTCAACAAATAAATTCTCATAATATGGCCCACACGACAGCCCAAGCGCAGTAACTGATAACTGCGTAGTTAGCAGAGCGCGTGCTCATGCGTTCGTATGGATGCATGAGTATGGGTGTAGAATGATTGGAATATCAGTACTTTGCAGGGTTCAGGGTATCTCCTAGTCGAGCAGTCTCGACTAGAGCCCTCTTACTTGTTTTGTTTTCTAATATATATACATACACATGTGTATAAACATATATATGTATATATGGAAAATTATTTGTTGTGGACCGTGCGTTGATAACCTTCTGAGATCATTGTGTGATGAGCTGGGGCAAATTAAATAAAAATATTTTCATTAAATCAAATAATTTGCTAAGAAAAAACAACTTGATTTCAGGTTTTTTTTGAGCGAAAGAAAGATGTTAAGCATATTTACGCGCACATTAATTATCAAAGCCATGTTAAAATCAAGCTGGATTTTTTTTAGTTTTTTTAATATAGGCATAATAACATCCAACGCAATATTTAAAAAAATTACAAGTGCATTTTTATTATACCCTGAAACCATTGAAAATGGGAAATCATCGTTTTGTTTGTAATAGACAGAAGAAGGCGTGTCAGACCTCATAGAGTATATGTATGTATACATATGTATGTATATTCTTGAAGTCGATTTAGCCCTGTCCGTTTGTCTGTCTGTCCGTATGTGTGAACGCGCCGATCTCAAAACAAGAGCTAGAGAACCGACATGAAGAGACTTTTGTTGTCGCTTAAAAAACAAAAAAACGATAACTATTTCTGGGTTCAGGGAATCTCCTAATCGAATAGTCTCGACTAGAGCACTCTTATTTGTTTTATGATGGCAGCAATGCGCTAGCCTCAGTTTCCTACTGGGATGCCAGAAACTGTGCTTAGCTAAGCTTAAGCAGCAAAAATTAGAGTGCCGGTTCGCTTTTGCTCTCAGTCTGTCTCTAACTCTCTCTCTCTCTTTCTCTCTCTCTCTCTTGCTCTCTCGCTGTCGCTCTTCCATTTGCACTTACCGTTGTTGCTTGCGATCAATGATAAACCGTTTATTGCTGTTGTGTCAGTTCGCTGTTGAAACGCTAATTTGAACCGATTGCTTTGCTTGCGCCTCGAGTGGAGAAGCGTCGAACTATAAACATAAATAACAATAATAATAAGCAACAGCAGTAAGTTGAAGCTGTTCCCTAAGTGTCTGTGCTTTGTCAAGCCACATAAAATATATAATACAATAGAAACTATATAGAAGCAATAATAGCGCTAGCAACAACAAACAACAATAATAACAACAACAAGAACAGCAAAGAGCACATCAAAATTGTAGGCTTCAAAACACGCAACAGTCGGCCATCGGCCAAGTCGCTGTCTTTATCGCGTGATTCCCTTCACTGCCTCGACTCTATCTTACCCTAACGCCCAACTACTACCAGTTCCAGCAGGTTCCAGCTCCAGTTTCAGCTCCAGTTCCAGTTCCAGTTCCACTTCGTAGCCACAGCACTCAAGCTTCGACTTCAAACAGTGCGCGCCGTGCGGTCGACTTTGCTTCAATAGACATACTTATTTCTAGCTGTGGCAACATATTGCACTTATATATACGTACACATAAATTTCTTTAATAACGGTCATTTTTTGTTCTTTACATATATAAATATATACATATTACTTATACTTATAAGTATACAATACAAATATATAGTATTTATTTGTTTTTCATTTTTGTTATATATATGTATGTATGTTTTTTTTTTTTTTAACCGCCACCGTTGTGAATCGCTTTTCCCGCTGCTCTGCCGTGGCGTGCCTGTACCCGTGCTTGTGCCTGTGCCTGTGCCTGTGCCTGTGCCTGTGCCCGTACTCGTACCCGTACCCGTGTCTGTGTCCATGCTACTACTACTTGCAACCGGAGAGTAGGTCAGGTCAGTGTGTATTACTTTACAAGTTATTTAGCTATACCGCGACGGCATTATTATATTATATAAACCATAATTCATCATCGGCTCGACATGGGCAACATTTGTTTCATTCTTTTACAGGGCTTAATTGTTCGGCGTCTTACTTAAATATTAATAGATTTCAAACTGTAGCGAAGCTGTTAGCTTTAATTTTAATATCAATATTCTTATAGTCCGAATTGGATTACATTTTTCTTAAGTTATTTTCTAAACTTAACGAAAATTTAGTTGCCTGCAATTTTTATATTATATAATTATTATATTATATTATATATATTATTAAAAGGTATTTTTTTCAAGTCTCATTTGATCTATTATTTTTAATTAATATTTTCCAGTAGCATATTAATTAAAAGCCCTGAAAACTTAGGGGTTCTGTTAGGAATATAATGCATTCAGATAATTAGCTTTATTTTCGTTGTTTCGTTTTTAAAAATACTTTTAAACAAGTATGAAAGCTCTAGTCGAGACTGCTCGACTACGAGATCCCCTGAACCCTCAGTTTTGCTGATTAGTAAACTTTATATATGGTATCTCGTTGCCAAATATTACTTATTTAAAAATTTGGAATCTAATACGGAAGACCTTCGTTACTCTATATACTTTGAGCTTTAGTTAACTTAACTTTTAGTTTAGAATATTTCTAATTTGTAACGTATTTTTATATATTTACATTATATTGCTGTCAGATGACATGAAAAGGACGATTAATAATCCATCTCGCTGGATTCGCTGGATGGAATTTAATACGCTATTAAGCTCTATTAGTAGAAAGAGTAGGAGGAGGAGGGGAGGTGTAGGAAGAGCTGGTTAAGCTGTTTGTTGTTTGCCAATCACGCCCACGCAAATAATTTGCAAGTTGCTTGGCAAAAAGTTGATTTTGTTTATGGGTTTTGGCATTGGGGCTAAGTAAGGGGAGGGGGGTTAGAGCTGTGGTCGGCACAAAGCACAAAAACTATTTGAAAGTTTGTGACTCAAACAATTAACTCCGATTGAAAGTTGCGCGCAACAAGATAATTGTGGCTGATAATATATTGTGGTGCTGGAGCATCGCCTCCAGACATTCCTTTGACCATTGGAATCGAATGGCGCCCCAATGGCTCGCCACGGCGTATTTTAATAGAGCCCGCCTAGAAAAATTTCCCAAAGTGCTCCCGAAAGCATCAAATAGATGCGTGAGAGAGCGAGAGTGGGAACAGACACAGAAACACGCAGACTGAGTGAGTGAGCGAGTAAGAGTATTAGAGCGATAGTGGTTTGAAGAGTAGAAGAGGGATGGTTGGTTAAGAAGGGGAGGGTTGGGATGGGGGGAGGGGGGGGTTGGGTTAGTTGAGATAAAGATAGGAATCACCAGGGCGCAACAAAAACAAAGGTACAAAGCAAACTTTTTGGGTACTGCGACGATTGTCAAGCCAAATGCACAAGGATGAATGGAGGCCTCGAAGGGGCGAAGTGGCTAAGAAAGCAGGGCAACAAATTTTTGCCTGACAATGTTGCACGTTTGTTGTCCACCTTGTGTTCAGCGCAAACAACAACTCATGTTGCACGACTTGCCACATACCCTACATTTCGTAGCTGAGCAAATTTGAAGCAAGTTTCTTTACAAGTTTTTATATTTTGAACCCTTTGAAAATGGGAAATCAGAGTAAGGAGGCGTGGCAGACCCCATAAAGTGTATGTATTGTTGATCATGAGTTGATCTGGCCTTGTCCGTCTGTCCGTCCGTCTTTTCGTCCGTTTTCCCCGTCTGTCTGTCCGTCCGTATGAACGCAGAGATCACCTAAACTACAAATGCTAGAGAAATTTTAAATTTTACATGTATACTCGTGTATACAATACGCAGAATGGGCTCATCAATCTGTATACCTTAGTATATTAAACTTTATATAATATAATTAGTATTTAATAGAGGAGAGAAAGGTGTCAAGACTCAGCATCAATTTTCTAGTGCACCATAGCCCCGATTAGTCATATTACAGGGTATAACAAATGCTCTACATCTTTAGGCATAGAGAGAGTGAGAGAGAGAGTGAGCGAAAGAGAGTGGAAGGGAGAGAGAGAGAAAGAGAGAGAGTGAGAGAGAGAGAGAGAGAGAGAGATAGAGAGAGATAGAGAGAGAGAGAGATTGGGAGAGAGAAAGAGAGAGACAAAAAAATCCTGGATTCTGCCCATTTGGCGTTGTTGCCGCCAGGTCCGGATCTGTCGCTAGTAAATTTACAGCTAAGCCGCATAACTAAATCAGAGACTAAACTCGGCTAAATTAAATAATCAAAACAATTGTGGGCAAAAATCCTTCAGTTGCACTAAGCTCACCTTCCTTCCTCCCCAGCCCTAGCACATTATTCGGTGACAAAGCTGACGATAAAAGCAAATTGGATTACGTGTAGATTGGTTAACCTCACAGCCAGCTCGCACACAAACATATATATTTATATATATGTAGACGAGTATACATACGTATATGTTTTTAGTGCTTGTATGTGTGCATGCACTCGTTTACTCGTCTATATTGGTTTGACCCATTTGCTTTGACTGCGAAAGGTTATCAAGAGGCGCTCGCACAATCTTTCTCTAATTATTTCAAGTGTCAGCGAGCTAAGCTAAATAAATCGACTTTAATTCAGAAATCAGCTACATATGTACACTAAATGTTTCAGTGTAATATTCAAGGTGAATACCCTGTAAAAAGTAGAGACCCAAGTACGACAGTCAAAGAATAACACTTAAGGTATTTTTGTCTAATATCAATAACTATCTATTACCATTTTTATGTATTTCGATTCTTGATGAACTATTATTAGATATTAGAATTAGATATGTGTATTTGTACAAAATAGATAATATATTTATTTTTGATTAGATTTTTATATCAAGATTTCAATTTAGAAGCTTATGTTTTTTGAGCAAAGCTAAAAAAGTAAAATATTTAAAAATAAAAAACTTGGTATTTAATTAATTTTTGCGGGCTATCTATATTCGATTTTATAATTTTGTATGGCTTTGTGGTAGTGAACATGTCTCTGACCTTGTCGTGGCTTGTCTTTGGTTTGTGCCTATTTGAAAAAATTGTTAGTTGTGAGCCTGCTGGGGAATACCCAGATTGGGCTCCCTATAACTTTTGTTTTGCTTCAAAATTTAATGAGGCCAATGGAAGAACGATGCTACGCAACGATTGATGAGATAAAGGCGACATCGATGAAGGAGCTGATCACAAAAAAGTAATTTTTAGAATGCTTCGATCATTGGAAAAACATGGGGATTATTGTAAAATAGCTTTGGTAATTGATGAATAAAAAATAATTTAAAACAAAGTTTTTATATGTGATGCAAACCTTGGTTAAACTGTATAAAATATTTATTGTGAGTAAGCTTACTACTTTTTCAAAGTATACAGGGTATTTGCTACTGAGTTATTCCAGATTAGAATTTAGATCTACGACCTGCTATATTTCCCTTGGGCATTCGCCTTTCTGAGGTCGCTGACTGAGCAACCTTCACATTTCGTTCGTGTTTATAAAATTGTATAACAGTTCAATAATAAATACGTGTCTCGATTGTGACAGGAAATGAGATTATATGGACTAATGAATGGCAATTGGCTAAGAACTATTGAAAATGATGGCGAAAGACATTAGTAAAGAAGTTTAGTCTGTGGCTTCGTAATGCGCTTTGTTTAGTTTATTTGCAATTTATTGCTCATACGCAGAGTGAGCCAATCACTTAGCTTTCAATGAATTCGATGTGGAATTCAATTTGCGTTCAGCTCAATTTATGTACATACATGAAACTGCCCACCTATTGATCCTGTTTCTTATGCTGTCAACTCTTTCAATCGCTTCTCTCTCTCTCTCTCTCTGATTATCATTCATGTTTGTTTTTTTGTTTTTTTTTTGGTTTTTATCACGCTTCAAAGCCCCCCAATCCAGTTGCCTGTTTGCCTGCCAGCCCGCCTTTGTCACGGCTCGTTGCATACGTCGGCGTCGTCGCCTGTCTCAAGGGCGCCGCAAAAGCCGCGACATTTGAGACAGTTTGAAGTTGCCACTACGGGGAGAGAACTTGGGGACTAAGGACTGAACTCAAAATTGACATGAGTATTGCAATAAGAATTAGAAGTATTGAAGTTTATGAATTTTCCCAGCTTCTCTGGGGCATGCTGCAATCGACTTCTTTTCAAATTTCGAACTTCATACAAAATGCATCCGAACTTTTTTCCTTGAAAAAGATTCCCAGAATGCAGAATTTAATCTAAATTTGTACAAAAATGGAATTTTCTTAATATTCGTCTAAAATTTGTTCATGAAAATATTATCATCAAATTTTGCTGTCCAAAATTTACTGCTCAGTCGCACTATTGTTTTCATGTGTGTCAATATGCACGCATAGCATAAAGAATAATATTTTTAATAATAAACCGATCTGCAATTGTCGATTGGCCACAAAAGTTTTTAGATTGAATATCCGACTTTTGGTCTGGCTTAAATTGATTCGAAGCGATGCAATGCGATTATTTTGATAATTCCTTTTTGTATGCTGTGGTTAGGAAAAAAAAGAGAAAACTATTTTCGCAACATTCGAATTGAGAGCAAATATCTATCTATTGGGTAGCTTTTCTTTTTTGACTGGCCTCAACTTTAGTGGAATTGTCAGCTCAGCTTACCCGCTGTTGAATTAAAAAAGAGAAGAAGCAGAAGTTGCTGCCACGCGCTGGTCCACTCATGCCTCACTTCTCTCTGATGTTGAGTGTCATTTGTGGCGTCACCAAGGAGAGAGGTAGAGGGCCAACGAAGTTAACCTTGAAATGGCGACCATGTCTGCCAACTTTATAAACGAATGTGACAATTGAATTGTCGACGCTGGCAGCTGTAACTGCAATTGCAACTGCAGCCATGCAACGCCTGGCAAGTTGCGAAATTTGTCAGGTCATGGCACGAGCGTGCAGCCAGCACTGCTGCAGATTGCTGCTTTAAGACTCAACCCAACTGCCACACCAATCAGCCACCCTGAAACATCCTGAACCAAAATGAACCACACTGAATCACAAAGCCGCAGCGCTTTCGAATTTGATTTGCTCTCAGATACGAATGTGATTAGTCCGAAATGCAGTGATTCGAGGCTACTTACAACTATCTTACAACTCTCTTGCAACTTTCTTACAAGTCTCTCCCTCTCCTGCTCCCTAAATGAAAAATAATAATAATAATAATAGAAAAAATACCATTAGAATAACTTAAAAATTATATAATGTTAGCAATGCGGATTACCCACGTCTCACAAAGTTGTTTGCTTTGGCTTGTGATTCTCTTGACAATAAATCTGAACTAACAAAATGTTAACATTAGATTTCTCTTTTCTATTTTGAAATATTTGTTTTCCAATTATAATTTTCCGTCCAATTGACTTTAGTTGTTTTGGCTGTCGATAATTATTGCATTTTATAGCATTAGATTGAATTGGATAATATGAATTTAGGGTATAATTTTTATGAGAATTACATACATAAATATACATGCATCTTGCTATGTTCGACTGCTTGTCAAATCGGAACTATACATATTATGGTTTATATATAATGGAGCACACAAATAAGTGACATTTGCGCTTCGTATATGGCCTATAAGGATTGAGCGTAACTGCTAAATGAGCACTACTAGATATGAGAGCTCTGGGTGGTTGTTCATTCTGATTGAAGTGACAGACGATTTTGCTTTGTCATATAACAATTTCGTTCAATTTACAGAAAAGACAATAACATATTTCAAATTAATTTCCAATTGTTGCATCATGATTTTCGGTATGATGCAAATATAAAGGACTAAGTAGATTGGGCTATGTCAGACTGACTGACATCGGTCCGTCTGGGAGGACTCAGAAATAAGTACACATAGACATTTAGTCCACTATACAAAGCCAAAGCAGAGCTAAAACTAACTTAACAGTTGTGTGAACTAATGTGAATTTGCTGTTTTAGACGTCATGTAAAACAGCTCTCTACAGAAAGGTACGATGTAAGTACATTTTTTATACCCTGAACCCAATGAATATGGGATAGCACGGTATAATGGTTTTGTGAAAATGTATGTAACAGACAGAAGTAGGAGTGGCAGACTCCAAAAAGTATATATATTCTTGATCAGGGCGATGAGCAGAGTCGATTTTGCCCTGTCCGTCTGTCTGTCCGTCTGTCCGTATGTTTGAACGCGTTATTCTCCGAGATATAAGAGCTAGAGAATTGAAACTCGATAGCTACTTCCATTTTTTAGTTTTCGATTAAAAACGCTATCGAAAATCAGTTAAAAAATGATATTTCCTGCATCTTTAGAGCTAGAGTTTCCAAATTTTAGATATGGATTCATATATATTTTATAGAATTTCGATCATTTATTTTCCACCCCTCACCTTCGAAATTGCCCCCTTCCCACCAAATTTGCAAAAAGAGTATGTCAAATACTAGAAACTTTTGCTTTGGCAAATACATACATATTAATGTTATTATCACGGTCTGAAATTTTTATGAAGATTGTCTGTCTACAAAAAAAGTATTTAAACATTTAAGTTCCCGTAGTAAGTCCACCCTGCAACCCATGCCTGCTTATATGTGCGTGCGTGTGTGTGTATGTGGGTATATATGCATGTGTGTGCATGTTTTGTTTATTGTGTAAGCAGTAAAGAAGAATGCAGAATTATTGAAACATCAGTTCGTGGATGGGTTCAGGGGATTTCGTAGTCGAGCAGTCTCGACTAGAGCTTTCTTACTTGTTTTATGTTAATGGAGCTAAATGACTGATTGATTGTTTAGGGCTTTAATTTAGAGCTAGAAGATCAGCACAAATTTAATAAAGTTTATGAGTAGTTGAGGGATAGTTTTTTTTATGTTTGTAAGTGTATTATGTTGTTGCAATTGTATTTAAATGTTTTAAATATGTTTCTAATGATGTTGGTTAATTATGTAAAGATTCTAAATCTCTATAATTATCTATCAACTCTAAATTAGCTAAATGCAGTTTGCAAATCATCATCAGCTGATGCGAATTCTACTGAAACTCGAGCAACGCGGGGTAATTTCTTGCTACCTACGTATACGCATAATAGATTCAAAGCTCGGCGATTTTTCTATGTTTTCAAATTCAATTTTCTTGTTCGGCTCCTTCGTCGCAGCTTGATTTTTTTTTGCGCACTGAAAATTCCGGCGTTGCAAAGTTAAGTCGAGTCGATGAAAATTCTATTGAGCCGCGTTTTATGTGCGCCTATAATTTATGATTTAATTATAAAAATGTTGGACCGTGTGCCAGCAGCAGGCATTCAATTGAAAAGCACATGTTGATTTATGAAAATGACGCCCAAGCTTACGTTGCGTAAACTCGCTCGCCTTTCCTTGTTTGGCTCGGGCTTCCTCCCATCTTTCTTACTTTCTTACTTATATATATATATATATATATATATATATATATTTGATTTCGTTCTTGTTGTTCCTTTTTTATTGCAGAACTTTTTAAAGGGCCTGGCAGCTGTGCTGCGCTTGACGCGTTCGCTTCATTGTTAATCGTCAAAATAAATAAATATATACACAAAATATTTTTTATGCACAATTTGTCGAGCTGCCTCGGGCGCCTGGACAAATGTTCAATTGACGCGATATATAATATATAGATATGTGCACATAAATGATATTTCATATAACACACACTTGTGTATATACATATACATATATTTTTATGTTTTGTGCCGCCTTGAAAATGATGTCGGGGATAAATCTCTCAGTTTCAGTCGGTTGCCTTCGGCTTCTCAATTCCATTTGTCCCCATTTTCACGTCATTTACACTTAAACAGCTTAGCGCCTATGGATACAGAGCCGTTACGGCATGCTTCTTCTCAGAGGGCGTGGCTGTGGGAGGGAATGGGGGATGGGAATTGGGAGCTGGGAGGATGGGGTCCGGCATGTGAAGAAAACAGGCAAAGGCAAATTATATACACGATGATGTCGTTGATGATGCTGATTATACGCGTCTCGTTCCTTAAGGTTATTAAACTTTATTGCCGTTTGGTATTATGTTGGCATAGCGACTAATATCAGGCATTTAACATCAAAAGCATTTAAGCCTATTTATTTGCGACCATTTTCCTATGTAGCTGCCAAAAGCTGTTAAAATTTGTTAAACATGTGTTTTAGTTCTTAGCTTTTAATCTTGTTGATAGTTACGCCCAAGTCGAACCGAGCATTAGCTAACAGAGCTTCCAAATAGGAAATAAGCAACTTATGTATATATTTCCATCGACCTCAGCTTTTACTACTGATTGATCAAACATATCTATTTTGTCATATCATATCTTACATACCTTCAATTTTCGATAGTGTTTAATGTAATGTTATCGATATTTTATATGACTAGAACGATACACGAAGAAAACAATTTGTATAGCTGTAATTCAATGTGTCCGAACAGGAGAAATAGTCGAATAAATTGTAATTAGCAAAAAAAAAAAAAAAAGATTGAGATATTACGTTACTCGATGTCTTACTTGGAAGCTAAATTTATGCCATTATATTGAAAACAAGTAAGAAAGCTCTAGTCGAGACTGCTCGACTAAGATATCCCCTGAACCCTTCCAGGAACTAATATTTCAATAATTCGTCGCTTCATTTCTACTTACACATGCACGCACATATACACACATACGCACGCACGTGCAAGCTAGCATGGGCTGCTGTGTGGGCTTACTATGGGAACTTATTTGTTCAATAATTTCTTTTGTAGACGGACAATCTTGATAAAACTTTCAGACCATGATCATAAAATGTGTGTATGTACCAACGCACAAGTCACTAGTATTATATTTAAAATACGGCTCTTGCAAACTTGTAGGGAAGGGGGTGTTTTGAGGGGTGGGAGTGATATATGACAAAAACCGAAATTCTATAAAACACAAATGTTTAAAATTTGAAGACTAGCTTTAAAGATATTGGAGATAATTTTATAACTGATTTGCGAAAGGGGAGCAGTTATCGGTTTTTTAACAAACTTGATCTACGCGTGCAATATACGAACCTACGAACAAAAATTTCAAGTCTCTAGCTCGTATATTCTGAGATCGACGCGTTCAAGCACACGGACAGACAGACAGACAGACAGGGCTAAATCGACTCAGTTTGTTGCCCTGATCTAGAATATATATACTTTATAGGGTCTCCCACGCCTCCTTCTCCCTGTAACATACTTTTAACAAAACCATTATACCCTGATTTCCCATTTTCAATGGGTTTAGGGGATACAAGTCGGAAACTAGTTTAGAAATTAAAATAAAATTAAAGTTAATTTGATATGCAATTAAATACTGGCTGCGTCGAGCCAAACAATGCTGACTAAGTGTCCGAGCGACCCACCCTTAGCCGAAGTCCCCAAGCCTCAAGTCATAAAAACAACCTCAATCTCCATTCTGATGGTGTTTATTGTTTGTGTGGCATCATAAATAAATTTTGCACTACATTTAACGAATGTTGAATTGTCCGGGCCAGAAGTTTCCCAGAATTGAGTCTACCTTTATAGTCAGAGTACATATGCCCATATATATATATATGTATATGTATATGTATATGTATATGTATATGTATATGTATATGTATATGTATATGTATATGTATATGTATATGTATATGTATATGTATATGTATATGTATATGTATATGTATATGTATATGTATATGTATATGTATATGTATATGTATATGTATATGTATATGTATATGTATATGTATATGTATATGTATATGTATATGTATATGTATATGTATATGTATATGTATATGTATATGTATATGTATATGTATATGTATATGTATATGTATATGTATATGTATATGTATATGTATATGTATATGTATATGTATATGTATATGTATATGTATATGTATATGTATATGTATATGTATATGTATATGTATATGTATATGTATATGTATATGTATATGTATATGTATATGTATATGTATATGTATATGTATATGTATATGTATATGTATATGTATATGTATATGTATATGTATATGTATATGTATATGTATATGTATATGTATATGTATATGTATATGTATATGTATATGTATATGTATATGTATATGTATATGTATATGTATATGTATATGTATATGTATATGTATATGTATATGTATATGTATATGTATATGTATATGTATATGTATATGTATATGTATATGTATATGTATATGTATATGTATATGTATATGTATATATGTATGTATATGTATATGTATATATGTATGTATATGTATATGTATACATGTTATATACCTATGTGTGTATGTGTTTCGTTTATCTGTTGATTTACAGCACGCGTGCGGCGCTGACTATTATTATTGTTGTTGCTGTTTCTGTTGATGAGTTGAAAATAAGAAATTTAATGCGTTTGCAAAATTTATTCACAATTAAATATAAATTTATACCCCATTGTATATAGCCGCAAGCAAAAATCATTTGTCAGTCAAGTTCCCACACACATTTACAAGCTCACACACACATCCACAAATAAACACACACATATACATATCTATACACCCAAGTTGGTATTCGTAAAATTTGACACCATGAATTTTATCAGCCTCCTCATTCATCATTACCTCAAATCAACGCTACAATATTTACATTTTATTGACTTCGACTTGAAAAATGAGCAATAAAAAACATATATAAAATAAAAATTTATTTATAAATGTATATATATATTTATTAAATAATTCAACACTAAGCATATTTAGTCGTAATAATGCATATTTAATAGAGCTATATTGATATATATATACATATTTGTATATATAGAAGAAGAATACTTCTATGTGTAATGCTAATTACTGTTTTGTTTAAGTAATACACTTACATACATTGGTAAATACCCTGTACAAAAATTAGATCGTTTTATAATGATTAACTCAAAAACTAGTAAGAAAGCTCTAGTCGAGACTGCTCGACTACAAGATCCCCTGAACCCTTCGAGGAACTAATATTTCAATAATTCGTCGCTTCATTTCTACTTACACACACACACACACATACACACATACGCACGCACGTATAAACAGGCATGGGCTTACTTTGGAACTTATTTGTTTAATAACCTTTTTTGTGTGCCAACCCACAAGTCTATAGTATTTAAAATACGCTTTTTGCAAACTTGTAGGGAAGGGGGTGTTTTTAGGGGTGGGGGGTAAAATAAAAAATAACTCTAAACTGATTGACAACCATATCGTAAATTTTCTAAAGAAACCCATTATATATTCTATAATAAAATATTTATAAAAACAATTGACATATGTTATTTTAGCCATAGTCGACTATGCCTGATTAGCGGCTAGCGCTGACAGTCGCTGACTCGATTTTCGATCAATTGAATCGAAATGGAAAAGTTATCGATGAATTGGCATAAGCTAAATCTGGCTACTCCAAAGTAGGATATCAAATTTAAGAGTTAATATCATTAGCTCTTGGTCGTTTCAGTTGCTGCTTCAGATCAAGATTGGCTTCATTTGCTCCTTTTAGACTAACTTTGCTATTAATCCTTTTACTAGTATTCTATTTGTATTGGGTAAAACCCACCCATAATATGTTGTGGTATCTATGGCATTATGCTCTTAGAACACAAATTATAAAAAAATAAATATTTCATGTAAAGTTCGCAGTTCAGTTTGTAAATTCATCTTTTTAATTATGAATTTTAGAGTAAAATCAATTTGAATGCCATTTTTTGTTTAATTTCGGCATTTGATTGAAATTGACAATAGGCGGAAATGTTGCATAGTATAATTCACACGTTCGCGATTCAGTGGGAAATAATTTCATAGCAAATTTTCGCGCCAAATACATCCAGAACTATAGACCGCCGGCTGCCCAGTTAGCCGTACACCCAATTACGTATGCAAAAAATGAAATGCTCCAAAATCAAATAAAAATGAAGTGACCAGCGGGAGGGAGAGACAGAGAGAGAATGAGAGAGAGCGAAATAAATAGAGAGAGAAACAGAGAATTATATTTGTCAGTGCTTTTAAACAATTTGGGGGCCGCTTTCTGGCCAGCTGGTTGGCTGTCTGGCTGGCCGACTGGCTGTTTATTTTAGCCACATGACACATGGCGGGCATAAATCTTGCATGCGGCGTATGGCAAATGAATGCGCCAATAACTCAATAAGCAAACCAAAACGCAAAAAAAAGAACACAAAATTTAAAAATAAAAAAATAAACACTCTGTGTGTACCCGCGTGAATATGTGTATTTGCTATAACCAAAATGGCGTCCAATGGCAGCGCCGCAGCTGCTGCTTCCGGCTCGACGGCGGCGTCAGCCATTGCGCTGGCTGTCTGACAATTGACTTCCGTTTTAAATTTTGCACAACTTCCGCTTGCGTCGACATCAACGTCATCAGCTGCAGCGGCAGAAGCTGCAGCAGCATTTATCTGCATTCAATTTCCATATGACCGCATTAACTGGCATCCTTGACAGCCTGGCCAGAATATGGCAAGAAGCGCCTGACAGCGTTCAAGTATGCGTTTACCAACACTCCTTGCTGACAGTTATCTTTTGACCATTAACTGTTCAATTGCTCTTGCATGCCATGCTTAATTATGTGCTCCAAAAACATTTGCAATTCGCAGTTACACAGGCCAACAGCATTCGGTAACTATAAATGAGCTTCTGACAAGAGAATGCATTCAAGTCTGAAATTATATTGACTGATGAGTTCGAGTTTTGTAATTGTCCTAAAACGTGTTTACTCACGCTTAGACTCAAACGTTTAGTTTTTGGGTTTTTCTCTGACCGTTAGGTCATCATTTTTTTTGTACTCAATGGTGCAAACAGTTGTGTGTGTATGAATTGATATGCATGCGTTGTGCATATATATGGTTTGTTTTCGCTAAGCAGATCAATTGCAGTCTTGAATTGCGTGTGTGCATTTGTCAACAATATGTTGTGAAAACGAGAAGAAAATTAAATAAAAATGTGCATCAATTCTTTGAATATAGCCCGGAAGGAAAGAAATCAGTGTTTAATATATGCGGCTTAAAATTGTCAGGCACAAGTGAAAGAAGTTCTTTAAGTGGTGAAAATATAAATTCTATATTATTAACTAAGCAAAACGTATAATACATAATACAAATTATATATAATTTATAATAATTTATTTTTCTTGACAAAAGAACTTACACAATGTGAAGACTATTTAAAAATACTTTTTTAGTTATCCCCTCCTTATTAAGACTTCTTGTGGGAGCATTAAAAATATCACTCCCGAAAAAAAAACTTTTTAAAAGAGCGTCACGCGAATACCTAAACGTCGATCGCTCAGACTAAAACGAAAAACGAAACAAGTAAGAAAGCTCTAGTCGAGACTGCTCGACTAGGGGTTCCCTTGAACCCTTCCAAGAACTGATATTTCAGTTTCAGTTATTCCTCGCATTTCTGCTTATGTACACACACATACGCACATACGCACGCACGTATAATCAGGCATGGGCTGCAGTGTGGGCTTACTATGGGAACTTATTTGTTTGATAACTTTTTTTGTAGACGGACAATCTTCAAAAAACTTTTAGACCTTAATAATAACATTAAAATGTGTGTATTTGCCAAATCAGTCCCTAGTACTTGAAAGACGCTTTTTGCGAATTTGGTGGGAAGGGGGTTGATTTTGGGGGTGGGGGTGGAATATGGCAAAAACCGAAATTCTTAAAAATATATATGAATCTATATTTGTAATTTTTAGCTCTAAAGATGTAAAAAAAATATATAGTTTTTTAACTGATATTTGATACGGTTTTAAATCGATAATAAAAAAACGGGGATAGTTATCGATTTTTGGAAACAAACTCGATATGCGCGTGCAATATACGGACCTACGAAATTCATGTCTCTAGCTCTTATATCTTCTGAAATAACGAGCTGAGACTTTTCCTTGATGCTAAATCAATTGATGTGATGTTGATCACAGAGACGCACATGCGCCCAGGCCTTAAAATTTTTACACCTGGCTACGACCAATATTACGCAAATCACCCCAGTGGTACCGCGAAAGGCGGATCTGCTGTGTTGATAAAATCCAACATTATTCATGACGCCAATGAACCCATTTCGAATAATAATATTCAAATGGCTAGTTTGAGTGTGATGACAAACATCGGAAACGTCAAAATAGCATCAATCTATCTTCCTCCTAACGAACCCTGGAGTGAAAATGACTTTAAGGTACTACTTCGGTCCCTGGGAAACCGGTTCATTGCAGGAGGAGACTTTAATGCAAAACACCAATGGTGGGGCAATTCGCGGAGTTGTTATCGTGGAAAGCGGCTGCAAGAGGCCATTGCAAGTGGTACATGGCAAATCCTAGCAACGGGTAAACCAACTTTTTATTCATACAACACCCTGCTTACTCCCTCTGCACTCGACTTTTTCATATTTAATGGTTTCGCTGCTAATAAGCTTTCTGTCCAGCTGCATCATGAGCTTTCGTCGGATCATTTGCCGGTCGTAGCGACTTTGCATCAATCGCCACAGCTTAGACCTATGAGGCAATACATCCTTACACCTGGAGCTCGCATTAATGAATTTAGGACTAACTTAGAAAGCAGAATTCATCTAAACACTCAAATAGATAGCGCGGTTGACGTAGAAGATGCTATTGAAATGTTTATGCGAAACATATCTTTGGCTGCATCATATGCGACCCCAGAACATGTACGTCATACAAGACAGCGCCCCCAAGATATGCTGCCCCCAAATGCTGCTGCATTACTACGAATAAAGAGAAGACTGAGGAAAGAGTATGTGAGAACGGGTGATATACGCGTCCACCAGATTTATAAAAGAATCTCCAATCGCGTACAAAAAGTCCTCTCTAAAATCAAGCAACGCAGTATTGATCAAATGCTGGAAAATGCTGGCCCGGATGCGTCTTCTAACTACTCGCTTTGGAAGCTCACGAGTCGCTTTAAAAAAATTGCAGCTCCAAAAGTACCGATCAAGGATACGGCAGGTAGATGGTGCTACTCCAGTCAGCAAAAAGCTGATGCATTTGCAGACAGCCTACAACAGCGTTTCATGCCGTTCAACTACACCGACGAGGCTACGCGAAGAACTGTCGAACTGCAGCTGGATATGCCGTTCCAAATGACTCTGCCTGTAAGGCCTGTCACTCTGGAAGAGGTAATAATTATTATCAAAAATCTAAGGGTTAAAGTTTTAGTGAAGTAGATGGGTATAGGCCAATTAGTCTTCTTCCTGCCTTAGGAAAGATGGCCGAAAGAGTGATACTTGACCGGGTCCTGCAACTTGAAGCAGTCAAGCAGAGAATCCCAAACTGGCAATTTGGATTCAGGAGAGGTCATGGTACTCCGGAGCAGCTACACCGTGTGGTCAATTTTATCCTGGACGCTTTTGAACACAAGAAGTATGCAGTTGCTGTCTTTATGGACATAAGGCAAGCGTTTGACAGAGTCTGGCATGACGGATTGTTATTCAAACTTAGAAGCTTTCTCACTCCACAATTGTACCAGATTGTTAGCAGCTTTCTGCGAGATAGAACCTTTAGGGTTGACGTTGATGGTGTAAAATCGTCAAAAAGGCCAATATGTGCGGGCGTGCCTCAAGGTAGCGTTCTCGGCCCTACCTTGTATACTCTGTTCACAGCTGATATGCCCTCACATAGCGACATCACAGGAGTAAACCGGAATAATGGTCTGATAGCCACGTATGCCGACGATACAGCTGTACTGACAAGTAGTACCTGCATCAATAAAGCTACAGAGTCACTACAACAGTACGTGTGCAGTTTTGAAGACTGGGCCCGCAAATGGAATATTGGAATCAACGGGAGCAAATGCGCAAACGTTACGTTTACCACAAGGCGTTTCAGCTGCGGACGCATTAGCATGCAGGGTTCAACACTACCGCACAAAAGAAGCCACAAATATCTGGGCGTAGTGTTAGACAGAAGGCTTACATTTAACATGCACACCACGATGGTCAAAAAGACTGTAATGACCAAAAGCGCAAAGATGTCATGGCTTCTTAAGCCGGCCAATAAATTGTCACTGTACAGTAAAGTGACAATTTATAAAGCAATACTCAGTCCCATATGGAGATATGCGCTTCAAGTCTATGGAATTGCGGCAAAATCTAACATAAACAAAATAAGAATTACGCAAGCAAAAATTCTCCGGCAAATTTGCAATGCTCCCTGGTACATGCGTACCAGGGACATTGAAAAAGATCTCAAGGTCCCCAAAGTTGGGGACGTAATACAGAAGGTAGCTACTAGCTACCTTGCAAAACTCGAAGGCCACTCAAACCCTCTAGCGAGAAGACTAGTCAAAAAAGCCAGAAGAAGAAGATTGAAGAAATGCCATCCACAGGACCTACCAGCGAGGTTCCTATAAAATGATTTATGTAAAACTGTATGTGATGTAATTAATTGAATGTGATTTAATAATTGTTATTGATATCTATGTAAACTGTTATTGAAATTTCTGTAGAGTCTACTATAAATAATTGTACCTTTATGTTCAACTTGTTAAGCTGCCAATTCGGTAGTAGAAAGCATGTTTAAATAAAATAAACCTTAAAAAAAAAAAAAAAAAAAAAAAAAATATATCTTCTGAGATCGACGCGTTTATACGCACGGACGGACGGACGGAATCAACTCAGCTCGTCACCCTGATCGAGAATATATACTTTGTGAGGTCTGCCACGCCTCCTTCTGCCTGTTATATACATTTTAACAAAACCATTATACCTTGATTTCCCATTTCCATTGGTGATCGTATCAATCCAGAAACGACACTCTTTAAAGAGCGTCAGGCAAATAGCTCAAGGCCAAAGGCTTAGACGAACACGAAACAAAATAAAAAAGCTCTTGCGTACATAGAGCGAGCGCGTGTGTGTTTGTTTTTTTTTTTTTGTTCAAAGCGTTGACACTTATTTGCAAGCTATGCTTTTAATAAATATTTATAATCAGATTGCCAACTGAGTAAGTTTGCGTTGATGAAGAATCTTTACCTGCCTTCTGGCTGCTGGGCGTCTTAAGATACCGCTTACTCTTTCCCTCCCTCTCTGTTTGTCTCTGATTTCGCCGTCTTGACTGCAGCATTTTCTACTTGATACAGATTGCCCAATGTTTTTGTTTTTGTATTTTGTAGTTGGGCATAAAACAAAAGCGCGCCAAATGCAAACAATGACAAAATGGCAACGCCAGCAGCAGAGGTCGCCAAATGTTGGCAGCGGCAGACGAACAGACGGACCAATGGAGAGACAGAGAGTGAGGCGGACAGAGTCCAAAAGTGGAAAAACAAGTCGCGTCATTTGGAGCTTACGCCGCTTCTCGACTCGTATATCCATTGTAGCCAGACCGAAACGAGGTCGGCGCCGCAGCGCTGCCATATTTTTGTTTTGCGCGGCTTGTTTTTAATTTTATTCTCGCTCGCTCCACTTGAAATACATTGTGCATCCGTGCTTCCATCCCTTCTGACCTGACCAAAACCGAAACCAAAGCCAACCGAGGCTGCAAAATTGTGTCACATGGCAGCTCTCGGCCCGGTCCCAGGCCAGGGCCAGTCAAAGACAGCGTCAGCATTGACTAATACACGTTTAGATCCAGTTTGCAGCCGTACAGCACCCTCGAAATAAACAAGTAAGAAAGCTCTAGTCGAGACTGCTCGACTACGAGATCCCCTGAACCCTTCCAGGAACTAATATTTCAATAATTCTTCGCTTCATTTCTACTTACACATGCATGCACACATACACACATACGCACGCACGTATAAACAGGCATGGGCTGTAATGTGGGCTTACTGTAGGAATTTATTTGTTTAATAAATTTTTTTGTAGACGGACAATTAAAACTTTTAGACCGTGATAATAATAATAAAATGTGTGTATGTGCCAACGCACAAGTCTCTAGTACTTAAAATACAGTTTTTGCAAACTTGTAGGGAAGGGGATGATTTGAGGGGTGGGAGTGAAATATGACAAAAACCGAAATTCCAAAAAACACATATAAACCTACCTATAAAATTTGAAAACTTTAGCTTTAAAGATGTGGGAGATATAATTTTATAACTGATTTTCGATAAGGTTTTTTATCGATAACAAAAAAACGGGAGCAGTTATCGATTTTTTGAAATAAACTTGATCTGCGCGTGCAATACACAGACCTACATAAAATTTCAAGTCTCTAGTTCTTATATCTTCTGAGATCGACGCGTTCAAACATACGGACGGACAGACAGACAGACAGACAGACAGACAGACGGACAGGGCTAAATCGACTTAAATCGTCGCCCCTTATGGGGTCTGCCACGCCTCCTTCTGCCTGTTACATACTTTTAACAAAACCATTATACCCTGATTTCCCATTTTCAATGGGTTCAGAGTATAAAAAGTGACAAAACGCAAAGGAAAATAAAAGTAAATAACAAGAAGAGCAGCAACAACTAATTTATTGTGCCACACTCCGAAATGCGCCCTGGCGCTTCATGCAATTGCAGCGCCCCGCACTCGTCCCTGGCTCTCAGCTCTTGGTCCCTGAAACTGGAGCACCTCTTGATTTATGCTTTGACCTTTCCCGCAGGCAGCACTTTTTCCAACGCTGTTTTCTAGGCCTAATTAGTGCACTAAGCTGGAGATGAAAATTGGCGAATTAAAAAAGCGCGCGGCTTAACGCTGATCTACCCATTTTTTAAGCATCATAAATGACAAAATGAGCTTGAGCAAGAAATTGCAAATGTTCAGAGAACTATGGATTTAATACAAATTTGATTTTTCTCAAGCCAAAAGAATCATTTGCTGGCTGAACATTTAAAGTTGAAGTTCTTCTCTTTGCATATCTGTTCTATACTAAAATTGAATGTAAATATATTCGTAATTGAGACTCAATGTTGCAGTCTGTTAGATATGTCTCTTATGTCTTGCTATATTGCATCAGTCACTCTGTCACCTCTCATTCAGATCGACTAACAGCGCATTAATTGGAAATGGATACGGATACGGATATGTATTAAATGCATACATCAAGTCAGCAATTGATTAATTCAAGTCTCGTGGAAATTTGATCACAAAAAACACGCGCAAGTGGGGGGAATAGGTGGGGGCAGGCGGTCAACGGTTCGTATGAATGATAAGGCGTTTTGCATATCGATTATTACGCGTTTTTTGGGGAAAACATGAAGCAAAGTGTGAAATGTGTGAATGCTTTTTAATAAACACTTTGCTGACAGATATGAAGCGTACCTGTAATGAGTTGAAAATAGTGGATTTGCTTTTGTGTTTCTCTTTCTGCTAGAATCTGGGAATTGATAATATATTCTATATGAGGATAAACAAGATAAACAGGATACAAAAGATTTCCAATATGGGTATATGCCCACTGAAAAAGGTGAAAAATTCAAGGTGTAGCTTTTAAAATTTGAAATGCATAAATATAGATATATGTATATATATATGTACATATGTATGTATTCGTGTATGTATGCATAAAAGTTACTGTCGCCCAATTAGCTGTTTTTTAAACATGCTCAAAATCATGAGATTCGTATAGCATCGACCTCGCTACACGATTCTTGAATAGAGTTGTATTTAGTTTGTATCTTACTAATTGATATAAATCGATTGCTGACTAACTTATAGTCATATCTTATAAAAATAACAACTATTCTCAATAACTAATAGCTTGTAATAAAGCATATATATATATATGTGTGCTCAGGTGACAATCTATAAGCTTAGGCCTAAAGCCCATCATATGTTTGTGGTATTTGGAAAATACTCGTTTACATTTGGAGTTTGGCTTAGTGAAGGGCATTAGATAACCAAAACAACATGGGCAAATGCAATTGTGAGAGTTATGCAAATATTTGCCAAAAATTCAACTCGGACTGCGAGAAATTTCCAATAATGCAGCGACAGTTACCAGAAAACAGAGAAAAAAGAAAACACCTTAGGTGGAGATGGGTTTGCAAAAATAGTTGAATGGCAATTGTTTTTGTTGTAATTTGTTGTTACTGTTGGTCCTGAACCACCTGGCGATCGTCGAGCCTGAGTTATCGCAATGGCAATAAAATTTTGGAAATCTATCAAATTGGAAACTGGACCAAACCGAAATCAAATGAGTTGACAATAGTTGCGCCAATGCCAAGCAATTCAAGAACGTTCATACATACATACATATTTTGCCTATTTTTCTCTCTCTCTTTCCTTCTCTTTCACATACATCCCATTAAAAATGTTCTATAAAAAGAATGAAGCGATTGAAAGGTCTAATTTCATTGTTTCGACATGTTTCCTTGTATATTGTCTAATCGCGTCAGCTGCTACACTCTTTTCCATTCCATCTCGTTCCGACGATTGGAAATTGATATGGAAACGCTTTTGTGTATTGCATTCCTCTGAAACATTACAGCTTTTGCACTAAAATAATGACAATGCCAGCTACCAGCTGCGGCACAGTGGTTCGCAGCATCAATAAATCGAAGTGAAACGAGCCAATCGCAGACTATATAATATATATTCTTGCAGGATTCTATTTCAAATATCCAACAGAGATTTTTCATTTCTGCTATCTTAAGATAGTTCAGATAATAATAATTAATTAATTTATTCCTTTTAAAATTTTTTTTGTCGCACATTTTGTTGTTGTTGTTAGACGTATATGGCCCGAATTCTCTGAGTGTATGCATGAATTTTATAATTTCTTGATCAGGGCGACGAGCTGAGTCGATTTAGCCCTGTCCGTCTGTCTGTCTGTCTGTCCGTCTGTCCGTATGTCCGTATGTTTGAACGCGTCGATTTCAGAAGATATAAGAGCTAGGACTAGAGAACTACAGAGAAAAATTTAAAGCTGTAGGTCCGTATATTGCACGCGCAGATCAAGTTTATTTTTAAAAATCGATAACTGCTTCTGTTTTTTTGTTGTCGATAAAAAACCTTATCGAAAATCAGTTATAAAATTATATCTTCTACACCTTTGAAGATAGAGTCTCCAAATTTAAAATGTATAATCATGTGTATCTTTAAGATTTTCGATTTTTGTCATATTTTACCCCCCACCCCTCAGAACACCCCCTTCCCTACAAGTTTGCAGAAAGCGTATTTCAAATACTATAGACTTGTGCTTTGGCATATACACACACATCTATGTTATAATCACGGTCTAAAAGTATTATCAAGATTGTCTGTCCACAAAAAAAGTTATTAAACAATTAAGTTCCCAAAGTAAGCCCACATGGCAGCCCATGCCTGTTTATATGTACGTGCGTATGTGTGTATTTGTGTGTGCATGTTTAAGTAGAAGTGGAACGCCAAATTATTGAAATATTGGTTCCTGGAAGATGGTTCAGGGGATCTCGTAGTCGAGCAGTCTCGACTAGAGCTTTCTTTCTTGTTGTTTTATTATTAGTTTGCGGCTGTTGTCGAGATAGAATAAAGAAGATATCCGCCCGTTAAACTCTAATTATATTATTATCAAATGTACTTTTCAAGCTATGGTGCCACTTTACAGACTCTAATGTCGTCGCGTCATTGCCGTTCCACTCTTTTCGTTTCTTTTTAACATGCAATTTTTCTGTTGCATATTTCGCGTTGTAGACCCCCGAACTGCCGCTATCTACTCCATTTTTATACCCTGAACCCATTGAAAATGGGATTTCAGGGTATAATGTTTTTGTGAAAATGTATGTAACAGGCAGACCCCATAAAGTATATATATTGTTGATCAGGAAGACGAGCTGAGTTGATCTAGCCATGTCCGTCTGTCCGTCCGTCCGTGCGTCCGTCCGTCCGTCCGTCTGTCCGTCCGTAGGAACGCAGAGATCTCCTAAACTACAAATGCTAGAGACTTGAAATTTTACATGTATACTCGTGTATACCATACGCAGTACGAGTTTATCATATTTTTTCGATAACTCATCCCATTTGTTTTTTTATCGATAACAATCGAAAATCTGACTTTGTTTTTAAAGCCTAGTTTGAATACTGTTAGATTTAGAGACTTCAGATTTACTGTGTAGATTTATGTGATGAATACAAAGATTTTGTTATTTACAGATTTTGGATGCCACGCCCCCTTCGCCTCAAATTAAAAAAAAACGCATATCAAGTACTAGAGACTTGTGCTTTGACATATACACACATTTGAATGTTATTATAACGATCTGAAAATTTGATGAAGATAGACCTACTACAAAAACATTTAGTCAACAAATAAATTCTCATAATATAGCCCACACGGCAGCCCAAGCGCATTAACTGGTAACTGCGCAGTTAGTGCATGTGCATAAAAGAAGTGTAGAAGATTGGAATATCAGTACATGGCAGGGTTCAGGGTATCGCTTAGTCGATCAGTCTCGACTAGAGCCCTCTTACTTTTTTTTTTAAGTTTTTATTTTTATTTTTTCTCCATCTGCTCGTACATGGTATTTGTGTGTGTTGCTATTTATTCGGGCTCTCCCGTTATCCTATGCCAGCCGTGATGTATTTTTTTTCCCTCTACCCTTAAGTCCATTGAAAAGGATATATTTTACGGCATTATAGAAGAGAGTAGACTCCTTTAACTTCTATATAATTTCATTTATATATTAAGTTCGTTTCTTTCGAAGATAATTTGAGTGTCAGCTTATACGAATAATATAAGGTATATATGTAAGTATCTATTTAGTCAAAAGTTTATTTAATTCATTATTATATGTATCTTATTATTATATGTATATTATACATTATAGTTTATATCTTTCATTTTGAGTTTTCAACCTAAGCCTATTTGATGTTGTCGCTGTTGGTCGATGCGCGCTTGTTTTTTATAGGATATCTGACAGTTAAGTCTTTGTTGGTTTATTTTTGTTCACTGTTCTGTGGCCCTGATGCTGCTGCCTCATCTGACATGATTTCCGCATGTCGTTTGAGCCTTATTTTCTGTTTTCTTTTTATACTCTGAACCCATTGAAAATGGGAAATCAGGGTATAATGTTTTTGTGAAAATGTATGTAACAGGCAGACCCCATAAAGTATATATATTCTTGATCAGGATGACGAGCTGAGTTGATCTAACCATGTCCGTCTGTCCGTCCGTCCGTATGTCCGTCCGTCCGTCTGTCCGTCCGTAGGAACGCAGAGATCTCCTAAACTACAAATGCTAGAGACTTGAAATTTTACATGTATACTTGTGTATACCATACGCAGTACGAGTTTATCATATTTTTTCGATAACTCATTCCATTTCTTTTTTATCGATAATAATCGAAAATCGGACTTAGTTTTTTAAGCCTAATTTGAATACAGTTAGACCTAGAGATTTCAGATTACTGTGTAGATTTATGGGATGAATACAAAGATTTTGTTATTTACAGATTTTGGATACCACGCCCCCTTCGCCCCAAATTTGAAAAAAAAGTATATCAAGTACTAGAAACTTGTGCTTAATCATATACACACATTTGAATGTTATTATCAGTCAGAAAGTTTGATGAAGATAGTCCTACTACAAAAAGATTTATTCAACAAATAAATTCGCATAATATAGCCCACACGGCAGACCAAGCGCAGTAACTGGTAACTGCGCAGTTCGCAGAGCGCGTGTTTATGCGTTCGTATGGATGCATGCGTATGGGTGTAGAATGATTGAAATATGAGTACTTTGTAGGGTTCAGGGTATAACCTAGTCGAGCAGTATCGACTATAGCCTTCTTACTTGTTTTCCTCTAGCTTTTGGCTTTTTTTGCCTTTCGTGTGCTCATTTTTGTACAAAAAAGAAGAATAATAGAAAAAGAAATGTAAAGTTGCAGGAAGCAGCAAAAAATGTTAGTTTATTTTGATGTCTCTGCATGGTTTTCCTGTGGCATGAGCAGACAGGACTAGCTCCTGTTTCTGCCACTGCCACTACGGCTGCTGTCACTGATGCTGCAATTGCGATCGCTGACGAAATTGAGAATTATTATGTTTAAACATGTGCCGTCGACGGCATTTTGTTTGGCTTCTTAAAACGTATAACCGTATAACCCACCCTTACAACCAGCCGACGCGCCACATGACTGACACATGCCAACTGACAGCAACAAGAAGCAATTTCGAATGCCCGAATCCAGTTGCTTGAGTCCGGTTGCCTGTAGCCTGTTGCCTAATGCTTGATGCCTGATGACTGCCATCTGCAGTTGCATCGTTGCAGTCGCTGTTGCATTCAAAATTAAATTTGCCTGCTTCTGCCGCAGCTACAGTTGCAACTTTAATATGTTAGCCCCAGGCATGCCTATCTGGATGTATAAGATACAAAGAGACACAGCTACATAGAGCTACATGTAGCGAGTGACAGTTATTAAAACAAGTTGCTGTCTGGGCTTGCATTTGGCACAATCAATACTACAGCACTAGATATTCAAGTGGAGTGAATGGTAGTGGGGCCGAGTGGAGTGCCGTGTGTGTGTGGCACGCGAATAGACTAAAGTCAATGCCAGCCTGCTGCTGCCGCTACTGTTGCTGCTGTCTTGTTGCTTGCGCTACATAAGTGCGCATATAAAAAGGCTCTTTGTTTGGCAAACAACACACACATGTTCAGTGACTCTGACATACTGCCAAAGGCTAATGAAGGCAAATCAAGGGCTGGGCAAAGGCAAAGGCCCAGGCGCTGGCACAGGCCTAAGCCAAAGTCGAAGCCTAAGCCAACGGGTCTAGGACTAGGTTCTCACAGTTGGCTGCACATTGCACTTCAGTCAGCTGCTCATATGCTTTGCATGTTGACATTTAACAAACAGACTAAAAAACAAATACACAAAGCAACCGGCAAAAGTGCACAACACAACAACAGCAACAGAAACAAGAACAAGAACAACAACAATAACAATAAATAATAGAAAAAAAGACAAACTGTAAACTTTGCAAACATTCAACAGAAGCCGTTTGAGACCCCAAATGCAAAACTCATGAACTCTATGTCCAAAATTTCTTTTGGTACACAACAAAAAGAGTAACCGCTTAAACTTAAACAGTTTTGCTTTGTCGCCTGACAAAAATTCTTCTATGTAATAAATTAGATATCACTAACTCTTATAGACATCAAGATATACACAAAACAAGTAAGGCAGCTCTAGTCGAGACTGCTCGACTACGAGATCCCCTGATCTTTCGAGAAACTCAAATATCAATTTCAGTAATTCTACGTTTCTTTTCTGCTTATATAAGAAACAAAACATGCACACACACATACACACATACGCATGCACGTATAAGTAGGCTGGGCTGTAGTATGGAAACTTAATTGCTTAATAACTTTTGTTGTAGACTAATAATCTTCATAAAACTTTTAGACCGTAATAATAACATTAAAATATGGGTATGTGCAAAAGCACAAGTCTCTAGTATATGAAATACGCTTTTTGGAAAATTGGCAGGAATGGGTGGATTTTAGAGGTGCGGGTGATATAAAACAAAAATTTAAATTCTAAATTTAAAATTTGGAGACTCTAGTTCCAAAGATGTAGCAGATATAACTTTAGAACTGGTTTTCCATAAGGCTGTTAATCGATAGCAAACAAGTAAGAGTGCTCTAGTCGAGACTGCTCGACTAGGAGATCCCCTGAACCCTTCCAGGAACCAATATTTCAATAATTCGTCGCTTCATTTCTACTTATACATGCATACACACATACACACATACGCACGTACTTATAAACAGGCATGGGCTGCCATGTGGGATTACATTGGGAACTTAATTGTTTAATATCTTTTTTGTAGACGGACAATCTTGGTATTTGAAATACGGGTTTTGCAAAGTAATAAGGAAGGGGGTGTTTCGAGGGGTGGGGGGTAAAATATGACAAAAACCGAAACTCTTAAAAATACATGTGAATACACATTTTAAATTTGGAAACTCTAGCTCTAAAGGTGTATTAAATATAATTTTTTTACTGGTTTTCCATAAGGTTTTTAATCGATAACAAAATATTCGGAGCAGTTATCGATTTCCAAAAACAAATTTGATATGCGCGCTCTATATATGGACCTCCGAAAAAAAATTTAAAGTCTCTAGCTCTTATATCTTCTGAGATCGACGCGTTCATACATACGGACAGACGGACAGACGGACGGACGGACAGACGGACGGACGGACAAAAGGACAGACAGACAGACGGGCAGGGCTAAATCAACTTAGTTCGTCGCCCTGATCAAGAATATATATACTTTATGGGGTCTGCCACGCCTTCTTCTGCCTGTTACATACTTTTAACAAAACCATTATACCCTGATTTCCCATTTTCAATGGGTTCAGGGTATAAAAACGGGAGTAGTTATCGATTTTTGAAAACAAACTCGATATGCGAGTGCAATATACGCACCTACGAAAAAAAATTGAAAGTCTTTAGCTCTGTAGTTTCTGAGGTCTACGCGTTCACTCATACGGACAGACGGACAGATGGATAGACGGATAGACAGACAGACAAACGGACATGGCTAAATCGACTGAGCTTGTCACCCTGATCAATGGTGAAAAATTGAAAGTCATTAGCTCTGTAGTTTCTGAGATCTACGCGTTCACTCATACGGACTCATACCCTGATCAATGGGCAAAGGGTATAAAAGTAAATAATATTAATAATAAGAATGACGATATTTAGCGATAATTGGAAAATGGAACGAGTTGTCAAAATAACATTTCAGTTCGCATATAAGATAAAATAATTGCAATTTACAGGTTCAATTACAGTTCCAGATTAAGAATATATACATATAAGTATTGTCAGTTATTCTTGGGAATTCAAAAATGATCGTTTCAGTTACTATGAAAAATGTGATTAAGTTCTTACCTTTTAATGATTTTTGAAGCTAAGAAAATTTAAAAAGCTTGGTGTATAGAATGTTTTGGTTTGAAACTGAAATTGTTTGAAATTGGACAACATTACTTTAGAGCTTAGCTTTGATCAGTTTAAATTTATAATAAGGTCGAAATGATAAGCACTTTTCCTGTGTGTATGTGTGTGTGCTGTTTGTTTTTGCGCACTAAAATGTACAATTAATTCGGAAAAAGTAGAGAGTGACTGCATTGCCATGCGATAGTATGTAATTTATTTATTTATAAAATTGTTTGTGCAACGACAGCGCCGGATTTCAATTTAAACGCAATGCAGGCAGTTTTAATAAAGCGCTGCTCCAGCCGCAGGACATTCAGGCGTTGCTGAACAGTTAGAGAGACGAGCGGAGCAGAGCAGAGCTGAAGGAGGCGGGAGTTTGGCTTGACGAGGATGTCAAGCAAAATAACTTTAAATTAATTAAAAAGCGCATGCAAAAATGTTTTTTTTTCTTTCTTTTGGTGGAAAGAGACGAGCACATGCTTATGCATAGAGAAAGCGAGTAAGAGGGAGAGACTATTTATGTGTGTCTGTGTTGGTTGTCTGCACAAGCTAAAGACAACAAAACGACAACAAGGACGACGACAGGACGCATCAATGTCGCGGAAATTAATTGAAATGAAGGCAGGAATTTTGCTCAAGCTGTGTTGTAAAGTCGTTTTTGGGGCTGGAGGGTTTCTTTTCATCAAAATTAATGCACACGTAGTAGTTGATAGGGACGAGAGAGTGGCTAAGATGAGAACTGTAGCGAATTATAATTAAAGCGCATTCAAAGCGATTTATGATTTGCTGATTGCGTCCAATCCAGGACGTCGCAGCATCTGCTAAAGGATGTGGCAAATGTGGAGAGCTTATTGCAAGGATTATCGCACGCCCACAAGACACAGCAACCACTCTATCTCACTCTCTCGCTCTCGGCCTGTCTCTTTCGTGGGGTTGGCCAACAAAACGAAATTAAGCAAATAAATTTTCGAGTTAGATTAGTTGGGCTAAGCAACGAGTAAGTGTGGTACGCTTTTTGCGGCTTAGACAGAACTAGCTGGCCAACTTCTTTTTGGCCAACTACTATGTGTGTCTTTGTGTATGTGTCGGTGTGGCTGTGGATGTGGCTGTGGCTGGCTTAGTGGCTGTCTGCCGAAGTAAAGGCCAAATAACAGCCGAATAGGAACGAGCTGCCGTCGAAGTTGCTTCTATTCTGGCTGGGCAATTAAATGTTGGCGCCTCCTCAATCGGACGGTCAGCTCCACTCAGTGCCTGCCACAAAAAGCTGCAGACACATATACGCGCACACGCTCAACAAATGAAAAAGAACAGCACAAATAGAACTAAATAAATACATTGAAAGTAAAACTAAAAAATAGAGAGAAAATAAAAACAAAGAATTGCAATTTTAGCCCATGGCTTCCATTTCAAAAATTACAAATTTAATGACATTTTGTGAATGGGGCAACGAACACAAAAAATCAATTCACACAGAAAAGAGATGAGATTTATAAATATTTACAGCGTGGCTGGCAAAAATAAATCCTAAAGTGTCCAAGCGCCAACATAAATAAACGCACTCCACCACAACCCCAACATACACCTAGCTGACATCAAAGCTTGAAACGAAATAAAATCCAATTCAATTATGAAATTAAATTTAAGTTTTCAATTGAGTGAAATGCGCATTTGATTTTTATCAACAGTACCAGATGTTTTTATAAATTTACCAGTAGGATAAGCGTCTTGCTTAAAATCCAAATTGATAAGCATAAACCAGATTTTAATAGTACTGAATTCGATTTTGATCGACGAACTCGCAAATTATTATAATCTGATTTATATCTACTAATGCAGGAAGACAATCTATTTCCTATTCAATTGCAAATATTTACCAGCAGGATAAATGCTTTAATATTTATTATGAATTCCTTATCAAATCTTTGTAGATTTTAAAGAATACTCTTCGCTTAGCATCGTCTGGTTGATTATAAAAATTTAAAAGCAGGATAAATATTTTATTTACATAAAATGGAATTGAATAGTTTATGCGGTGACGAATACACGATATAATTTAATATTTGATGTATCTAATATTATTGGGTTTTCATTTGTCATCTTCAAAGAGCGTGTGTTTTCGCATTTTTACATTTTCACATATATGTATTATTTTTCATTTTCATTGCAGGTGAGTGCTGCTCTTCTCTTACCTTGTTGAGAACGCCTGAAAGTTTTGAAGTTAACTTTTTTCGGGTAAGAGTCAATATATGCCAATGATGAATGGAATCATCTGGCTTATTTTTTTTTCGCTTCTCTTCTTCTTCGTTTTTGGCATCTTTTATGTCCGTATAGAAATTGTGTTTCTTGCTACTTAGGAGTTGTAATGATAATGCACAAAAATTATGCTAATAGCTTAATGCCGGCCCACTTAAATGCTAAGGCAGCGGCGACCACTACAAGAAAAAAACAAAGCAGCAGATGGCATAGGGGGAAGGCTACTAGGTAGCGGGAGAGGTAGAGGTGGAGGTAGAGGGCTCAAGATGCCGTAGTAGCAGCAAACGATGCCTGTGATTATGCCTTAGTTGCTTTCTTTCTTTCATTTTATTTTATTTTTTTTGCTTCCGTCGAGCTGTTGAAGTTGGCTGTCATTTGGTGGCCGTTGACAGGCGCCAGTGGGCACTTGGACTAAGATGAAGACTTGGACTAAGACGAAGGCTTGGACTTGGACTTTTGTCGTACTCTTGGCAGCTGCGGCCAACAACAATAGCAACAATAATAGCAGCAACAACAATAGCAGCAACAGCAGCAGCGCCAAGAACAATATAACGCAGTGGGCGCAAGTGTTTTGCTTTTAACTTGGCCAAGATTAATATTCTGACACAGCGACACTGGTCAAAAGCGAGAGTGATAGAGAAAAGCATATAGGAAGAAACAGATAGATAAAGAGAGACAGAGTTGGCATAATGTTAGCAGCTGGCAGTAGGCGGAGCTTGCAAGTTATGACTTTTTTTTTTTGAAAATTTAAGAGGAATATGTGATGGCAGCAAGAAGTAGAACTAATAGCAATGGCAGGACAGCAACAAAGAAATTTTAGTCGTCAAACTTATGGAAAAAAATGTAGAAGTTTTACAAAGGGAAAATCAATTCAAGTACAGTTTCTATCCGTAACCCCTATTTCTTACTATGGCTATCCTTAGAGATAGCCAAAAATATGATGAAAGTAAAAAAGTCAAACAGTGGAGAAATATAAAAACTAAGCGTGAGCCGAAGTAAATTCAATCAGAGAAGCTTAAGTAAAACATTAAAAGAGAGAAAACTTTAGTGAGAGACTGAGTGATTTCTTAATCAAGGGGATTGCATAGTGAGCAGTTAATTAAAGCAACGAATAATGAATGACAATAAAAAAATTAATAAAAGAAGTCAAATTAAAAAGGGGCTGGGACAAGCAAACGAAGCGTTGGAGTGGATAAATTAAGCAAATGAACGCAAGTCTAAGAAAGAATTTTACGCAATACTTAAAAAAGTTAAACAATAAAAGAGAACGAGAACAAGGAACAAGAGATGGAAAAAAACAACAACTGCAACAACAACTAAAAGGGAGAAACCATTTAAGCGCTGTGTCAGCGTAAGAAATGATTTTTTAAGTACGGCGTAAAGAAAAGCAACAACTGCAGCAAAAGAAGAGCAGAGAAGCGGATGGAAAAAGGAGATGAGGGATGAGGTCTGAGGGATGAGGACTGGAAGGTTGGTGGATAGTCACAATAACGACCAAATATCCATCAGCAATAACGACATCCTCTACAGCCCTCAGCGAGGGCCGTCTGGGGGTTTCAGTAGCCGTTGACGGAAGCACCGAAAAATGCATTAGCCAAAAAAAAGGAGCTGAACAAATGAACAGAAAGAACAAAAATGAAAGAAAGAAAAAAGCGTGCGCTTCAAATGCAACAAAACGATGACGCGTACGATAAAGGAAAGCAGCTGAAAGAAGCATAGCAAAGCGGAGCAAATCAGAGCAGAGCGGAGCAGAGCTGAGCAAAGCAGAGTTGAGCAGAGAAGAAATAAGCGAATGCCAAACACAACGCTAAAGGGTTCGGCACACAAAAAGCGAACGCAAAATGTTAAATTAAATGATTTTCTCAATGATTCGCAGTGCCAAATGAAAATCGCAAAATCAGCAAAATATTAAATGATTTGCAGTCAGTTGTGTGAGTGCGTATGTGTGTGTGTTATTTTAAATTTTGTTTCCTAACAAAACTATAGTACTATTTTTGGCATTTTGGTGTTTAAAAATAGCGCACGATGCTTTGCGCTACCTTAGACAGAATAGCTCGTCTTCTGGTTCACTCGGTTCTGCGGAGCTCCACTATGACTGTGGCCGCGAAGGTGCTTATTAGTTTCCAAGCTGTCTTCGATTGCAGCATGGTGTTGACTGGGTTGTCCGCTCTGTTGGAGTGGGCAACTTCTTCTTCTAGGCAACGTAGGATGCGTCCATCTCGAATAAGACGTGCTTGGCGTCTTCCACCAGACCTTCTCCACATCAGGGGCATTTCTCAGTTTCCTCCTGGCTTCAAGTAGCTCCGCAAGCATCTGTGTCCCGAAAGAATCTTCGAAAGGTAATCAGTTGCCTTTTTAACATGACGCCAAGATACTTCATCGCCTTCTTTGACACGATAGTGACGCTGGCGATTTTTAAATGGACAGTTTTCACTCTTTTGCGACTGCTGACTAGGACGACCTCCTTTCCTATGGACGACATCTACACCATCAGCAAAGTCAATAGAATGCATACCTGCTTGTAGTTCCAAGCGCAGTACATATTAACTGACTTAGTGCTGCAACACATAAAATATGTTTCTATGGAGAACAAATTTTTATTTATATTTAAAATAATATTGCTTGATTGACTGATAATTTTAAGCCCAAGTAAACTGAGTTAGGAAGTTGAACCTATTTAATATAAAGGTTTACTGAGATTTATAAAAACAGTTGTACAAAAGTTTTAAATAGGAAAATTCCATTTTAACAATATTTTTCAGGAATTAATTTTTAAAATTTCTCATTTATAATTTATGTATACAAAGTACACAAGACAAAAAGGAAACGCGTTTATTTAAATTTGTGTGAGTTCTTTTTGGGCTTAAAATAATAATAATAACAAAAACACTTTTAAATTCAATATGAGAAAATTATTAAATAAGAATTAATATTTTGTGAAAATGACAAAACTTTGTGATATTGCAAATAATGAAATCAATAATAATTAAAGACAAAGTTAGAAAAGTTCGTTAAAGCAGTTGAATATGACGAAATGAATTCAGTTGCATTCTTACTTTTATTTCTTGCTGAAAATGCTGGACGAAATGGAGGACAAGGCTTAAGAGGGCTAAGCTCAGATACACTCAAACACACTCTAAGTACACACAAGTAGGTTTTATTGAGATGGAGTTGAATCTCAATGCAGACGAGGCGGAATCCCAGGTTCAATTCAATGACATTATGATGGTCGCCTCGTGTGTGCGAGAGAAGCTGCTGCAGCTGCCAGTTCAGTGTTCAGATATACCAAATTTCACAACGGAAATGACCAAAGCGGAGATTGACAGAAAGGGGACAGCAGCTGCCCAATTGCCAAACACACCAGCCACGACGATATTCACATCGTTTTTTGGCTTTGGTTTACAGCGAGCGACGAAATGAACTGGATTTGAGTTCTATTACGAGACACACTCTGCCACCCACCCACACACACACACACACACACACACACACAGCACGCACTTACAGTTGAACGAACACGCGTCTCTTACACATTTGCCACATCAGCAAATGATGTGAAAATGTCATTTCCAGGCAATGGACTGTTCGGGACACAGAAGGTAGAAGTCTAGCCACACTTTGAGTTCAAATTGAAGCCCAGCTGAGCTGTCGATGTGCGGCTTCTTTTGGTTATCAAATCGTTTCACATACACACCCACACCTATACAGACACACAGATGTAACTATGGTCATGCAGTAAATTTGCGGCTAGCGACGAGCAAAAAGCGCACAAAGTACGAAACTAATGATGGGTGAAGGCCAGATGGGGGCAAAAGGGGACCCAACGGCAAGCAGTGACAATTGAGCTTATCAAATTGCCCATGCATGTCATGTTTGTGTGTGTGTGTTTTAGGGCATGTGGTGAGGACAAATCAAATTTAATTGGAGCGTTTGCCGATTCGCAAAACACGTCGAAAACAAATGGTATATCATGTGTCGTTTAATGCCTTACCCAACCCAGTGATACCCTATAAAATGTCTTATTTTTAATATGTTTATGCCTGTCAACCAAACTAGTTAAATTCTTAGTTTAAATTGATTTGATTTCTTCTTTAAATCGACTTACTGGAATAACTGGTTAGAAGCGATCACAAAATGTAGTCACGACTGCCGGAGTCAAGTTCAGTAAGCTAGTATAAGATAAATCAGTGAAATGATTTCATATAATGACTTTCATCATATTAATAATGGTTCAAGTAATTTACCTCTTAGTATACGATGGCTTTATGCAATGCTTACTGCAGAGTATATAATAAATAGAACCATTGCCTACTTTTGTGGCCGACAGCTTTGAGGCTAAAGTTCTTTAAGTGCTGCCATTTAAGCACATAAAAAAAGCAATTTATGGCTTAGAATATGCCACGAGAGCTGAACTGAGTATATCAATTGAGTTTACGAGTCACCAAAATACTGCTAATTATACAAACAAAACAAACCTAAAACAAGTAAGAAAGCTCTAGTCGAGACTGCTCGACTACGAGATCCCCTGACCCCTTCCAGGAACTAATATTTCAATAATTCGTCACTTCATTTCTACTTACACATGCACACACACATACACACATACGCACGCACGTATAAACAGGCATAAGCTGCTGTGTAGGCTTACTGTGGGAACTTATTTGTTTAATAACTTTTTTTGTAAGCGAACAATTTTGATAAAACTTTCAGACCGTGATTATAACATTCAAATGTGTATATGTGCCAAAGCACAAGTCTTTAGTATTTGAAATATGCTTTCTGCAAACTTGTAGGGAAGGGGTGTTTTGGGGGTGGGGGGTAAAATATGACAAAAACCGAAATTCTTAAAAATACATATGATTCTACATTTTAAATTTGAGACTCTATCTTCAAAGGTGTAGAAGATATAATTTTATAACTGATTTTCGCAAGGTTTTTTATCGATAACAAAAAAACAGAAGCAGTTATCGATTTTTAGAAATAAACTTGATCTGCGCGTGCAATATACGGGCCTACGAACAAAAATTTCAAGTCTCTAGCTTATATCTTCTGAAATCGACGCGTTTAAACATACGGACAGACGGACAGACAGACGGACAGCTCGTCGGCCTGATCAAGAATATATATACTTTATGGGGTCTGCCACGCCTCCTTCTGCCTGTTACATACTTTTAACAAAACCATTATACCCTGATTTCCCATTTTCAATGGGTTCAGGGTATAAAAAACAAGGGGCAGGGGAAAGTGAAATAAATGTCTCACATTCGAGGTGGCAGCAATGGCTAAATGTTTGATTCACTGTAGAAAGCAATGACTTGGAAATGAAAACGACGGCAGAGGCCACTTTAGTTGTCTTTGACTTTAATGCCTTCATTTCTGCCATACGGTCGGGTTGTGTGTTGCAGCATTGGGTGTTTATTTCATTTAATTGCCCTGATCGATGTCCGAGTGCTTTCGCAATACCAAAAAGATTTCCTCTAAATCCATTACGTGCTTACCGACTTCTGCAAATTTCCGTCTCAATAAGTGACCTAGAGCTCACTTCAAAACCAGCCAAACTTTGATCCACTAATAGAAATCATACATAGACAATTTTCGGCGCTTATGATAGCCTGATTAATTGATTTGATTGATTGATTGTTTGACTTACTGGTTCATGATAAGCGCAAGTCAATAGAAGTGAAAGGAAAGCAAAGCTGCTCCAACTTTAAGTCTTTAATAAAACAAAATGCAGATTTTGAATAATCGCTGACTTATTATTTATTGACAATATACATATATATATATATATATATATATATATATATATATATATATATATATATATATATATATATATATATATATATATATATATATATATATATATATATATATATATATATATATATATATATATATATATATATATATATACAAATAATTTTTATGAATTTATGTATATGCATATATTTAGGGCTTAAGGTAAAAATCAATTTTAAGGTAAAAACAAATTAAACAATTGGATTTAAGTTTAAGTGATTTAAGTGCACACACACAAACACACATACCCACACACACGCGTACACAATCAGACATACATACGCACGTCTAGCAAATTATTTGTAGTTATATTACTAATACGTCATGTTTGCTCAGTTATGTACTTTGCAGCAGTAGCCAATGAGCAGTGGCGTAACTAGGGTATGGCAAGCAGGACTCGTGCCACCTCAACTTTGTATATTCAATCGCGATTGTTATATCCTGAACCCATTGAAAATGGGAAATCAGGGTATAATAGTTTTGTTAACAGTATGTAACAGGCAGAAGGAGGCTTGGCAGACCCCATAAAGTATATATATTCTTGATCAGGGCGATGATTTAAGTCGATTTAGTCCTGTCTGTCTGTCTGTCTGTCCGTATGTTTGAACGCGTCGATCTCAGAAGATATAAGCTAGAGACTTGAAATTTGAAACTGTAGGTCCGTATATTGCACGCGCAGATCAAGTTTATTTCCAAAAATATATAACTGCTCCCCTTTTTTTGTTATCGATTAAAAACCGTGTCGAAAATCAGTTATAAAATGATATCTCCCACATCTTTGGAGCTAGAGTCTTCAAATTTTTAACGTAAATTCATATGTATTTTATAAAATTTCGATTTTTGTTATATTTTACCCCCAACCCCCCAAAACAAAAGCGTATTTCAAATACAAGAGACTTGTGCTTCAATACATACACACATTTTAATGTTATTATCACGATCTGAAAGTTGTATGAAGATTGTTCGTCTAAAAAAAAAATTATTAAGCAAATAAGTTCCCACAGTAAGCCTGCTGTCTGGGCCCATGCCTGTTTATACGTGCGTGCGTAAGTGTGTATGTGTGTGTGCATGTGTAAAGAGAAATGAAGCGACGAATTTTTGAAATTTAAGTTCCTGGAAGGGTTCAGGGGATCTCGTAGTCGAGCAGTCTCGACTAGAGCTTTCTTACTTGTTAGCTTCAGTTTTAAGTAAAGATACAAGAAGTCAGGATTGTTTGTAAACTGTGACAATCACACACTCAACTTAGCTGGTTTACATGCAGCAAAACAAAATGTAGCAATAGTCACTTTTTTTGGAACGATCAAAAGTCTGTATGCATTTTTTTCTAGTTCAACACAACGTTGGGAAAAACTTAAGGAAGCTACACCAATTGCTATGAAATCCAAATCTGAAACGAGATGAGGTGCAAACGAAGAAGCAATTAACAATCATTTGTATAAGATTCTGGAATCTCTTGAAGAAATGACCAAAGACAAATGAAACAAGAAGTGATGAGGAGTAACTAAACAACCGAATTTCGAAGTATGATTTCTTGTTTTTTCTGGGATTTTGGAATAAAGTACTAATCCGCAAAGGAAGCGGCAAGATCCCACGATGAATTTTCACAATGCTGCTGACGATTTGAAGGCCCTTAAAAATTATTTAAAATATGAAAGAGAGGCTATCGTTGATAGTTCACTCGAAAAAGGGATAACTTTATGTCAAAATTAGGATGTTGCAACTGAAAGACGCCGAAGAAGAATAAAAAATATGGATGGTGAGATTTCGATTAATGAAGGTTTAAGATCCATCGAAGAAATGAAAAGGGTCTAGTTGACTGAAATCTATGAAAAATTTAAATTCCATCCATTGCATTTATTTATCAGAATACAATCTTAAACAAGTGAGAGTGCTCTAGTCGAGACTGCTCGACTAGGAGATACCCTGAACCCTGCCAAGTACTGATATTCCAATCATTCTACGCTTATTTTATGCACATATACAAAAACACATGCACACCCATACGCATGCATCCACTCGAACGAAATAAACACGCGCTCTGCTAACTGCGCAGTTACCAGCGATTGCGTTTGGGCTGCCATGTGGGCAGTTATTTGTTGAATAAATCTTTTTCTAGTCGGACTATCTATATCACATTTTTAGAACGTGATAATAACATTTAAATGTGTGTATATGTCAAAGCACAAGTTTCTAGTACTTGATATACGTGTTTTTTCAAATTTGTGGCGAAGGGGGAGTGGTATCCAAAATCTGCAAACTTCAAAATCTTTGTATTTGTCACATAAATCTTCACAGTAAATCTGAAACAAAGTCAGATTTCCGATTATTATCGATAAAAAAGAAATAGAATGAGGTATCGAAAAAATATGATAAGCTCGTATTGCGTATGGTATACACGAGTATACATGTAAAATTTCAAGTCTCTAGCACTTATAGCTTAGGAGATCTCTGCGTTCATACGGACGGACAGATGGACGGACGGACGGACAGTCGGACTCAGCTTGTCATCCTGATCAAGAATATATATATTTATGGGGTCTGCCACGCCTCCTTCTGCCTGTTAAATACATTTTCACAAAAACATTATACCCTGAATTCCCATTTTCAATGGGTTCAAGGTATAACAAGTAAGAAAGCTCTAGTCGAGACTGCTCGACTACGAGTCTTTTAGCAGGCATGGACTGCAGTGTGGGCTTACTATGAGAACTTATTTGCTTAATAACTTTTTTTGTAGACGAACAATCTTAATAAAACTTTTAGACAGTGATAATAACATTAAAATGTGTGTATGTGCCAAAGCACAAATCTCTAGTATTTGAAATACGCTTTTTGCAAACTTGTGGGGGAGGGGGTGTTTTGGGGGGTCTGGGTGAAATATAACAAAAATCGAAATTCTAAAAATTTCAAATGAATCTACTTTTAAATTTTGAAGACTCTAGCCTTAAAGATGTGGGAGATATAGTTATATAACTGATTTTCGACACGGTTTTTTATTGATGACAAAAAAACGGGAGCAGTTATCGATTTTTTGGAAATAAACTTGATTTATTTGACAGACAGACAGACAGACAGACAGGGCTAAGTCGACTTAAATCGTCGCCCTGATCAAGAATATATATACTTTATGGGATCTGCCACGCCTCCTTCCGCCTGTTACATACTTTTAACACAACCGTTATACCCGAATTTCCCATTTACAATGGGCTCAGAGTATAAAAAGTGCAACGGGTTTGGTCAATTCTAGTCCAGAGACGCTCCTCCAATTCATTTTTCAGTTTGAAGACGAAATTAATTGTGTTACGTAATTCTTGAAATGCAGCATTTTGAAATAATAAATTATCTTGAAAATGAAAATGAATTTTCTATTCTTTAGCATTCTGATAGTGAACAAAAGTACGAAGTACTTCTTATTAAATTATTATACAATTATTATACAATTTGTTTGTAATTCATAAGAATTAAAAACGAATTCTACAGATGAAATACAACACATTCATAACCTTACAGAAAAATAGGAGCGGTTGACGGTGTGTGTGTGTGTGCGTGTATAGGAAGGGCTCGCATTTAGTTCGCTGCCATGGGCGCTACTGCCGTACGTCTCTGCCAATGACTAATTGCAGCTACCATTGGGGGCACTATTGAACACTTCCACATCTTTTGATTGAAATATCATTGTTTCTGATGTGACCTAAATATCTATTAAGGCAGATGAACGAATGACCTCACTTATACAATTTTTATTTCCTCTCGTTTCGTTTATCAATGTTTTGTTTTATACTAAACCGTTATATCTACGTTCAATTGTAGAAAGGCTTTTGCAGGCATCAGATTAGGTCTTCAATTTTAAATGGAATGTCAACGGGCGACGAACAAATGGCAAATGGAAAAGTACAAGAGAATTTTGTAAATGGCATCAGACAAGTTTCATTTGAGGCAAAGTTTCAGATGCGTTTTCATTATGTTTGGCCCAAAGCAAAAGCTGGGCAAAAGCGACTAGGTCCAACTTGATTTGCATTCGTGTCCTGCATGTCATGTCCTGTTTGTACTTTTGCTAGCTTAGATTGCGGACTGAGAATCCGACTTGAACTAGGACTGGGACTCAAACTGTGGACTGCGACTAGGACTGGGAGTGGGAGTGGGACTGGGACTGGACCAAGAACAGAGCAACAAATGATGCGTAAGAAATGCTTTAATAAACATGGCCAATCCTTTTATTTTTTGTGTTTAGGCACAAGGCATCATTTCGATTTCCGGACCATTTGGTTTGCGCCCAAACTGCATAGATCGGATCAGCTTATGTCTTTAACTTGCAGTTGCTGAAAAAGTATTTTGGTTTTAAGGCTAATAAATATTTAACAGAACAGCAACAGGAAGAGCCACCGAGGCCATTGAAAGGAAATGATGAAGCAAAAAAAAAAAAAAAAAAAAAACGAAAACGAAAAAAATGAATCGAAAGAAAATAGAGAATGGCAACTGCAGTAAAATATGTGCAGTCGGAAATAAACGAGCGAGCAAACGAGTTGAGTAAATCAAGCCGCACTTCCGCTTCAAGCTTCACTTGAACACACTCACATACAAATAGAGAGTCGCATACACACTCGGAGTTGCTGCCTCTGTAATATTTTCTATTGCCTGCTTTTCGGCGCTCGGCTCACTGCGCAAATTAAGCCACAGTCCCGGCAACCAGGACCTGCCCCATCTCCCTCCGCAGCTGCTGATCCTGCATCTCGCTGCCTTCGGTTGTCTACTGTCTGGCAGGCCTTCTAACTGAATGATAGCCTTCGCGCGCTGACTGATTTCGAATGGATTCTCATGTTTTGCATGTGCGAGAGACACACAATCCCCATAGGTGCAAAATAGCGCACTTCAAGCACCGAAGCATGTGCACATTTCTGTTCTGTTCTCTCTTGTTCTTGTTCTCTTTTTTTTTGTTGTTGTTTTTTGTTTTACCAGTTTGTTGGGTTGTTCTTGTTCCTGTGTTGCCTTTGGCTGTTTAGCCGCTTGGCATCAGTGCTTCGTTGTTGCACTACAACAATGCAGCCACAACTGAGGTTTGCCATATATACTTTGAAAATGAGAGCGTATATGTAGGAAAAGATATTTGAGTCTGTATGTTTCCCTATTGGATGGTTTTAAGTCTCTTTTAAAGATACATATTCCAAAAGTTGATATATATATATATATGTATATATATGTACATATATACGTATACGCACATATACTATATATATTATATACATATATATATACTCTCACTAAATATCAATAAGAAGTATGATCAATCATATTTTATTGGATTAACTTATCATTTAATATTATATAGGATATGTGGCAGCCGTGCATTTGCTACGCTTGTCTCATTTGTGTTCGCTGTTCTTTCAGCAAAAATTGTATGCGGCAAAATACAAGACAAACAAACACAGAGCAGCAGCGGAGTTTGCCCGGTTTGCCGCTGCCTTGGCCCTAACAGTTGGCCGACTGGAAAGTCGGCGGACGGTAGGTGGTAGACGGCAGACGGCTGGGCTCGCGAGTTTCTGGATGGAAGTCAGTGCAATCTTAGCGATGCGCTTAAGCGGAAAACAACGTTTCGTTGTTGTTATTGTTGCCGCTGCTTTCACTGTTGCCACTGCTGCCATTGGTGCCATTGATGCCACTGGCACTGCCGGCTCTGTCTTTGGAATTGTTTGCCGATTCTTGAAAAAATATTTTCACAGTTACTGTAGCCGCAGCGCGTGCAGACACTCGCCCCATATGTTCTTGTTTGGCTTTGTCCTTTGCTGTGCGGTTTCTATTTGGCCTAGCCGGAGATGGCGGTGACTTGCAGCAACAGCTCTGTCAGCTGAATACAAATCGTGGCTAGGTTAATACCAAACGATTGGCCATCGTCTTGGCTGCCACCGATTGCAAGTATATATATATATATATATATATATATATATATATATATATATATATATATATATATATATATATATATATATATATATGTAAACATGCTTGAACAAACGAATCGCAATCCCAAATCCATTTTGAATCGCAATCCCAAACCGGGCAGTGTTCACGTTCACGTGCCTGTCTAGTCGTGGATTGCGTCGGCTTACTAGCCTTAGACTTATTGAGGTGTTGAGCCAAACATTTTAGGCACATATTGACTTGCCCACCTGGTCACTCACTGCCAACCCAAATACAGAACTTACTTATTTATATATATGTATGTATCTATACATGTGTACAATTGTATGTAAGTAATACGTATGCTGCATATACAGCAAAAATGCACTAAGCTGTTGAATGGGCTTCTCGTTTTCTCCATTCATTTAATGTTTATAATATTGCTCAACAAGTGCTTAAGTTACCTGTTCTTATGTCTGCTAGCTTTTAACTGGCAAGCACATTAAATCTATCTGCTATAAAACTCAGTATGTATCGATCAGTAAGATGTAGCTTAAACTACATCTTATACCATAGACCATGTTCTCAAAAATTAAGTTTTTAGTTACGGGGCGGAGAAGGCGCTGTTGAGGAATCAAAAGTTGAATCAATCTGTGAGTCTATCAGTCACTCTGTCAGTCAATCTGGTTTCTATTCAGTCAATCTCACAATCTCAATATCACTCACTCAATCTGTCAAGCATTCAATAATAGTAGGACATTTTAGACATTTAAAAACTTGTACACTCTTAGTCCGTTTTTCAATCAATCTGTCAGTTTACTCATCAGTCCACCAGTCACAAACACTTTGGGCAAGAAGTCTTATACTTGAACTCTCAAATAACTAATCAAGATATATAAATATCAAATTTGTATTCCCTGAACCCATTAAAAATGGGAAACCAGGGTATAATGGTTTTGTTAAAAGTATGCAACAGGCAAGAGAATTCTTATCAGGGTGACGAGCTGAATCTCTGTCTGTCTATATGTTTGAACGCGTCAATTTCAGAAGATATAAGAGCTAACTGCTCCCGTTTTATTGCTATTTTATTAATATATTATATTAATATTTTAGAATATTTATTTTTGTTATATTCTACCCCCCTTATCTTAAAATTTTCAAAAAGCGTATTTCAAATACTAGAGACTTGTGCTTTGGCAAATACACACATTTTAATTTAAATATCACGGTCTGAAAGTTTTAGGAAGATTGTCCGTCTACAAAAAATTTTTTTAAACAATTAAGATCCCATAGTAACCCCACACTCCTGCCCATGCCTGCTTATATGTGCGTGCATATGTGCATGGAAAAGTGCAGAATTTATGAAATAGCAGTTCCTTGATGGGCTCAAGGGATCTCGTAGTCGAGCAGTGTCGACTAGAGTTTTCATACTTGTTTAATCATGTATGGTCTTAAAATATCTTGAAGTACTATAAATATTCACGTGGAGAGTATTCGAAGCTACTATATATATATATATATATATATATATATATATATATATATATTATATGGTTTAACATATGAATATATTTGATGACTTGGATATGTAGACGCTTAGTGTGGCAAAATAAATTCCCAATTAGACCGTAACTCGAATGCAATTATTTTACATTCATGAATTGTTCAGTAACAATGTCAACATAATTAAACATGATTTTGACTTGTGGTGCACAGATATACACACATACACATTCACATACAATTACACATACACATACACATACAGATACACATGCACATACACATACACACTGAGTTGAATACATGCGAATAGGGTTATAGGCATTAACATAAACATTCACACACTCAGAGACTCATTCAGACACTCGTGAAGCGTCCTTGACTGAGGGCAGTATGGAAATTGCTTTTGGCAAAGTGCACAATGCACTTGACGACTGTCACATTGGACATGGGGGCATGAGGGGGACTTGTTCTACTTGTTGTTTTGCTATTTACTTTTATATATATATATATATTTATATATATATATATATATATATATATATATATATATATATATATATATATATATATATATATATATATATATATATATATATTTTTTTTTTTTTTTTTTATTTATTTATATATATATAGTTATATATATATATACATATATGTAATGTGTATGAGCGGGTTGGAGTAGGCTCTGCCAAGGCCCGACAATGTGAGCAACAACAATAAAAATTGTCCTTAAATGACAGAAAATGAGGACAATTGCAACAACTTTCCGGCAATTTTGTGTCTACATAGTCTTCATAGCCTACGTATGTTTATGTGTGTGTGTTAAAAACAATGGCATATAGTTGTTGTTGCTGTGGCTTAGGTCAGCACAGCGGCAATAAAAATTTGTCCTGCGGTAAATGAAATGGATAGCAATTGCGATAGCGATAACCGACGAGCCACAACCCCAAAAACTATCACAGCCACACACCAATACACACACACACCAATGCACTCACTTTATACGTATATACAAACACAACACGTATATACAACACAACGCTCCACACTGGGTCGAGGTTAACTTTTGGGCATTTGATTCTTTTTTTGTTCTGTTTCAATTGGCTTGATTATGTTTGTCTGCTTTTTTTGGAGCTTTTTTTGCCTTTCCATTTTATATTGGTAGCAAGTTTTCCATTAGTTTTTTTTAATATCATAGTTTTTCGGGCAAAGGAAATAAGTTGATATGGACGCATAAGTGGGTCAATTGGCCAGATGCAGCTGTGCCTAATTAACAAAAGTCCTGCGATTGCCTAAAGAGCCATTGCTATGGACATAATCAGAGCCAGAACTTGAGGTAGGGAAAATTGTTTTCCCGTGAACTTTGACATGATTTTGTGCTGCGTTACGTTGGCATCGTTTCTGCATGCATGAAACTGTGCCAGGTAATTGCGTTCAATATGCAGGTTAAATTGAGACACACGCACGCGCGCACACACACACAAACACACATGCACGCACGAGTGTCACTTGTGCTGCATAATTTGTATATCAATTGGGTAAAACTAGTTCTAGCTAAATACACACAGACACAGAGACACACACGTACATATACATATACATATATAGTTACATCTGGTCTCTAACTGCTACTTCAACGCCCTTAGCAGGAGTATGTCTCAGCTATTTGCCACTGCATGCATAATTAAGTTTCGTTCTATTTGCCAACTGGCCACTCACAAATCCCGTTGGCTTAGTTTTTATATACATACACGGGTCTAAACGGACTCATCGCTTCCGCACTGGTAATTAGTTTCAGTCAGCAACGACGACCGAAAAAATTTGAGAATTGTCGAACGCTTAATTTATGCAAGACTCGAAATGAAATCGTGCGAAAACCAAATTTGCGCACCACGTAGTTTAAATGTGCAAAGCAGCAGCCAGCTGATGGCCGAAAGCCATTAGAAATGCCCTGTGAATGGGACCATTGCTTACCAGCACACGGTCATCATCGGCATTGCTCAGCCAGGCGAAAGGTGGCCCAAACACCCAAAACCCAACACCCAAAGTCCCATATTCAACAATGTAACCACCAGCAAACTAGCGCTGTTTCAAATTGACAACGAAAGCTTTATAAAACAAGTAAGAAAACTCTAGTCGAGACTGCTCGACTACGAGATCCCCTGAACCTTCAGGGAAACTTACTGGGCTTACTATGGGAACTTATTTGCTTAATAACTTTTTTGTAGACGAACAATCTTCATAAAACTTATAGACAGTGATAATAACAATAAAATGTGTGTATGTGCCAAAGCACAAGTCTCTAGTATTTGAAATACGCTTTTTGCAAACTTGTAGGAAAGGGGATGTTTTAATGGGCTGGGGGTAAAATATAACAAAAATCGAAATTCTATAAAATACATATGAGTCTACGTTTAAAATTTGAAGGCTCTAGCTCTAAAGATGTGGGAGATATAATTTTATAGCTGATTTTCGATAAGGTTTTTTTATCGAAAACGAAAAAACGGGAGCAGTTATCGATTTTTGGAAATAAACTTGATCTGCGCGTGCAATACACGTACCTACAGTTTCAAACTTCAAGTCTCTAGCTCTTATATCTTCTGAGATCGACGCGTTCAAGCATACGGACAGACAGTCAGACAGACAGACAGACAGATAGACGGACAGGGCTAAATCGACTCAGCTCGTCGCCCTGATCAAGAATATATATACTTAATAGGGTCTGCCACGCCTCCTTCTGCCTGTTACATATATTTTCACAAAAACATTATACCCTGATTTCCCATTTTCAATGGGTTCAGGATATAACAAACATACGAATATTCTATGCTGTTTGATAACATTGGTTCGTATACGCAATATTACGTATACTTATGCGCAACGTGCTTACTTCCCACAAGCAAGGAGTATATCCATAATTCATATTAATAATTCGTCTCTATGCCAAAATGTTATATAAAAACTTCGGTGTACTGAGACCATGAGGTAATATTTAACATTTTATCATGTTCTTGCTCCATAATTAGGTGAAGTTCATATCAGGGCCTGAGCTTATTGAATACCAGATTGTTGTAAAACTAAAAAACACAATCTTTTTCAACTTATTTTTGAATAGTAAAGTAACTATTTCTCCTATAATTATACCCTAAACCCATTGAAAATCGGAAATCAGGGTATAATGGTTTTGTTAAAAGTATGTAACAGGCAGAAGAAGACGTGGCAGACCCAATAAAGTATATATATTCCTGATATGGGCGACGATTTAAGTCGATTTAGCCCTGTCCGTGTGTCTGTCTGTCTGTATGTTTGAACGCGTCGATCTCAGAAGATATAAGAGCTAGAGACTTGAAGTTTGAAACTGTAGGTACGTGTATTGCACGCGCAGATCAAGTTTATTTCCAAAAATCGATAACTGCTTCCGTTTTTTCTTATCGATTAAAAACCGTGTCGAAAATCAGTTATAAAATTATATCTCCCACATCTTGGGAGCTATAGTCTTCAAATTTCAAACGTAAATTCATTTGTATTTTATAAAATTTCGATTTTTGTTATATTTTACCCCCAACCCCCCAAAACAAAAGCGTATTTCAAATACAAGAGACTTGTGCTTCAATACATACACACATTTTAATGTTATTATCACGATCTGAAAGTTGTATGAAGATTGTTCGTCTAAAAAAAAAATTATTAAGCAAATAAGTTCCCACAGTAAGCCTGCTGTCTGGGCCCATGCCTGTTTATACGTGCGTGCGTATGTGTGTATGTGTGTGTGCATGATTTGTTTCTTTCATTAGCAGAAAAGAAGTGAAGACTTACTAAAATTGAAATATCAGTTCGTGGAGGGGTTTAGGGGATTTCGTAGTCGAGCAGTCTTCACTAGAGCTTTCTTACTTGTTGTTTATTTACTGGTAGGTCAACTTTAAAATATTTGAGGAAATCTCAAGAATGCTTTGATTTGCCTGCAAAACGGCCCACCAATAGTACTGGAGCCAGTACTAACTTAATCTGAGCTTAGCTAACCAAATCAAAACCAATTTAATCAATTACAGCCCAAGCCTAAGCAATGAGACATATACGTTTATGTTCCGCCCCATTAGAGTAACTTTCAACTGGATATAACGGGTAATGAGATTGCATGGCATCCAAACTCTTGCCCACTGATGAGGGTTTTCATCCACTCAACTTTATTGCTGAAGTTTGCAATCCAATGTTATTTCAGACAGACTTCGACTGCTCTTACAATCGTACTTTCTTCTTCCCTCTGGCTTTCGGCCTCCCTCCCTCTCTCTCCCACTCTTACTCCTTTTTCCTCTGTCGGGCTTCTTCTTTGGCCAACTTGAAGGCAATCAAAGCATTTCTAGGCAAGAAGTGCACTTGGTCGTTCCACTAGTTATCCGCAATCGCCACCGTCGCCGCTGCCACTCGATTATAAGGCTTGGAGCATAAATATTAGCAAGGCGTTGCCGTTGGCGGGAGCCGCAGTCATTTAAATGTTGCTGACGTTGTTGATACTGGTCCTGGCCTGGGTTCCTGCTGCTGTTGCTGCGGCTGGTTCTGCTACTGATTATGCCATGGCCCAAATGCGTTGACAGCAGCGTCGTCGCCGAACGTTTAACCCTTTGCTCCTTGTCGGGCGCACAATGAATTAAATGAATCTCAATTTCCGTTTGGCTTGCGGTTAAAAGCCGAAGTCGTCGTCGTCGCCGTCGTCGTTGCTTAGTTACCCCAAAATGCAAATTCTTCAACAGCAGCGAAAATGAAAACAAGCCTAAAAAATACATACCGCATTTCTTGGCGCGTTGCTTCAATTTCCAGCGTCTCCATTGCCATTGCCATCTCCATCGCCATCGCCATCGCCATTTCCAACTTCGTATTCGCCTCCATTTCCATCTGCATTTGAAGTTGTTAGCCAGGCCGAAGCAAAGCCGTAAATTGCTGCAAGATGCCCGTGCACCAAGCTGCGATTTTGCAGCTAAAACTTTTGTCCCGGCAAAGCAGGCAAAGCGGCAAAAGTTTTAAACACACCACATTGCATTAGGCCTCGGTAGGCCAGGCGAGGCCAGGGCCATGTCACGGCAGTTGTCGGGGCCACTACCAGATCAGGCAGGAGCCATTCCGCTCCGTTAAGTTCCGTTTCAGTACGAATCAAGTCGTTGGGTCGACGGCTCGACGCTCGACGTCTGCAAAACTTTTGCGATTTGTTTGCGCGAAATAAACGCGACGCAGATAATTTGCGCAAAAGTTTTGTTGCTCCAGTTTGCCTTCCTATTACCACATTTTCATTCTTTGACTGAAGTCTACTTCCTCGCTCTCTCTGGCTCTATCTGTCTCTCTCTCTCTCTCTCTCTCTCTCTCTCTTCATCTCTCTTTCTCTCTCTCTCTCTTTCTCTCTCTGGCTAATTCTTTGCATCACCAGACATACCAGACAAGATCTCTATTATTTCTCGGTACAACCATCTCGTCTTTATCATGTCTAGCTTATTTGATAGAACTATCGAGTTTTGTATTAAAACTAGTAAAATTGTAGCTATTCGCTGTTGGCCCCTTTCTATTCTATTTCTATTCTTGCACTATTCGTAAGCTTAACTTATTGCACTATTCTATAATGGCTTTCAAATTTTTTTTTTAATGCCAGGAAAATATTTTGTATAGTGCAACATTCTGCAGAGCTTAATGCACTGGTGTGATTACTAGCTTCTACTTAGTCAAAGATCGTTAGTCGCTATATTTCTTCCTACTCGTTACTTATTCCTGCCTCCTCGCTTCTCGCTGGTTGCTATCAGCTTCTCACTAGTTGTTTTTCAATACTCTCTCCTTTGCTTTTTGCTACTCACTCCGTCTTACTCGTTGTTCGCAAATTGCCCTTTCCTATTCTGGATACATTTTCTAATTGCTTCATTCTACTTGCTACTCAATACTCCTTCCTACTCGCTAATCGTTCCCTCCAGCTACTCGCTACCTCTCATTGCATCTTTGCACAAGTTTCTCGCCCTTATATATTCGACAGGTGTTTCGTATTTCTCAATAATATGGACATTTTTACATTTATTTTAATTTTCTTTTGGTGCTCGCTGCTCGTTGTTTCGCTTTGGACAAACCTTGGTTGGTAGAGCTGTTGCGGAATCAACACGTGATTGTTGTTATGTGATAGTTAGCTTCTTAGAGCTGACTATATATTTTAAAACTATAGACTAAAAATTTTACCGCGGTACACAGAATTTACGTAGAGTCGCATAAAACATTAACAACTGATGTCCGGCAACGACGACGATCCGCGTCGCTAAAAGTTCTTCGTTTTCAGCTTATCGTTGGGCTTTCCATCGGTAGTGATTCGCTTCTTGTGCTTCATCTTGAAGCTGTGTAACCGCTCAAATTCATCAGTAGAAATGAAATCAATGATGGGCAGTCGACTGCTCAGCGGTACTACAAGCTCCTCGTTCTTCTGAATCGGCCGGGGGGGTGGGGCGCCCTTATAGCCAAAGGTCCCATATGCCTCTTTCTGAACACCACTGCCCAAATAGGGCAGCAGACTCTGCTGCGGCGGCATCAGGTTCGGCTGTCGCCTGGGCACTTTGTTCTGTTGCCCCTTGTTGTAGCCGCCATCAGCTCCAGCCGAAATGCGAGCTGGCTTCTGATAACTTGTCTTCTGTTTCGGGAGCTGGTTATTGGCGATACTTGCTCTGCGCTTCTGTGCAGAGCTTATCAGCTGATTGATGCGGTGCTCTGAGTTTTTAACGATCACAATTGTCGCGTTGGTCGAGGACAGTTCTTTGGGCTGCTTGCGCTTTGTCACGCCCACTTTGGCCTTTTGCTTGGACTTACCCTGAGGCGGAAGCAGTGGCTGCATTGCTTTGCGCATCAACAGAGATCGTCGCTTGAGCTTCAAATTGAGCGTCTGCGGTCGAAGCTTTGAGTTTATTTTGGGCTTGGTTTGTTTTATGTCGGCTGCTTTGAATGACATTTTCGGTCGGATCATCTTGCTCTTGGTCTTGGTCTTTGTCTTGACCTTTCTTTTGGTCTTGGACTTGGGTCTGTCTGTCAATTGGGTGCGCTGTTTAACTTGAATTGATTTTAGCTTTGTATTTGCCATGTTATTCGTTTTAATTGTACTCCAAAATTTTGGTTATTTTTCTTTCTGAATCAAACAAGTCGACTTCGTTCACGACACGTTTCAAATGACGCTGACAGGCAGCCTACTGATATAATCATCTCGCTGCCGTTTTCTGTCGGGGCCAATGACTGGACTGACTGGACTGGCTAGCTCACTGACTGACTGTCTTGGCATATGAACTTGAACACGTTTTGGCATTCGGCCCTGTCGCTGCCCATCAGTCAAGTACGCAACCCACCAAGCAGCGCAGCAGCCGAACAGCCCTTCAAGATTCGTTCATCCGCTTCCTTTCACCTTTTGACTTGGTGGGGTTACAAGTTCAAATGTTACAACAACTACACGGCCGGCAGACCTCTTACCCCTTGGATAAAATATATATGCATAGATTTTTTTGCTTTTGCCTGCTGCTGTGTGATTTTGTCTTCCTGTTGTTTGTCAGGACCTTTGCTTTATGCGCTTGTTTGTTTTACTTTTGCCTTTGCTGTCGTCTTCTGATGTTGCCAGCTTGCACTTGACTGCCACTTCACTCACTATTCTCAATTCTGTGCCCTTTCCAGCATCCCACCCTCCTGTCCTCCATCTCCTCCGCCCCGTCAGGCGACTTCAAATAAACTTCCGTTTGCTTTCTTAGATTTTTTCTGGCAGACTAGCATATTTGCATATGTTCGTTCCTTGCCGTCATTTCTGAGTGTGTATTTGGAACGACTTCTTACATTTTACACACAGCTACCCACCAGCTAGTGCCGAACCCCGCTTCTGCTACGCTTTTCACAGTTGACTACGTACGCTCTGACACGTTGCGTATACGCAACGCGTGGCGGTAGCATTTAAATTCATTTACCCAATTTCATTGCATACTTTGCGGCAGCAGCTGCCGTTCTATTGATTTTCCTGTAGCCCAACCCCATCGTCGCACAGAAGGGCCTCTGCCGGCAGAGCTCGGCAAAAAGTAAAGTCATAATAACTGATTTTGAATTTTTTGATGTCAATTGATCAACTAGACAGATTCCAAAAGATTTTTAAAAATAGATGAATTTTAAGGGTAGTTATGACCCCTCAAAGTTGGGTAATGTTTTAAATTTGATCACAACAGCCAAATTTTGAAAAAAATGTTGCACTTGTCGATTGAATTGAAAGATATCTATTGTACGAAGTGTGTATGTTTAGGTATCGCTGGAAACTTTGGTTTATTTCCAACTACAAAAAAAAAATATTTTTCGTTTATTAATTTAGGAGATAGCTTCATTCTAGTTAACCTCAAAATTTTACCCTTTTTTTACCTTAATTGGATTGAAAGTTAGAGTGAGTGAGTTCGCACGTGTTCGCTACTTCGGCTGATGCAGATTGTTAAGGAATATATCCTCTTCAATATTCATTAAAAATTGGCTGCCCGTTTTTGCCCGTTTGGTTTTCTAGAGCAAAAACGGGCATAAAAACGCACAAAATGCACTAAAAAATGACACACAAACACGCAGTGCCGGCGGCAATAGGGTTTGGGGTTTTCAGCAAATTGGTCGTTACAATGTCCGTTGTTGACCCTTTTTGTTGCTACCTAATGTCAAATATTGTCAACAACCACTTGTTATTATTATAAGAACTCGTCCGAAACTAGAAGACAATAAAGAAAATAAAAATTAAATTTTTTTAAAAGAATTTTTATAAATTTTTTTTTAACTAGTCATATTTAAAACTGAAAAAAAAAAATGGTTCAAAACATTACAACATTACAAACAATTATAACTTTTTCCTACAAAAACATGTGTTTTTTGACTAAAATCACATATTTCATGTTTGGTGTAGTATTGTGAAGCACCCTGTTGTCGCATCACCCTGTATGTAGTCTTATTTTAAATCTTATACAATTCTCTGTCCAATGCTTTTTAAATTTAGTATATACCAATACCTTACTTGGTTCAGGAGCTATGATTTTTGCAACGTAAAATGAGCAAAGGCCCCACTGTGCGTCGTCAAATGCATCTTTGACATCAACTTAGAGAACAACAACAACAACCGTAATAGCAACAAATACAAAAACAGCAACAACAACTTATAGCTAACGACTCATTAATAATGCACACACATAAATTTCTAAAAAAATGTTGTTGCCTGCTTTACTGCGTTGCTTGAGTTGTTCCCCTAGCCATTTCCCCATTTTCCTCTCCCTTTCACTTTCTCTCCCGCTTTTTCACTCTGACATTGTATTTTTTCGAGTGTGTGTGCGTGTTTACATATGTGACTTGCGGAACTTATGGATAGGTCTCAGCTTTCTTATGTCGTTGCCGTTGCCCCATTTTAGTGTCAAGTGTTGCGTATCATATAATGTGACACACTCCCCGTACATACATACTCACACACACAAACGTACACATAGACTGGAGAGCACATACATATATTGGGAGGCGTTCGAGTGACAGCAACACATGTTTGTGCCTGCATGCTAATTTTCTGCGCTCAGCAGTTGGACCTAATGACGCAATATAATATTCGGTGCAGCAAATATTAAAACAAGACGGGAAAAAAGTTATATATATATATATATATATATATATATATATATATATATATATATATATATATATATATATATATATATATATATATATATATATATATATATATATATATAGTGACATAATCATACTGATTACGTCTACAATATTCAGAAGCTGTTCCCATAGCCAAATTATTAATGTAAATATTCCCAAGCTCGGTAATTATAAACAAAGGGCGGCCAAACCGGCGACTCTCCCCCATCAATCGAAATATATTAAAGTAAACATTCCCAAGCTTGGTAACTATAAACAAAGAGCAGCCAAGCCGGCGCTTCTCCCCCATCGATCGGCATCGATCGAAATAAATCACAATCAGCATAAAATCATATTTAGCAACATGCATTACCCACACGTAAACATTTGTTGCCAGCAACATGCATCTCCCGAAAGTTGCAAACATTCTGATAGAGTTTACGTTATCATTCAATAGACACACAATTGTTAGTCTTAAGTTAATATTCAATAAAGCAAGTTGTCACGATCCAACCTTGACTTCGTCTTTTTTTATTAGCGTTGCTGTTAGCAGCATTTATTCGACTCGTAACAGTTTTATCTTAGTGGCGCAGCCGGTAGGATAGTAATAAATTGTGGATCCTGATGCAATAACTAAGTTATTAATTCTTGTGTCCCGTTTACTGCTATCCGCTAAACAACAAACGCGAAGGCAACCCACGCGACGGTTAATATCGCGTCAAGTTTTAAAATAAAACCTCGACAGTGACGTGTATACCGAAATTCGCATATTGCCAAAGCCGCGGATTGTGCAAAAAACTTGAAAATAATTCAAGAAGACGCTATAGAATTCGAAGAGAATATAATTCCAGAAACATTTGGTTTTCTCGCAAACCTTCGAAAGTGCTATCAGTGCATACAAATCAAACATACAAACAATACGTACTAGAAATTAGTGAATATAATAAAAACCAACATTAAATAAAAAGAAATACACAAACTTAAGTTTAGTTACTAAATAAAAATAAAATAAACCGACAACAAATAATAAATAAAATATAATTATAATAAATTAAATAAATAAACAAAATGGAAGGCGACGCAACAACACCCCTTTCTGATACCAACATGACCCAAGTGATTAATCAACTTAAAAATGTTGAAAAGTTTACCGGAAATAAAAACGCTTTATACACGTTCATCAACCGGATCGATTATATACTGGCCCTGTACACCACCAACGATGCGAGGCAGAGATCAATACTCTTTGGACTTGTTGAAAGCTGCATCAGCAGTGAAGTCATGTTATCTCTTGGCATGACCAACCTAACTACATGGACGGATCTCCGAAAACAGCTAATCCTAAACTTCAAGACGCAGACCAAGAACCATATTCTACTGGAGGAATTCAGGAACACTCCGTTCAAAGGGAACGTACGAGCTTTTCTGGAGGAAGCAGAACACCGTAGGCAGACATTAATGAGTAAGCTAGAATTAGAAAATAATCAAGACGAAAAAATATTATATAATAGATTAATTAAAACAAGTATTGACGACCTAATTCAGAAACTTCCTACCAATATTTGTATTCGAATCATAAATTGCGAAATTCCAGATTTAAGATCACTAATTAACATTTTACAAGAAAGAAATCTTTTTGATGAACCTTGTCAAAATTTAAATCAAAACAAAGTAAAGCAAGAAAAAAATTTTAAGCCAACTTACCCAAATCCAAATTTTCAAAAGTTTCCCACATTTCTTCAACCAAACCATCCTTATGTCCCATATCAACCTTATTTTCAACAACCATATCTTCCACCTAATCATTATTCACCTCGACCAATGCAACCAACGCCTAACCCAGTTAGACCATTTAACCCTACACTTAGACCAATTTTCAGACAAAACCAATTTGACAATAATCGTTTTGGACAACATACACAAACAACTCCACAACAAACTCCTTTCAATAGTTCTGGCGTAGCCAACCAACCAACAAAGCGTGTTAGACAAGCAGAAAGTGGACAAAGTAAAATGAGCATAGATGAAGAAACTAGAAATCAAGAAGAGATAAATTATCACGACTATATGCAGCAAGAATATTATAATCAATTAGCTTCTTATTCCCAATACTATCCTCAATATTACCAAGAACAAGGTTATCCACAAACCTCAGACTATACATACACACAACCAGCCACAACCAAACAGGAAACAGAACAACCAAATGAAATAGAAATCGAGAAAGCCGAAAATTTTCAGCTGCCAGCCTCGGAAACCAACAATACATAATTATCACCTATAAGGGAAAAAATATAAAATGTTTAATAGATACAGGATCTACTGTCAATATGATGACATACAATGTTTTTAATTTACCAATTCATGATACCGATTGTCTTATTCAAACCAGCAATGGACCTTTAACTATCACAAAAAAAGTGAATGTTCTTTCAAACAACTTGTTCAAAAGTAATAATGAATTTCTTTTACATCAATTTTCACCAGATTACGATCTACTAATTGGTAGAAAACTGCTTTCAGACGCACAAGCCGTTATAGATTATAAATCCCAAACTGTTAATTTATACAATAAAAAGTATAAATTAATCAATGATATTCCGATCACAAACCAAAATCATTTCGTAGCTCAACCAATTCTTGAAACTTATCAACACCTCAACAACCCAATCAGAGATAATTCTAAAAATCAAGAATCTATCAACTCAAGTCCTTACCGACTAGACCATTTAAATGAAGAAGAAAAATTTAATTTAATAAGTTTGTTGAAACAATATCAACACATTCAGTTCAAAGAAGGCGATCAACTTAGTTTCAGTAATCAAGAAAAACATATTATTAACACTACTCACAATTCACCTTTGTATACAAAACCATACAGTTATCCACAAGCATACGAACAAGAAGTTGAACACCAAATTCAAGACATGTTAGATCAAGGTATAATACGCCCCAGCAATTCCCCTTATTGTAGTCCTTTATGGATCGTACCAAAAAAACAAGACGCTTCAGGTAAACAAAAATTTAGAATCGTAATTGACTATAGAAAATTAAACGACGTAACTATAAATGACAGACACCCAATACCAAACATGGATGAGATTTTAGGAAAACTAGGCAAATGCAATTATTTCACAACAATCGATCTTGCAAAAGGTTTCCATCAACTTGAAATGCATACAGATTCCATCAAAAAAACAGCCTTTTCCACAAAAAATGGCCATTATGAATATCTTCGTATGCCATTTGGATTAAAGAATGCACCTGCAACCTTTCAACGTTGCATGAATAATGTTTTGCGACCGTTAATAAATAAACACTGTTTAGTATATCTTGACGATATAATTGTATATTCAACATCTTTAAAAGAACACCTACATTCACTGCAATTAGTTTTCGAGAAGCTTTCTGAAGCAAATCTCAAATTACAACTTGACAAATGTGAGTTTCTAAAACAAGAAACTTCCTTCCTAGGACACGTCATAACTAAAGATGGAATAAAACCCAATCCTGATAAAATCAAGGCAATTCTAAAATATCCTATTCCCACAAAAACTAAAGAAATAAAAGGTTTTCTCGGACTAACCGGTTATTACAGAAAGTTTATTCCAAATTTTGCAGACATAGCCAAACCAATGACAACAGTACTTCGAAAAAATGCAAAAATAGACACTAAAAATCCAGAATACATTAGAGCTTTTGAAAAGCTAAAACAACTTATTTCCAATGACCCAATTTTAAAAATTCCAGATTTCAAAAATAAATTCATTTTAACAACTGACGCAAGTAACGTAGCCCTTGGAGCTGTACTTTCTCAAGACGGACATCCTATCAGCTTTATTAGCAGAACCCTCAATGATCACGAAACCAATTATAGCGCTATAGAAAAAGAACTTTTAGCTATTGTATGGGCAACAAAAACCTTTCGACACTACCTTCTAGGTCGACATTTTGAAATCAATAGTGATCATCAACCATTATGTTGGTTGTATAAAATGAAAGAGCCAAATTCAAAATTAACCCGATGGAGAGTAAAATTATCAGAATACGATTTTGACATAAAATACATAAAAGGAAAAGAAAACCACATAGCTGACGCTCTATCGCGAGTAAAAATAGAACAGACTTATTTCGGAGAAGAAACACAACATAGCGCTGACGAAGATAACAGTAATTTAATTTGCATTACAGAGAAACCAATAAACACATTTAAAAGACAAATTATATTTTCCAAAGGCATTCCAAATATTACAAAACAGAATTACTTCAAAAAACTTATAATTCACATCACATACGACAACATGACTAAAGACAAAGCCGAAAAATATTTAATTGACTATTTTTGTACAAAAACTAGTGCAATGTTTATAGACAGTGATGCAGATTTCGAAATCATTCAAAACGCACATAAAGAAATTATCAACACTAGCCACACTAAAATTCTACGAAGCCTCATTCAATTAAAAAATATAAACTCATATGCCGAATTTAAAGAACTTATTTTGAAAACCCATGAAAAACTCTTACACCCCGGAATTCAAAAAACAAATAAACTCTTCAGTGAAACTTACTATTTCCCCAACAGCCAATTACTGACACAAAACATAGTAAACGAATGTAACATTTGCAATTTAGCAAAAACCGAACACAGAAACACAAACATGCCAATGAAAATTACTCCCAGACCCGAACATTGTCGCGATAAATTTGTAATAGACATTTATTCCTCTGAAGGCAAACATTATCTTAGTTGCATAGACATTTACTCAAAATTCGCTACTCTTGAAAATATTAAAGCAAAAGACTGGATAGAATGCAAGAATGCATTAATGCGTATATTCAATCAGTTAGGAAAGCCAAAATTATTAAAAGCTGACCGAGACGGCGCATTTACCAGCTTAGCACTCAAAAAATGGCTTGAAAATGAAGGAGTAGAATTACAATTAAATACTACAAAAACAGGAATAGCAGACATAGAACGACTACACAAAACAATAAACGAAAAAATTAGAATAATCAACACTTTAAATGACGAAGAAAATAAACTCAGCAAAATAGAAACCATACTTTACATTTACAATCACAAGACTAAGCATGACACAACTGGACAAACTCCTGCACACATATTCTTATATGCGGGACAACCAAAGTTAAACACTCAAGAAAGTAAAGAAAAAGTAATAAATAAAATCAACAGTGACCGACAAGAATACGAAGTCGATACCAGATATCGAAAAGGACCATTACAAAAAGGAAAACTAGAAAACCCCTTTAAAGCCAATAAAAATGTTGAAAAAATAGATCCAGATCATTACCAAATTACTAACAGAAATAGAATTACACGTTACTATAAAACTCAGTTTAAAAAATTAAAGAAAATTAACCAAATTCAAACTCCACAGGTTTCTACTTCATAATCATACTATCATTTACATTCTGTACGATAGGCCACACTCAACAAATACAGATAAACAACTTGGATACAGACCACGGATACTTACTGTTCTCAGACAAACCTTTAGAATTACCAACAAGATTCGAACATCACTCTTTGAAAATAAACATAACTGAAATAATAATAGCTAATGAATATTTTCGTAGATCTATTTCTTTATTTGAAAATTCAACACAAATAAATCATTTATACAATAAATTGCAACAAGAATTAAATGGTATAATCTTTCATCACGAGAATCGTAATAAACGCGGATTATTCAATATAGTAGGCTCATTATACAAATTCCTTTTTGGTACACTTGACGATAACGACAGAATAGAATTTGAGAAAAATATAAAAGACCTATCTCTAAATATTGTCCAAATTAATGAATTAAATGATATAATCAACATAATTAACAATAATATGAAAAAAATACAAGATAATCAAAATAAAGAAAATATGCAAGATACTTTTACTTACCAGTTATCACAATTTATAGAATATGTAGAAGACATTGAAATGGGTATGCAATTGTCAAGATTAGGACTTTTTAATCCAAAACTACTTACATATGATAAACTTGACAGCGTCAATAATCGAAACATACTTCTAATCAAAACATCCACTTGGATTAACTACCAAGATAAAACTATACTAATTGTATCCCATATCCCAATTGACTTTCAATCCACTAATACAATCAAAATTATCCCATATCCCGATCATAATGGCTATCAACTCGATTACATTAGCACAACTTCTTATTATGAGAAAGATAATAAAATCTTTAATCGAGACAATAAACCAATAATTGACAATTGCATAGAAAAAATTCTATTACACACAAAACCAATCTGTAATTATGAACATACAAATAGCAGAGAAATGATAAAATATATTGAGCCAAATACCATTGTAACTTGGAACATAACTTCTACAATTGTAAAACAAAATTGCCAAAAAAATAATGTTAGTCTTAATATTCAGGGTAACAAAATTATAAATATCAATCAATGTAAACTGCAAATAAATGACATAATTATAAGCGATAACTATTTTCAACCAGAAGTTGACCTTACACCATTGTATCCCCCAATAGAAATTATTAAAGTAAAACCTATAAAACATGATGACATTGTAAAAATTGTATCACAAAATAATACTTTAACATATACAATCATTGTAATCACAATAATCATATTCATAATTGTAATCCTATATTTTAAATATGTATCTTGTAACCCCATAAAATTATTTCGAACAAAATTTAAAAAACAAATTCACGAGCCCAACAAGCAAACAACGCCATCAGTCCAACCAGAAGAACAACAACAAGAAAACACGATCATCGAGATGACACAATCAACTTTACCAAAACTTTACCCGTCTGTGTCACCTTGACTCGCAGGCTCGCCTCTTAAGGAGAGGGAAGTGACATAATCATACTGATTACGTCTACAATATTCAGAAGCTGTTCCCATAGCCAAATTATTAATGTAAATATTCCCAAGCTCGGTAATTATAAACAAAGGGCGGCCAAACCGGCGACTCTCCCCCATCAATCGAAATATATTAAAGTAAACATTCCCAAGCTTGGTAACTATAAACAAAGAGCAGCCAAGCCGGCGCTTCTCCCCCATCGATCGGCATCGATCGAAATAAATCACAATCAGCATAAAATCATATTTAGCAACATGCATTACCCACACGTAAACATTTGTTGCCAGCAACATGCATCTCCCGAAAGTTGCAAACATTCTGATAGAGTTTACGTTATCATTCAATAGACACACAATTGTTAGTCTTAAGTTAATATTCAATAAAGCAAGTTGTCACGATCCAACCTTGACTTCGTCTTTTTTTATTAGCGTTGCTGTTAGCAGCATTTATTCGACTCGTAACAGTTTTATCTTAGTATATATATACCTTTATACTAATAAAAAGATAAGTAGACTGCTCTAGCCGGCTGTGCCCGATTGGTAGATATTGAAATGATAACAAGTAGGAGATACCCTGAACCCTGTAAAGTACTAATATTCTAATCATTTTACGCTTCTTTTATGCACATATACAAAAACACATTCACACACCCATATGCATGCATCCACACAAACGTATAGATACGCGCACTGCTAACTACGCTGTTACCAGCGAATGCGCTTGGCCTGTCGTGTGGGCTACATCATGAGAATTTATTTGTTGAATAAATCTTTTTTAGTAGGACTATCTTTATCAAACTTTTAGAACGTGATAATAACATTCATATGTGTGTATATGCCAAAGCACTAGATATACGTTTTTTTTTTTCAAAGTTGGGTCGAAGGGGGCGGTATCCAAAATCTATAAATTTCAAAATTTTTGTATTTATCACAAAAATCTACACAGTAAATCTGAAGTCTCTAGGTCTAACAGTATTCGATCTAGGCTTGAAAAACTAAATCGGATTTTCGATTATTATCGATAAAAAATAAATAGGATGAGTTATCAAAAAAAGTATGATAAACTGTCACGCCTCCCTTTGCCTGTTACATACATTTTCACAAAAACATTATAGTCTGAATTCCCATTTTCAATGGGTTCAGGGTATAACAAGAGTGCTCTAGTCGAGACTGCTCAACTAGGAGATACCCTGAACCCTGCAAAGTACTGATATTCCAATCATTCTACAATTCTTTCATACACATATACAACAAGTAAGAGGGCTCTAGTCGAGACTGCTCGACTAGGAAATACCCTGAACCCTGCAAAGTACTGATTTGAATCATTCTACACTTCTTTCATGCACATATAGAAAAACACATACACACACCCGTACGCATGCATCCATACGAACGCATAAACAATTACTCTGCTAACTGCGCAGTTACTGCGCTTGGGCTGCCGTGTGGGCTATATTATGAAAATTTGTTTGTTGAATAAATCTTTTTGTAGTATGACTATCTTCATCAAATTTTCAGAACGTGATAAAAACATTCAAATGTGTGTATATGCCAAAGCATAAGTCTCTAGTACTTGATATACGTTTTTTTCAAATTTGGGGCGAAGGGGGCGTGGCATCCAAAATCTGTAAATAACAAAATCTTTGTGTTCATCACATAAATCTACACAGTGAATCTGAAGTCTCTAGGTCTAACAGTATTCAAACTAGGCTTTAAAAACAAAGTCAGATTTTCGATTGTTATCGATAAAAAATAAATGGGATGAGTTATCGAAAAAATATGATAAACTCGTACTGCGTATGGTATACACGAGTATACATGTAAAATTTCAAGTCTCTAGCACTTGTAGTTTAGGAGATCTCTGCGTTAGTACGGACAGACTGACGGACAGACGGACGGACGGACGGACGGACGGACAGACGGACGGACGGACGGACGGACGGACGGACGGACGGACGGACGGATGGACGGACAGACGGACATGGCTAGATCAACTCAGCTCGTCATCCTGATCAAGAATATATATACTTTATGGGGTCTGCCACGCCTCCTTCTGCCTGTTACATACATTTTCACAAAAACATTATACCCTGATTTCCCATTTTCAATGGGTTCAGGGTATAAAAAGACTTTCCGTCGTGCTGATCATGGCGAAGTATTGAAGTATCTTATTGTAACAACTGGCAGACATTACTCAACTGTGGTAGGAATACACAGACGCGCGCGCCAACCAAATACAGACAGACGGACATGCGGCACACACACACATACAGTCATAGTCACACTAAAGCGTATTCGGGGAATGCAAGTTTCCAAAATGACCAAAGTGACCGCTGAAGTAATGAAGCGATCAGAGCAATTCCCTAGAGAAAATGACAAATAAATTTCATACCGACTTTTTATTTTCTCTTCAAAGAGTGCATATGGGCATAGTTGTTAGTTGCAGCATTTGCTTACAGAAACGTGCAAAAATGAGATTCCTCAAATTGTGAATGAATACATCATAATATTTAATGTGATTATATTCAGCTTTGGTTAATTATATTTCCAGTAAGCTCTATCTAGCTGATCATATTTAGGCTAATTGGCTGCACGTGGAGTTCCACTTTCAAATGAAAACTTCAATTCATATGTGTTTCACCTCATCTGGTACGTCATCTGCTGCCGGCTAGTAATATGTATGATAAAGTGGTCTAAGGCTAAATAAATCAACTGCAAAGTTGCAGAGGAAGAAATCCGTCTATCTGGAATGTAATGACTTTGTCTGCTGATATTGGCCAGGAATAAAGGTGTTCTTTAAAATCATAATATGCTCTATGTAGCACGAGCTTATCTGTAGAGTTCCCAGAGTCAGGTTGTATTATTAGATAAGCCACTCATTAGTGTGGTCTGGAAATTTGATGCCAAACATAAACCTTAAGCTCTTAAACTGCTACCCACTGCTGTCAACTACCTGAACTGGCAGCTGGTAACTGGTAACTGGTTACTGGTTACTGGTAACTGGTAACTGGTAACTGGCAACTGGCAACTGGTAACTGGGGTTGGGGGCGGTCAGAGCTAATACAATTCATTGCGATTTAAGCCCGTTGGCTGATTTCAATTGTTTTGAAGACAATGAATGTCATGTGCGGCGATTAGCATTTGAACTGCATTCGCAGCGGACGAACGCGGCGTACTGTAAATTGTTGGAGTTGCGCTCTGGCATGACATGCAGCGTGTGGCATACGGCGTGTAGCGTACGTGTGGGACAAACCATACGTCGACAATTTGCTGGGTTTTGGCTGTAATATGAATGAGAACTTGAGATTGTCAGCGAAAGCGAACGACTGACCGACCGCTTGACTTTATTGTTGTCACATCAAATGCTGAGTGAAATATATGCTGACAGTGCGAAACATGTGCCAGACTCACCCACATGGTACGCCCCCCACACACAACTACACACACTCACATAGACAGAGACGGGGACAGAGATATTCATGCATGTTTTCTGTGGGTGTACGCGCTTAATTTGATAACATAATGCTTAACTCATTTATGTGATATAGTGTATACACCTGATAAATTATTTTGGCTATTTGTCCTGCTTGCATATGAATGCTTCTATATATACATATATATATATATATATATATATATATATATATATATATATATATATATATATATATATATATATGTATGGTATGTATGGTATGTGTGCTTGTAAGTGCAAAATGCATTTAAATGCAAATGCAATTTATGCCAATGGCATTTTGGGCCAAGTCAGACATATGCCAAATGGAATTGTTGCAAATTGAATAAATTCCGAATAAGCAAATTGAGCAATTGCCGAATCGCCCAATTACATTTTGCAGACTCAGACGCAGACATTATCTAAGTATTAACTCATTAGACCATTCCATTCAAGTTGACACACGGCTCAAAAAATTTAGTTGTAAGACTTAGCTAATCAATATTTATCGATATAATGACAAGGAGAAAATATTGCGAATAAGCTGCAAGCATTTGTGCATTTGATTCTTTTTGGGAATCCAGTTTTGCTAATTTACCTTACACATGGAGACAAATTAAGAATGAACAAGTAAGAGTGCTCTAGTCTAGACTGCTCGACTATGAGATACCCTGAACCCTGCAAAGTACTGATATTCCAATCATCCTACACTTCTTGCATGCACATATACCAACTGCGCAGTTACTGCGCTTGGGCTGGCGTGTGGGCTATATTATGAGAATTTATTTGTTGAATAAATCTTTTTTTAGTAGGACTATCTTCATCAAACTTTCAGAACGTGATAATAACATTAAAATGTGTGTATGTACCAACTCACAAGTCTCTAGTATTTGAAATACGGTTTTTGCAAACTTGTAGGGAAGGGGGTGTTATGAGGGGTGGGGGGTGAAATATGACAAAAACCGAAATTCTTAAAAATACATATAATTCTACATTTTGAATTTGGAGACTCTATCTTTAAAGGTGTAGAAGATATAATTTTATAATTGATTTTCGATAAGGTTTTTTATCGATAACAAAAAACAGAAGCAGTTATCGATTTTTAGAAATAAACTTGATCTGCGCGTGCAATATACGGACCTACAGCTTCAAATTTCAAGTCTCTAGCTCTTATATCTTCTGAAATCGAGGCATACGGACAAACGGACAGACAGACGGACAGACGGACAGACGGACAGACAGACAGACAGACAGACAGACGGACAGGGCTAAATCGACTCAGCTCGTCGCCCTGATCAAGAATGTATATACTTTATGGGGTCTGCCACGCCTCCTTCTGCCTGTTACATACTTTTAACAAAACCATTATACCCTGATTTCCCATTTTCAATGGGTTCAGGGTATAAAAATGTATAAGAAGAGACCGAGATGGAGAAAAAAGGAAAGTTGTTAGATAGAAGTAGAGAAAGAGAGAGAGAGAGAAAATCTTGACGAATCTTCCGCAGTATGTATTTTATATACGTTTTTTGCCAATTTGGAGGGATGGGAGTGAGGATGAAATATAACAAAAACCGAAGTTCTATAAAATGCACATAAATCTGAATTTAAAGATGACAGGCAGGTAGACGGACAGGGCTAAATCGACTCACCCTGATCAAGAATATATATACTTTATGGGGTCTGGCACGCTTCCTTCTGCCGGTTACATACTTTTAAATCATCATACGCTGATTTCCCATTTTCAATGGGTTTAGGGTATGAAAAGAAAATAGTAACAGTAAAGGTAAGCCAAACTGAATCTTAAATAAGTAAATTGTATGTAAACTATGATTATATTCATTTATTTGACTATTGAATATAAAATGATTATCGGATGTAGAGAGAGTTATTGTTGGAGTTCTATTATCTTTAAAATAATTGAGAGCCAATGCCTAGCAATCAATTCAATCAAAAGAGCACTCAGAATTGATAATGTATGTATGTGTGTGTGCGTATGTGTGTTTGCGTGTGTGTGCTGGTGTATTGGTGTATGTTTGAGCTGGTATGTGTATGAAATTATATGCTCAATAGTGATTGATTTGCTAGGCAATGCGTATGTCTTTGCTCTTGAGGCTTTTGAGACCAATCGAGTGGCTAATGTGGGGATGGCTGAAGAGAGACAGAGAGATAGAGAATGAGAGAGAGATATAGATAAAGAACAAGAGAAGCTGCTTGCTGAAAACTTAGCCAAGCTAAGTGTCAAGGATAGCAGCACAGGAAAACGTTAAGTGATAGTTGGTAGTTAAGCTGTTAATATGTAATGAGCCGTCGCTCTATAAGCTGGACGATGAAGCTCGCTTAAAGCGCTCATCAAAGTCAAATATTCTGTGGCAGCGGCTAATTGGAAAATAAGCTGCACTACATGGCCAAGAACTTGCCCGTAAGCCGACAAAGTCTTCATTAGACCAATGTGTCAATTAACATTTTGCGAATAGTTGCTCACTGAACGAGTGGACTGGCAGACGGACAAACAGATAGATAGATAAACAGACGGACAGATGGACGTTTCTGTTTTGCTTGGGGCAATTTATGCGCAACGCCCGTCTCATTAGCAGCAACAGACGGACTCGAGCTGTGTGTCCACTGAGCGTGTTTCTGACCACAATGAACGGAGAAAGCAGCTCAATTCAGTCAATTCGTTTGTTTTGATGTACGTTTAAGTGACTTAAGTGCTCGTTGCGACTCGTATGCAATTGACGCAAGTGATATGCATAAGTGGCATTTGGTTACCCGAATGAGCGTCAAGATCTATTCTTTGTCCGCTAGATTGCGGCAAGTGAATAATTGCCATGCATTACAGCTCAGTTCTATTCCTTTTGAAATGAATCAATCATCTTTGTTTCTGTTTCTGTTCCTCTGTCTGTGTCGACTTCATCTATGGCAAAAGTAACGTCGTCATCAAACGTTTGTGAGCAGTTCACAGTTATATTTCTAGTTATTGTGTGGCAAAGAGAGTTTCTCCTGGCTCGCTGATTGACGAACTGACTGAATGATTGATGGTCGACGCTCAGAACTTGAGTACTGGTATAATTAGGTTGGACTATAATTTTGTAATGGATTTCACAAAATATAATCTTCAAGCCTTTAAGATTTTAGAGAAATATTTCTCAAAGCGAGAAAAATATTAATTAATAAACAAGTAAGACTGCTGTAGTCGAGACTGCTCGACTAGATGATACCCTGAACCCTGCAAAGTACTGATATTCCAATCATTCTACACTTCTTTCATGCACATATACTAACTGCGCAGATATCAGTTACTGCGCTTGGGCTGCCGTGTGGGGTATATCATGAGAATTTATTTGTTGAATAACAATCAAATGTGTGTATATGCCAAGGCAAAAGTTTCTAGTACTTGATATACGTTTTTTTTTCAAATTTGGGGCGAAGGGTGCGTGGTATCCAAAATCTGTAAATAACAAAATCTTTGTGATATATGACACAAATCGAAATTCCTAAAAATAAATATGAATCTACATTTCAAATTTTTTAGCTCTAGGTCTAGCTCTTAAGATGTAGGAAATATAATGTTTTAACTGGTTTTCAATAAGGTTTTGAATCGATAATAAAATAACGGGAGGAGCTATCGATTTTTGAAAACACAATTGATATGCGCGCTCTATATACGGACCTATGAAAAAAATTGAAATCTCTAGCTCTTATATCTTCTGAGATCGACGCGTTCATACATACGGACAGACAGACGCCCTGATCAAGAATATATATACTTTATAGGGTCTGCCACGCCTCGTTCTGCCTGTTATATACTTTTAACAAAACCATTATACTCTGGTTTTCCATTTTCAATGGGTTCAGGGTATAAAAAGTAGACGAAGTAGTTGTTGAGTAATGCTTGTGCATGGAATTGGTGTTGTATAATATTAAATTGTCGCATATTGTCAACTAAAGTGGAGACAAGCCAAGGAAATACCATACCATCGCATACCCAGTAGTCGGCATGACTAATAAATGCTGAGACCTATTAACAATGTTGCCTTTCCAATCGGATTATTCACAATTACTTGGATATCCATTCATCGTAAGCACAAAGCGTCGCTAAGCTGTGTTTGACTGCTGCCAATTGGCAAAGCTAATTAATTGCTTGAGCCCTGTTGCATGCAATTGCATTTGGGGCGCTTAAGCAATCCCAACTAGCAATGCCAAGGCGTACAAGAGCAACAATTGCATTAGCGACAAATCCGCCAGCAACAAAACTCATCGACCATTTAACCAGCTTTGAGTCAATTGAAACATGCCGCCAAACGGTTCAAAGCCGATTTAGCTGCTCAACAATAGCAACGGCCATGAAATGTCTATGACTGATGCTCAGCTGGCTTGATAGACTCTCAGACAGCCAACCAGACAGTCAGGCAGGCAGACTAACTGACTGACTGACTGGGCTGGAATGAAATCGCAATGCAACAAAGTACTCAATAAATTTTGCTTGGCATGGGATGTACTCATACAGTGGACGACAATAGTATGTATACACTTTCGAGTTCTACTCGACTATTTCCTTTGGTATCATCCCTTTGATTCTAATCTTAGTGACATTTGAGTGTAAAAGAACGAAAATGTCGAAATTAGTTTCAGAAATAATTCTATTTCAAAATAAGCTAAAGTCATATCAATACTGATATTCTTACTAGTACTACTTATGATTTCAATACTTATATTAGTTGTTAGTTTGTTAGTAGGGTATTCGTCTGCCGTGCAAAAACTTGCACTTCTTTAATTTTTCTGCTCGCCATTTGGCTGCAAATTGTCTAACAAAGTCTTTAAGGCTTAAAGCACAATAATCTCGTTTGTCAATTGTGTGTTTGTATTTGAGTGGCTGTGTGTGGAATGTGTGTGCTTGAAAAGGGGCGTGCAAGCGCTTTGAAGCGCTCCACTGCTGTGGCTTTGGATCCCAACAGCTCACACATTCAATCAACGAAAATGAAAACAAGTAAGAGTGCTCTAGTCGAGACTGCTCGACTAGGAGAACCCTGCAAAGTACTGATATTCCAATCATTCTACACTACTTTCATGCACATATACCAACTGCGAAGTTACTGCGCTTGGGCTGCCGTGTGGGCTATATTATGAGAATTTATTTGTTGAATAAATCTTTTTGCAGTGGGACTATCTTTATCAAACTTTCAGAACGTGATAATAACATTTAAATGTGTGTATATGCCAAAGCACAAGTTTCTAGTACTTGATATACGTTTTTTTTTAAATTTTGGGCGAAGGGGGCGTGGTATCCAAAATCTGTAGATTACAAAATCTTTGTTTTGATCACATACATCTACAGTAAATATGAAATCTCTAGGCTTAACAGTATTTAAATTAGGTTTAAAAAACAAAGTCAGATTTTCGATAATTATCGATAAAAAATAAATGGAATGAGTTATCGAAAATGATGATAAGCTCGTACTGCGTGTGGTATACATAAGTATACATGTAAAATTTCAAGTCTCTAGCACTTTTAGTTTAAGAGATCTCTGCGTTCATACGGACGGACGGACGGACAGACGGACAGGGCTAGATCAAATCAGCTCGTCATCCTGATCAAGAATATATATATTTTATGGATTCTGCCACGCCTCTTTCTGCCTGTTACATACATTTTCACAAAAACATTATACCCTGCATTCCCATTTTCAATGGGTTCAGGGTATAATGAGATGAGCGGCCGAGCTGCCAGTTGTTAGACTAAAACTGTGTGTGTGTTTGCGGTGCTGTGTGTGTCTGTGTGCGTACTTATTCATTCATTTGTATACTAATAGGCGCACAATCAGACAAAATGACAGACAATCAGTGAAACAAACAAACAAACATACAGAAAACAACGCGGCAGAGGCAACAAACGACATTATCCAAAGTCAACAGCACACACACTCACACACACACACACACACACACAGCTAGACATACGCATTAGGTGCGCTTTATGTTTATCTCAAAATGTGGTGCTTGGCTGTTGACGAGCTCTCTCACTCTATCTCTTCCTCTCTCTGTCTGTCTCTCTGACCGAAAGCTGTTGACGGTGTCTTCATCTCCTGCTTCAACCCTAAGATGAAGGTAAAATGCGTTGGCTCTTAACTTTGCTGTTGTTGTGGTTGTTGTTACATAAACCGCTTAGCGGCGTAATTTAAATCTCTTTTGTGTTCAAAAACTCGTGAAAAGCCTTTCAAAATAATTATCATAATAGCAAATAACTATTGTTGTTGTCTTTAATTGTTGTTGTTGATGTTTATATAATCTCTTGACTGGCTGACAGTTGAGCAAGCCAACTTGTTGGCCAACTGCTTAAGCTGCAATTTCTGCTAAGCCTCCAGCTATTTTACGATTCCTTGAAATCAGATTGCACAATGATAATTTGATTAAGTTATCATTTGTAATTGATAATTGAAATCTGTGCTCTAGCATTGACCCTTTGGTTTGTGTGAGTTGACATTTTTACTTGATTCGATTGTCGAATATGTCATTGTATTGAAACAAACGCTTGAAGCAACATTCAATATAAATTGAACTACATGAGGTGGAATATATGAGTATATGTATATACATATGTCCATATTCGACAGACCCATTTTTAATGTTGACGATAATAATCATTTTAGTTGGTTCAAGTAGATTTGAATGTGATATCAAAATAAAACAAGTATGAGGGCTCTAGTCGAGACTGCTCGACTAGGAGATACCCTGAACCCTGCAAAGTACTGATTCCAACAATTCTACACTTCTTTCATGCATATATACAAAAACACATATACACACCCGTACGCATGCATCCATACGAACGCATAAACAATTGCTCTGCTAACTGCTATATTATGAAAATTTGTTTGTTGAATAAATCTTGTTGTAGTGGGACTATCTTCATCAAATTTTTAGAACGTGATAAAAACATTCAAATGTGTGTATATGCCAAAGCATAAGTCTCTAGTACTTGATATACGTTTTTTTCAAATTTGGGGCGAAGGGGGCGTGGCATCCAAAATCTGTAAATAACAAAATCTTTGTGTTCATCACATAAATCTACACAGTGAATCTGAAGTCTCTAGGTCTAACAGTATTCAAACTAGGCTTTAAAAACAAAGTCAGATTTTCGATTGTTATCGATAAAAAATAAATGGGATGAGTTATCGAAAAAATATGATAAACTCGTACTGCGTATGGTATACACGAGTATACATGTAAAATTTCAAGTCTCTAGCACTTGTAGTTTAGGAGATCTCTGCGTTAGTACGGACGGACAGACGGACGGACGGACGGACGGACGGACGGACGGACGGACGGACGGACAGACGGACATGGCTAGATCAACTCAGCTCGTCATCCTGATCAAGAATATATATACTTTATGGGGTCTGCCACGCCTCCTTCTGCCTGTTACATACATTTTCACAAAAACATTATACCCTGATTTCCCATTTTCAATGGGTTCAGGGTATAACAAGTAAGAGTGCTTTAGTCGAGACTGCTCGACGAGGAGATACCCTGAATCCTGCAAAGTACTGATATTCCAATCATTCTACGCTTCTTTTATGTACATATCCAAAAACACATGCACACATCCATATGCATGCATCCTTACGAACGCATAAAAACGCGCTCTGCTAACTGCGCACCAACGACTGCGCTTGGGCTGCAATATGGGCTATACTATGAGTAAATCCTCTTGTAGTAGGGCTATCTTCATGAAACTTTCAGAAAATGATAATTACACTCAAATGTGTGTATTTACTACTGTATTTATTTTGAAATACGTTTTTTTTTTCAAATTTGTGGCGAAGGGGGCGTGGTACCCAAAATCTTTAATTTACAAAATCTTTGTATTCTTCTTATAGATCTACACAGTAAATCAGATGTCTCTAGGTCTATCAGTATTCAAAATAAGCTTAAGAAACTAAGTCAAATATTCGATAATTATCGATAAAAATGAATGGGTTGAGTTATCGAAAAAAAGTACATGTAAAATTCAAGTGTCTAGCATTTGTAGTTTAGGAGATCTCTGCGTTTATACGGACGAACGGACGGACAGGTGGACATGGCTAGGTCAACTCAGCTCATCATCTTGATCAAGAATATACATATATACTTTATGTTGTCTGGCAGCCTCCTTCTGCCCGTTACATGCATTTTCACAAAAACAATATACCCTGATTTATAAAAATATTTGTGGTTTTTATACCCTGAACCCATTGAAAATGTGAAATCACCGTCCGTCTGTCCGTATGTATGAACGCGTCGATCTCAGATATAAGATACAGACTTGAAATTTGTTGTCGTATTGATTAAAAAACTTATCGCAAATCAGTAAAAAAATTATAAAGATGTAGGCTTTAGGGATAGAGTCTCCAAATTTAAAATGTAGATTCATACGTATTTTTGAGAATTTCGGTTTTTGTTATATTTTACCCTCAACCACAAAATCCATTCCTTCCCTACAAAATTACAAAAAGCGTATTTCAAATAGAGAATTGTGCTTTGGCAAATACACACATTTTATTGTTATTATCACGATCTGAAATAATATAAAGATTGTTCGTCTACAAAAAAAGTTATTAAACAATTCATTTCCCATAGTAAGCCCACACTACAGGCCATGCCTGCTTATACGTGCGTGCGTTTGTATGTATGTGTATGCAAGTTTTGTTCTATGCATAGCAGAAAAGAAGCGACGAATCACTTAAATTGAAATTACAGTTCCTCGAAGGGTTCAGCAGATCTCGTGGTCGAGCAGTCTTTACTAGAGTATTCTTACTCGTTTTCGCAGTTCCATATATTGCACGCGCATATCGAGTTTGTTTCCGAAAATCGATAACTACTCCCGTTTTTTCGTTATCGATTAAAAACCTAATCGAAAGTCAGCTTTTATCTCTTCTTCTTCAAATTTTAAATAGAGATTCATATATATTTTCTAGAATTTCGATTTATGTTATTTTCTATTCTATTCTGTTGATATATCAGTACCTTTATATGATCCTTTATAGATCCTTTATGCAATCTAATATACATATAACTAAATGATGTTGTGAAAACCCAGAAGAATATGCACTCATGGAAATTTCGAAATCTATGAAGGATATGTTTAAAATTGTTTACTTTATGTGGGTGGCACAACTAAACGAGGTACTGGCTGACAGGGAGAGAAAGACAAAGTAGACTGATAGGAAGAGCCGATTGCAGTCAATATCTTATGAATGTGAATGGTTCGTGGTGAAGTTTTGGTGAACCAAGTGCCATAAAAATGCATTTCATGCTCGAAACACGACTTGGCTCAATTTATTTTACTTTGCCGCATTTAACGACTTCACACTGGAGCTGTAAGTGGAGTTGCAATTTGCAGGCGCTGCTGGGCTCCAACTTCACACACATGTACACGTACACA